>VXCM01000105.1:10721-35284 GCA_014773175.1 Lucifuga dentata | reverse complement strand
AAACAAAATTGATTTAAATTGAAAATTGTCCATCAGTGTGAAAAAAAAATTGAGATTTTAGTTTTAGGCCTTATCGCCCAGCCCTAGAGTTGTGTATCTAAACTCTCACACCCTGAAGATGTGTATTCATCTCATTCTGTCTTTAGGGAACTTGCCCGTGAGAAGGTGATGCGAGAGGTGAAGGCTCTGGCCAAGCTGGAGCACCCGGGCATCATCCGCTACTTCAACTCCTGGCAGGAGAGCCCCCCCGNGGCCAAGCTGGAGCACCCGGGCATCATCCGCTACTTCAACTCCTGGCAGGAGAGCCCCCCCGAGGGCTGGCAGGAGGAGATGGACCAGAAGTGGCTGAAGGACGCCAGGTAAACCGGCGCTTTCAACCCTGTTAGCGGGTGTAGCTCAGCAGGTGGAGCGCAGCGCTAACACCTCTGGGGGAAGAGGAGGCACCCATGCAAAGAAATGTGTCATCCATTCAGAAAAAAATCATCTGCAGCGCGACTCATCTTGCTTCGCTTCACACCCTGAATAAAACAGATGCTTAAAAACACAAAAGGGTTGAATCTTGAATCTTTTTGTCCTCTTCCCGCTCAGCCTCTGAGTGAAATGCTGTGGACTGCATCTGGTGTGTGTGTGTGTGTGAGACTGATCTGGACTGCATGTGTGAAACTAAATAAACAAAATGCAAAAAAAAAAAAAAAAAAAAAAGGGACATTCAATTTTGTGATATTACATCATATTTCTGATCAGACTGGCAATAAAACACTTATTTTTCTCTCTCAGTGCTACTGACTGGCAGATGAGTTTCCTTGACCACATGGAGGCGCTGTCAGTCAAAGTTCCGGTGTCCAGCTCAGCCTCTCCTGTCCGGGGGCCTGGCAGAGACGCTCTGGCGGAGGTCTCTGTCGAAGGGCGAATCCTTCTTTCCAGCAACCCCGGCGGGGCTGCGGGGTTCAGCATGGATGAAGGAGACCTGTCCTTCCACCCTCTGCTGGGACAGGACAGCCTGATGTCAGAGAGGGACAGCCAGGCCGACCCCGAGGCCTCCGACACGCCGCACTCCTTCGAGCTGTGCTCCCCGCGCGGCCCCAGCGACTGCACCTCCTCCTCTTTTGACATCGTGTTTGAGGACTCGGGCTGTGACCGTGATGCCGACGCCGACACTGACTCGGCCTCTAGTGCAGCCAGTCCCGGCACGCTAACAGAGAAGAACACCTCATCTTCCTCACACACCAGACAACTGGAAACCAACCCGCCCTCCTCCTCCTCTCCCCCCCGGCCAACCTCCCTCACCCTCGCTCTCCCAACGCCATCCCAGAGAAGCCAGCCGTCTCCCAAGGTCAGTCAAACACGGCAGTCTTAGTGTGTCCTGCTGCCAGCATGAGACTCATTTTGTAGTAATCACAAGGTTACAGGTTCATGAATTATACTTAAAGTGTACATATTTAAACGTTCTTTTAGACTGTGACGTATATAAGCATGTTTTGACAGTTAAGCAGTCAGCTGGTCTTTTATTAGAGGTTAAGCATGGAGGCTTCTAAAGGCTCCAGTCAGACATTTTTATCTTTACCCTTGTAATTACTGTACATACATACTGTAGAAGATCTCCCATGTTTTATTTAAGACTTTATAAACTGACTCAAATGTTCAGGATTAATTTTAATACCTGCTGGTGTGGAAATTTATTTTGTGTAAGTCAGCAACATTGAGAAAATGAAAATATTTTGATTTTGATCCACATGGCTGCATCTAACATTTGAGGAAACAGCGACACCTAGTGTACAAAAAGATGTACTGATATGAAAGTAACATAAAGAAATGTGTTTATCTTTGTCCATCTCTGATTAAAAAAAACATAAATCATAATGGAGCGTCCCTCGTGTCTGCAGGTGTACCTGTACATCCAGATGCAGCTGTGCAGGAAGGAGAACCTGAAGGACTGGATGGCTCAGCGCTGCCAGCCAGAGCAGAGAGAGCACAACCAGTGCCTGGACATCTTCCTGCAGATCACCGAGGCCGTCGACTTCCTGCACGGCAAAGGGCTCATGCACAGGGACCTCAAGGTGAACACACACACATAAAATGTCAAAAAATGAGAATGTCAGTGTTTAAAGTTTGGGACACATTACATAATCTGTTACTGTCTGTCTCCCAGCCTTCCAACATCTTCTTCACCATGGACGACGTGGTGAAGGTGGGAGACTTCGGCCTGGTGACGGCCATGGACCAGGAGGAGGATGAGGAGGGGCTGAGCGCTCTGACGCCCATGCCGCTCCTGACCCGCCACACGGGACAGGTCGGCACGAAACTCTACATGAGCCCAGAGCAGGTGAGTCACAGCAAAAACATCTCATATGTACGAGAAACCTGAATTAGAAAAATATGATGACATATTTACATACATGGCTTGCTCGTTCTCAGAGGCTGTTCTTGATCTTAAAGGACCATACCACCCATTTTGCATGTTTGAGCTGAATATTTTTTTCAATTTTCATACATGTAACGTTACTAAATCATTTCCCAAAGCATGCTGCTGGAACGGTGAATTAAAAATGTTTTTCCTACCTTCCAGACCTCCATTGGTTTCAGTTCATTCTGCTATTAAAATCAACTTGTTGATATTTGAAACGTTCTTGGGATAGGTAATCCATCATCACCAACAATACTATATTCAGGTTTTTCAAAGTTTTAAGCGCAATAAAAAGCATGGAGTAAATGTATGCCTCCACTGGGGAATATAATCCCAAAGGAAGACCTGCGTTCATCAAAAAATGTAAACGACCATGACTTCATAAGGCTCTGTAATTATTAGCAGGCGAAATATTGATTTTTAAGATGGGTGTATCGCTTGAATATTTGATTTGGAAAGATTAAGAGATTTAGCAAAATATCAGGAAAGCTGAAATACGGTTTTATCTTTGGTAAATGATTGTAAGTAACGTAACATGTATGAAAATTGAATAAATTAGGCTCAAACATGCAAAATTTCTGGTATGGTCCTTTAAAGGACCAGACTGGTGATTTTGGATTTTGAGCCAATAATAAATGTTACCCACATAAAAATTAACTTACTACACAGATTTTCTGTTTCTAGTAATGTCTCTCATATTATCTCATCTTCTGGATACTGTGGTACTAACTTCACCTGGACGGCAGGTGAGTTACTTTTCTTCAAAGCCTTTAATTTCATCGTTTCTACTGTGTCCCTGCAGCTCTCTGGAAACTCGTACTCTCATAAAGTGGACATTTACTCTCTGGGACTGATCCTGTTCGAGCTGCTGTATCCCTTCAGGACGCAGATGGAGAGAGTGAGGGTGAGTCAGAAACACAACCAAGTGTTGTTTCATGGCTTCATTTTCATTTTTCTGTCTTCCTCACTTCATTCCTTTGGGTGTTTTGTTCAGCAATAAATTAGCCCCGCAACTAATTTGTAATTTGTTTTTGTCTTCATCTAAAATATATAGTTTTGTCACATAGAATTGCAAAAATCTAATGAAAGATGAGGGCAAAAGGCAAAGTAGGCAAAGCAAAAGAAAGTGAAATACAACTGAAGGTGAACTGAGGTGATTTGGATTGAGGGTGAATTAAGATTCTTTACATAAAAGCAAGAAGAGAAAATTGAGGATTAACAATTAATTCAGAGATTAAAACCCTCCAAACTCACTCGTCAGGTCATTTTAAAGTCAGAGAGCCTCATTTGGCTCATGTGGAGTTAAAAGCTCAACCTGAGAATTGATGATTAAAAGTAAAAAAGCCAAAAAACCCTCATCATTTAAACTCTAAAACTGCCAGGTAACTGATAAGACAGGTAAGATAAATAAAAATGAAATGATACGATCTCATTTTTAACTTCAGTTATAATCCCATCTGATGCAGAAAGACTTTATAATGAGGCACTTTGTCTTTCTGCCTGTTCATTTAATCATTTAATCATCTGTTTTTACAAACATGATCATTGTTGTCATGTTAAATGGTAGGGTTTTTTTTCTTTGATGACACACACACAGAATTATTTTCACCTTCAGCGATTAGCTTGGGAAGTCTTTGTCTCAGTAACAAAGGACCTGATTATCTCTTAGTGTTTGTCCTCTGAAAGGTGTTTACTTCCTCTCTTCCAGACGCTGACGGAGGTGCGAGCGCTCCAGTTCCCTGAGGTCTTCTCCAAAAACAACGTTCAGGAGGTGAGTGTGTGTATCTGCTGCCATCTAGTGGACACAAACCGAAACTGCACCTGAACCAAGAAAATAAAATAGCTGTTCTTCACTCAACAATTGAAGCGTTAAAGGACCATACCACCCATTTTGCATGTTTGAGCCTAATATATTCAATTTTCATACATGTTACGTTACTGACAATCATTTCCCAAAGGATAAAACTGTATTTCATCTTTCCTGATATTTTCTTAATCTTTGAAAATCAAATATTCAAGTGATACATCCACCTTAAAAATCCATGTTTCTCCTGCTAATAGTTACACAGCCTTATGAAGTCACGGTCCTTTAAATTTTTCCATAAACACAGGTCTTCTTTTGGGACTATATTCCCCGGTGGAGGCATACATTCACTCCACGCTTTTTATTGAGCTTAAACACTAAAATTACATAACTTCTAAAAAAACCTGAATACACGTCTTGTTGGTGATGATGGATTACCTATCCCAAGAACGTTTCAAGTATCAACAAGTTGATTTTAATAGCAGAATGAACTGAAACCAATGGAGGTCTGGAAGGTAGGAAAAACATTTTTAATTCACCGTTCCAGTTTTATCCTTTGGGAAATGATTATCAGTAACATTACATGTATGAAAATTGGATATATTAGGCTCAAACATTCAAAATGGTGGTATGGTCCTTTAATTCTTGAATCACCTGATGAGTCAAACCTGCTGAGCTAATCCAATTACTGAGCTACGCTTGGATTACTTTGCTGCAAAAATCAATAGAATAGAAAGATATAGATGCAGTTTGTACAGAGTGCATGAACAGCATAAGCACCATCATTATCTCAGATGGAAGTTTAAGAATAATCCCATTAAAAATCTAATTATCCATAATCAATTTAACTGACATTGTTTACATACACCTGCTTTAATTATGTCTCAGTAGCAGAAGAGAAACTTCATTCCTCAGTTTGATGTCCGTTCATTGTTATCACTTTACTTGGTAATGAGATTAGCAGAATGCTGCAGCCTAGTCTGAGAATCTCTAACACGTAAATGCTCTGTTATCCCATAATCCCACTCGTGTTTGCTGTTCTATTTTAAGACGTATGGTCATGTTTACATGACTGAGTCTTGTGCACACATGCTGTACGTGCATACATATGTGTGTTATTTTCTGTAATTGTGTGTAAAATTTGGGTTGAATTCATAAAAAAAAAAATCACGGTAAGTACAGAGTGTCATACTAAAGAAGTGTTATGATAAATGAAGCTCATTTCTAAAGCTTCTCTTACAAGCGCATCGTTATCATGTTACTATCATGTTGCTATAAGGGGAGTTTCGGGTAAAAATGAGGGAACATTGTCTTATTTAAATCTGGCACTGTGTTTTATGAATTGCACCCTTAGTGTTTATGCTTATAGTTTGAACTGGTTGTTCTATATTATGGAGCCCCTTAGGGGTCATGTGTTTAAAAAAACAGAAAGCAAAAAAAAACCAAAAAAAACAACAAAAAAAAAAAAAAAAAAAAANTTTGTTTTCTTCCATGTCCCCTTAGGGGTGTTGGGGTTTTTTGTTTTTACCCTTTTTTTTTTTAACCCACTTTATTTTTTTTCACATGTGAACCCTAAGGGGTTCCGTAATATTCTTATCTTTATGTGAAGCACATCAGTTGAGCTCATGTTAAGGGTGTTACTGTAACGTGACGAGAGAAAAGACATCAGTGTAATTATGGTTTCCCTCTCTCTCTCTGCTGTGTGTGTGTGTGTGTGTGTGTAGCTGAGTATGGTGCGCAGCATGCTGTCACGGTGCNTCTCTGCTGTGTGTGTGTGTGTGTGTGTGTAGCTGAGTATGGTGCGCAGCATGCTGTCACGGTGCCCCAGCGAGCGCCCCGAGGCGGCTGAGATCACAGGGACTCCCCTCTTCCAGGAGTTGGAGCTGCCTTGCCGAATGGCCGTGAGGCAGCGTTCCCGCACCTACAGCGCCTCATCTATGGGCCGCCCCTCACGCCAGACCTCAGCTACGTGAAGAACCCATGACCGAATATATACCCACAACCCCCCTNGCCCCCCCCCGCCATCACACACCGCCTGAGTCAGGGTCACGTTAAAGGCTAAAGGTCGCAGTACGCTTCATCCCACCTCCAACTTACACAGAGACCTCATCGAGACACCGTGTTTATAGCTTTTAGAATGCCCACAATGGAAGGTAGAGCAAAAAAGGCTCTTTCATTTCATAATCTCAGTGTGATTCACCGTTTAAACGGGGAAAATGACACACACTTTCATTCTAGGAGAGGGGAAGGTTATTAACAGGAATTCTGTGTCAGTCAATTATAAATGGATATAAATGGTTATTATGAGGAAAAGTTCAACTTTCAAATCTCTCCATGACGGAAAGAAATGCAGACCTCTCCAATGTGAGCGGTGGAAAGGGGTTTTTTTTTCGCCATCTTCCAAGCGTACTGCGGCCTTTATTATGACACATTTGACGGGAATTATCTCAGTTCTCTGGTGCAGCATTACAAACTCCTGCACATTCTGTAATTCTGCTTGACTCACATACGTTACATAATCACCGAGCTCTGTTTTAGTCACGCTTACAAGTGAAATAATGTTTTAAAAGCAGCAGCCATTCTGTCATGCTCGTGGTCAGATTCGGCTCAAATACTCCTTTGAAAAATTCTCAGCTGTTAAGTTAAAAGGATCGGATGTGCATCAGATCCGTTCTCAGCGCAGACAAACCGTCATCCACAGAAAAGTTAATGTACTTTGAAATGTTAACCTGTGATTATCTCAACTTCCTGGCTCTTTCCTCACTTGTGGCAGACGCACACACACACACACACACATCTGAGATAAATTTGATCCAGATCTGATCACGTCATGCTGCTCTGTCATTCAGCCAGTGTTCGCTCACTCACGCTACACCTCAGGTATCAAAACCAAGAGGACACTCCAAAGGGGCCTTTGATGCGTGATCACCTGCTGTACCAGCCCGCCGCTGGTACGAGCACAAACTGGTGTTCTAACCAATATGCCTGATTTGGGAGACCAAAAAGACCATCTGTTATTCCTATGAGTTCTTTTGAAAGGAAGGAGGACGTGTAAGCGCTTTTGAATCATCAGATATGATTTGCCTTTCGATCGGGGACTCGCCGTCTCCTCTGAATGAATGCGGAACTGCTGGCTCGCGTCTTGTTTGCATGAACCGATAAGAAAGTGAAGGCGTGAGTGTGTTTGTAATCTCAAAGCCAGTACCTGGATGCAGTTTCTTGTGTGTAAATTTACACAGTGACTTGAGGTGCCCAATCAATTTCCAGCACCTCCTCTGTGCTTTCTGTACATAACTGAAGGAGGGAACAAAAAAAAAACTTTGTTTATATCTCTTTTTCTTTGTTAATTCAGAAGATAAGTTTGATCAAACCTGTACATACTGTAAGGTGCCATTGCTTTGTAAATGGCTTCGTCACTGGCTGCTGTATGATAGTGTGATATACTGTGGCAGAGGAACAGAGAGGATGTGATACTGTAGCTGCCATTTCTGGACAGCTGAATGTTGCAGCGGGAGAACTGCAGAGGCCGAGAGAATTCTTTACAAATGCTACTTTGCTGAGGTCTGCAGATCTCCCTCCATGCAAGAAAATCTGCATTTAGTTAAACGTGAAACTGTTTTGTCCCCGTTAAACTTGGGTAAAGGGGACCTGGACCTGACGTCGGTCATGTGATCTACAGAAGCATTTTTAATGTCTTGAGAGTCACATGACCCATTTGTAATGACAGACAAACTGCAAACTGTAACTTGCGTTATGATTGTACTTTTCTAAGGATCCTCTTTTTTTTTTTTTTNTTTTTTTTTTTTTCTCCTCTATAAGAGCAGTTTTAAATTATTCTGCAGGGTTTTAGATTAAAATCATCCTTGTCTGATACAGGAAGTTAACGTGACATTTGTTTGTCCATCCACTCAGTCAGTGTAGATGACTGTTGGTTGTGAAATTATTGATCCTTTCCTCCGAAACAAAATCAGACCGTACTGCCACAACGTTATTCCAGTTCCAAAGTGACATCCTCACTTTTGAGGGGAAAAATGTCATGTATTTTGAGTGAAGTTTGACATGAAAACTTCTCTTTGGGTCATTTTCAGAAGGAAAGGAGGAAAATTCAGAGACCTGAAATCTTGTAAAGTTTTCTTTACTGAACACAGCATTATGGACAAAAGTATTTTGTCCATAATGCTGATTTAAGATTCTAGAGATTGTCTTCTGGTTCAGTCAAACCGAGAAAATGTGACCATTTCTTCATGCATTGTTGAATTGTTTATCCTCCTTCCTCCGTCTCCATTGAAAAATCTCCCTCAGTCTCTGTTGCCTCTCCTTGGACATGTTATGTGTTTTTTTTTTTTTTNTTTTTTTTTTTTTTGTTTTTTTTTTTTGTGCACGATCCCATTCTCTGACCATGATGAATTGTAAATATTTTTATTTGTTTTATTTATGTTTAATGCAGCAATCAATCCATTTTGGGTTGGGGTTATTATGAATGCGCTTCATGCAATGGAGCGCGTTGGAATATGATGACTTCTTACAAGTCTAAATTTAATAAACTGTTCTATACCGTTTGTACAGTTTGGTGTCCAGCCTGCAGTTTGTGGATGGGTGTTGGGTTAACATTAGACCAGGATTCCCAGAAGACTATTTCATTTGATAATTTACATCAGTTTGGTGCTACCTACAAATCTGTATCAATCTAAAAATTTGGATGAACTTCTTCATTTCATTTATTAGTTTATTTATCAGGGATAATGCTCACTGATCAACAGTAAAACTGTAAATGAGCCAGAGTTAGCCCAAGAGCCTAATTTTCATCTGCAGTCCCTGGCCAGGTGTTAAAAAAAGGCACCCTAAAATCTGATTAAACAACAATAGTAGATAGCTTTAAAGTAATTTATCCATCTCAAAATCAATATTTTACTGTACTGCATTTTATTACATATCAGAAGACTGAATGTTTTATTGTAAGTCTTGCAGGTGACCTTCATGACAATTAAGTAAAGCAATATTTTTAAAGTGAGCTTAACTAAAAATAAAAAAACAAACACACGACAAAAAGCCAAGGTGCAAGCAAAAAAAAAAAAAAAAAAAAAANAAAAAAAAAAAAAAAAAAAACAACTATTTCCAAGTTTTTGGTCACAGACCTTCAGAGCCCTGAAAGGGACTTCTTCAGTTGCTAAATGTTAATGTCAGTGTTAAAGGTAGAAATCAAAATGTTATCTTATAATAATAATAATAATTATAGATCACACATCACATATAAAGTAGCTATGGTATAACAGACACATTAACATACAAGTCCTAAAGAAAAGAAATTGGGAATGTTTTAGAATATAACTTTGACTTTCATACTTTCATTTATGAAGTCAATATTTTCAACTACATATATATTATATGTACTTACAGCGTAGTAAGAGTACTTACAGTATTATTGTGTAGTACAAGAATATTATGTAAGTACTGTAAGTAAGTTCTGTACACCTGTGTTTTTCCTACAAATTGTGTGTAAAATCATATATTATTCTTCTGTAACTTTACTACTTTATATTTTATTACTTATTTTATTTTTTACTACTTGATATTTTATTTATTAATTTATTTTCATTTTTTACAGCTTTATATTTACAGTTTAATTCCTCCGCGCGCCGCCTCTCCTCCGTGACGTAGTTCCGGTACTAAACGTCACTTCCTAGTGTCAATATGCGGCTCGGTGCGGCGCTGGGAAACGTTACCGCCGGAAAGATGTAAACCTGTAACCTGCCCGGACCCGCACGAAAAAAAAAAGTAATTANGTTACCGCCGGAAAGATGTAAACCTGTAACCTGCCCGGACCCGCACGAAAAAAAAAAGTAATTAAAGAAACATAATAAAAAGCGTTGTTCCCACAGAAACAAAACGTCCTGACCGAACAACGGAGCCTCGACAACGGCCAGCCCGTTGGGAAGCTTTCTCCGAAGCAGCGGAGCGACTGCCTCAAGCAGCCATCTTTTGTGAGAGAATGGACGGGGCGACGCGGCGGGCCTGCTCGGGCTCCGGCCGGAGCTGGAGCTTGAGGAGCCGCGGTGTGACGGAGCCGAGACCCCGCGGCTCGATGCTGAAAACGGCGCTCCTCCTCACGGTTGTCGGGCTCCTCTGCGGGCTGCCCGGTTTCACCGAGGCGAAGGAATGCGACAAACCGTGCATGAACGGGCAATGCAACGCCGCTACTGGTAACTGTGTGTGTTTCCCCGGCTGGGTTGGGGACCAATGCCAGCACTGCGGAGGACGATTCAGGTACGGAGACATCAGGATCACATAAAAAAT
This sequence comes from Lucifuga dentata, assembly GCA_014773175.1. Classification (NCBI taxonomy): domain Eukaryota; kingdom Metazoa; phylum Chordata; class Actinopteri; order Ophidiiformes; family Bythitidae; genus Lucifuga; species Lucifuga dentata. The sequence goes on along the minus strand of VXCM01000105.1, from coordinate 24,782 downwards.
GGTTTCATCAGGGAGATTAGCTCTGATTTAGTCTGTCTGGCTGCTCGGTGCCAAATCTGTCTCATTTAGCGTCCAGATAGTAAGTCAGGAGATGCAGAGGAATGCACACAAGCCTGAGGCATAAATCCGGACAGGAGCTGCTGCTACAGCTCCAAGGCCACAGCTGGGACATTTCCACAGCCTTTACACAGACTGTCTCAGTCTAAATGCTTTCTGATGGTGAGGAATATTAGTGCGTGGTTGTGGTGTGAAGCTCCAGATGGTTTTTCACTTTCCCAGGATGATGTTTCAGTGCCTTTAGTGTCATCACCTTTTCATTTCCCTATTTAAAAAAACAAAAAATCTGAGGTGACATCACCTCAGTCTACTACACATCAGATCTGCATCCAGGTTTGAGGATGATGCTGGTCTGGGATCACCTCTCTGGGATGTGATCTGTTGCTTTCATCCTGATCAGGTTTTTAGGCTTTCTGGAGGAAACATGGTGATATCTGTGATTGGATGTTGGGTTTTTTGGAGCCGGTGTTGTGCTGAAATCTGCATCTCTGCTGACAATTGCATCCCCTTTCGCGGACAATAGATCATATATGTAATCCAAGACAATATTGAATAACTTTTATTTAACTTCTTTAGAGGCAATAACAATAATACCTACAGGAAGTGTATTGAGCAGCAGCGATTCAGTCCTCCATTCTTATTTATTTGTTATTTCTGCCAAAAAATGCATCCCTTCCTTTCTCGGTCCTGAGGAGGCTTGAATACACCAAACTCACCCTGCCACACAAAAATAACTCCAAATGTGAGTTTTTAACGTCATTTAATTCGTTCATCTTCAGAATATTATTAAAACTGGGGATGCAAATCTCAGCAGTCCAGCCACTTGCCAAAAAATGCATCCCCTGCTTTTTCAGTGACCCTGAGGAGGGTTACATCGTGGATTTGGATGTGACAGGGTTCCAAACTCATCCTGTCACATCCAAATAACCCCAAATGTGAGTTCTTAACTTGATTTCGTTCCTTCACCTTCAGAAAATTATTTACAGTGGGGATGTAGTTTTCGGCAGGGATGCAGTGTTTGGCACAACACCAGCAGCATCCTCTCTGCTAGGTGCTGGAGACCTGAGCAGGGAACTGTGGCATGTGGGCAACCGTAAGTCCGACAGCTTGGGTTCAAAGTGTGAGAAATTTGCATGTGGAGTACATTTCCAGGTGAGCTGTGCAGGTCAAACCCATGGAAACATCTGAGAGCTGAGAGGCAGGAAGGTGACGCTTGATAAATAACAACATACCCACTCTCGCCCACTCTCCTTCCCACCCGCATCCATGCCGGTCCTCTGCGTGGGCGCTCGCCCTGATTTAACAAGGGATAGTGACACTGCATATTGTGTAATTGCAAATGCAGAATGCAGTAGAAAGGTGCAGAGCAGCTGTTGATGAGGATATTCAGACATGGTTTTCTCTCTGCCCGTTAAGCTGTCACTTCACATTACGTCCTCCTGGAGACAATTCTCCTGCAGCACTTGACAACAGCTTCATTTTGCTGAAATCAATGATGATTACTCTATTCACTTTTAGATAAGGTAGTGCTGCTTACTTCCTGTCTGGATCATAAACGAGTATTTAATCAAAAACCAGCTTCCCCTCGTGTCAGATTATGCTTTTACCTGACACTTTTCTGAACTGGAGGAAAATTTGAGCCAGAAGTTATGCAGTATCTCTGGTTTTCCTTCTCTCGTTTTGAAATTATGATGAGCTGGCAGCTAAAATTTGTCCATCAGGGTGCACCATAAGCCAGGTCCTGTTTTTAGGTGATCCAGGACTTTTTTTTTTTAAATCCCTTTTTTTTTTAAAAATTCGACAATCTGTCATGCTGCCTCAGCTCAGCCAGCCGTGCAGCCTGCCAGCTTGTGATGCAAAGCCTGGAGGCCTGCAGTGTTACGCACCATCAAAACTCAGTTGTGGTCAGGGAAGAGGAAGTTAGAGGTATTCACGGTCCCTTTGACGCACATTAGCGCAGACAATTAATAACCTTATCTGAAAGGTAAAATGGCTGCTGATGTTTCAGGGCTGAGTGGATCTCTGGATGAAATGGCTCGTTGTGGTAAAATCTGGAGCCCNGCTGATGTTTCAGGGCTGAGTGGATCTCTGGATGAAATGGCTCGTTGTGGTAAAATCTGGAGCCTGTCGTATGTCCGTCAGACCCGTCACTGGGGAATCAGCACCGGCTGCACTGCATGATGGGACATTTAGTTTGTGTTTTGCGTGTTTCTTTTTGCCAGACACTTTGGGAAACATCAGAACAACATTTATTGCTTTTTACTTTATTTCTTTTTGCTGAAAAGCCTCTTGTACTGATCGTGTCGTCTGTCAGAGGATTTGCTGTCTGATGGACAAGCGGTCATGAACCCTGTCTGGGATTTAAAGGAGCACACCGGTGATTTTTGCATGTTTGAGCCCCCTGCATACACGTTACATTGCTGCCAACCATTTCCGAAAACATGCTACTGAAGCAATGCGTTTTAGAATTGTTTTTCCTACCTTCCAGACTACCGTTGGTTTCATTTTATTCCAGTACGCTACAAAAATCAACTTGTAAAGACTTGAAACCTGTTTGAAATAATAATGAAACTGTCACAACCACATCATAGTTATGTAATTTAACGGATTCAAAATGGAGCTACAAAAAATGTATGTCTCCGACAGGGAATATAGTCCCAGGAGAAGATGGCTTTTACCAGAAAATGAAAAACGACTGTGCTTTCTACAATCAGACATACATGTTAGCAGGCAAAACATTGAATTTTAAGGTGTGTATGTGTGTGTGTGTGTGTCACCTGAAATTTGATTTTTAAAGAATAGGGAATTTGTCAAAATAACACGAAAACTAAACTTCAGTTTTTTGTTTTGGAAAACGGTCGGCAGTAACATGTATTTGGGTCGTATTTATTGGCCTCAAACATGCAAAGCCACTGGTATGGTCCTTTAAATTATACACCAGCAAACAATACACCCCCAAACCTTTTTTTAAACAATATTTTCATCTGTTTTTTTAATGTTTGTCGGGGCCTGAGCTGAGCTTTGGTTTGAGTTATTGCTGCTTGTATTTTCTGCGTATCGATGCACAGTCTGAGTCTCTCTTTAGAAATTCTCATAAATCCCTGTAAAACCTGGAGGCTGAAGGTCCTGCTGAGACTGACGGGTCCCTGTTTGGACATCCTGATGGTCTGATCTCAAACTTAAAGGACCATACCACCATTTTGCATGTTTGAGCCTAATATATTCCATTTTCATACATGTAACGTTACTGACAATCATTTTCCAAAGCATACTACTGGAACGGTGAATTAATAATGTTTTTCCTACCTTCCAGACCTCCATTGGTTTCAGTTCATTCTGCTATTAAAATCAACTTGTTGATACTGGAAACATTCTTGGGATAGGTAATCCATCATCACCAACAAGACGTGTATTCAGGTTTTTTTTAAAAGTTATGTAATTTTAGCGTTTAAGCTCAATAAAAAGCGTGGAGTGAATGTATGCCTCCACCGGGGAATATAGTCCCAAAAGAAGACCTGTGTTTATGGAAAAATTTAAAGGACCGTGACTTCATAAGGCTGTGTAACTATTAGCAGGAGAAACATGGATTTTTAAGGTGGGTGTATCGCTTGAATATTTGATTTTGAAAGATTAAGAGATTTTGCAAAATATCAGGAAAACTGAAATACGGTTTTATCCTTTGATTTGATTGTCAGTAACGTAACGTATGAAAATTGAATATATTAGGCTCAAACATTCAAAATGGTGACATGGTCCTTTAACTGATAATCTAGCTAACTTACAGTACTGACTTAAACTTCTTGTAGCCTTAAATTTTGGTCCTCTTGTGCTAAAATACCACATTTCCAGCCCAGATATCGATGTTGTATGTAGCTCATTGTCATTAAAAGGAATTGTAAACTTGCAGCTCGGTGATGTCAGTTTGCCTGGAGTCAGGCCCGCCTTGTTTTTACGGCACGGTCAAAGGGCTGATAGTTTTTCGGGCAGAGCCTGTGGTCCAAGACGGCGTTTAGCATACAGACAATGCCGCCATACAAGACGGGCTGAATGCCGATAAAAGCGGCTTTCTGTGGCAGGGTCGTACACGGCCAAGATGGAGTCGCAGGGAGCCAGGAGGGCCAAGATCAACACGGGGCACACACAGGCGGGTGTGTTTTATTGTGGTTTTATGGCACGAGATTAAGATCTTGTTTTTGATGTGAGAGGACTTGGAGTCGTGTTTGGTGTGTAGAGGCACTAACTCACTTCTCTTTTCAACTTCAGCTTCAACTTCAAACCTTTATTGTCCCACAAGGGGAAATTTGTTTTGCAGCAGGGCGACAGCACAGCACGTCAAATAGCGACATGATAAATAAGTAAAACACAATAAAAAAACAATATAATGACAATCACATCAAAATACAACCATTAAAATTGATCCAAATCTGTCTGTATAAAGTGCATGAGTTCACTTTATTACACATCTAACTATAAAGACAGAAATCTCTAGAACCTGGAACTGTCTGAAGTTGATATTCAGCAGGTTTATTGCTCAGGACCAAAGGACGTGCTGCGTCACGTGAGAAGTTGTTGCGATGAGCGGTTCTCGAATTGAGCTGTGCCGGTAAAAAGTACCATATATACTGGAGTATAAGCCGAGTTTTTATACCAAATTTCACAAAGCAAATCGGGTCAGCTTAACATGAGAAATTCACATTTGATCCCAGAGAAGGAAATTTCCAGGGGTGGAAATACTACCCATTACCACTGCCCATGGAAAATAGTTTAAATCATACCTTAGAATGATATATTTCATGACTAAACATCTTATCAGCACATTTTGCAGCAGCCAGTAAGAGCTGCTGTGATTGGTCAGTTACGGTAATCAGCTGCTGAAATAAATATCATGTAACAGCACAAGATATACCCCCCTGCCCAGGCTATCCCTGGGGTTAAAGTGGGCTAGCCTGTTTTATGTTCTGGGCTAGTCCAGACACACAATAATCAAGGGTACATAAGTTTTTGGTTTTATTTCAGACTTTCACACCCTAACCCTAACTCTGATGACACAACCTTATAATTTATCAAAAAAGTTTATGTTGCAGTGACATGATATTTTTTAAATTATGATGGAAAGAAACTCTGGACATTGAAATACAGACTAATTTATGAAAAACACAAGAGGGTATAATCTGGACTAGTGGGGTAAAGTCTGGTCTAGGTCAAAATATATCCCAGGGTATAAACCAACCTGGGCTGTTTTAAAGCCCGGGGTGTATTTTGGCTTAGACCAGACTATACCCGGGTATAGTTTGGCAGGGGCTTAATCTGGCCTGCTACACCGGTACGGATTATTTTCAGAAAATCACAGGAATACTATGATAAAATCCAGAAAAAACAGGTAATTTGCTAAATGAATAAATTGACAGAACAACATCAGGGGGTCGGCTTATACACAAAATCAATTTATACATATGCGAGCAGCATTTCTCAGCTAAAGTTTAATCCTCACTGGAGAAAATGTACATTTTAGTGACTGTAAGTCTGTCTGGGAATATTTCTGTGTTATTTCTGTAAAAAAAAAAAAAAAAATAATAATAATAAAAATAATCAGTGTTAGTTGAGCCAGAATCAGTAAAACTGTAGATACGGAGTTTATGTATGTATTTAGTTAGGTGGAACTGTTGCTCATAACTTTTTATTAGTGTTGCCATAAAACTGAACTCTGATCAGGTTATAAAAGTCACTTTATGTTTATGGCACAAAAAGGCGCAAAGCTGTGCGACTGTTTTTTTTCCTGAGATGCGTTTCTACTTTGATTAATTTGTTTTTGGAGGATGAGGCAGTTTTCTGTTGATGATTAAAAACCTTATGTAGGTCACACTCTGACGCAGGTTCATATCCAAGCTCCAGCCCTGACTCTCTTAATTTCATAATGCACTTAAAGGACCATACTGGTGATTTTTGCTGTTTAAGCCCAATAAATACTGCCCACATATATGTAATGTTACTGACAACCAATCTGCTAAATTTATAACCAAATTTTAGTTTTCCTGTTGTTTTTCCTAATCTCTTAACCTTTCAAAATCAAATGTTCAGACGATACAACCTCCTTAAAATTCAACGTTTCGTCTGCTATCATATGTCAGAATGAAGAAGGGACAATTTTTTTTCTCTGTAAAAGTTGTCTTTTCCTAGGATTATATTCCCATGCGGAGATACAGGCTACATTTTTTTCCATGTAGCACCATGTTGGACCTTTTAAATATGACAAAAAAAAGCTTAAAGGACCATACCACCCATTTTGCATGTTTGAGCCTATATTCAATTTTCATACATGTTACTTTACTGACAATCATTTCCCAAAGGATAAAACCATATTTCGGCTTTCCTGATATTTTGTAAAATCTCTTAGTCTTTCAAAATCAAATATTCAAGTGATACACCCACCTTAAAAATCCATGTTTCTCCTGCTAATAGTTACACAGCCTTATGAAGTCACGGTCCTTTAAATTTTTCCATAAACGCAGGTCTTCTTTTGGGACTATATTCCCCGGTGGAGGCATACATTCACTCCACGCTTTTTATTGAGCTTAAACACTAAAATTACATAACTTCTAAAAAAACCTGAATACACGTCTTGTTGGTGATGATGGATTACCTATCCCAAGAACGTTTACAGTATCAACAAGTTGATTTTAATAGCAGAATGAACTGAAACCAATGGAGGTCTGGAAGGTAGGAAAAACATTTTTAATTCACCGTTCCAGTAGTATGCTTTGGGAAATGATTGTCAGTAACGTTACATGTATGAAAATTGAATATATTAGACTCAAACATGCAGAATGGACGGTATGGTCTTTTAATAGACATCATGTTCACTGTGATGGATTATTTATCTCAGCATGTCTCAAGTCTCTACAAGTTGATTTTTATGTTGTACTGGAATGAATTGAAGCAAATTGTAGTCTGGAAGGTAGGAAAAACAATTCTAATGTGTACCACTCCAGTAATATGTTTGGGAAAATGATTGTCATCATGCAGGTTGTATTTGTTGGGCTCAGAACATTGGATTTCTCGCTTATCATCGAGGCTAAAAGCAGAATTAATCATTGGTTCATGAACGCATCTTCAGCATCAGGATGTGAAGTAAACGCCGTCAGAGCTGACCTCTGTGTTCCCGCTCGGCGTCCTGCCTGCTGTGGTATTTACTCTCCGTCTGGACGTGCTCTTTCCAGCGAGCGGGACTCTGGAGTGAGGACTCGTGTTTGTTTTGCTCTCACGCTGCTCCGCTCTGCCGGTTTGCTGAGCGCTTGGCAGAGCTGCTGCTAGCATGAGAAGCAGCAGTTGTTGGATGTGGAGCTTCGGCTCGTCTCTGCTGCCGTCTGATCAAACAGATCCAGATCCACGCTGACTTCTTCTTCACCTCTCCACATCTGTCACTTTCTGTTTAACGTGGCAGTTGGCATTTTAGAAAATGTGTTGCCGCATAATCTCTCAGAATATATTACTAGTCCCTCAGCTTCCTCTAATGTTACGCAACAGTGCTGCTCAGTGGTTAAAGGAGCATGCCAGACGTTTTACATGTTCTTGCTCATTAACAACAAATTGCCTGTTTTACTTTAGCGTTGATGCTTGCTTTAGATGAACTTCCTGTTTCCCAGGAAGCCGTCGGTTTCCTTTAATCGCAGTAAAGTGTGAGTCATGTTGTCACAAGGACACAAATCTCAGATGATGCATCCTTCAGTGAGGAAGACTTTTCAGAACAGGTGCTGCTTATAACGCAGGCTGTGTCACATGCTCATGTGAAAACAACGTGCAGTATCTCCAAAATCGGAACTTTTCATGAGTTACGAAAACCTCCTTAAGGGATCATACCAGTGATTTTGCCCGTTTGAGCCCAAATAATACAACCTGCTGTTACCCTGAGACCCCAGTACAGGTGGTCTAGGCTAGCCCCACACCAAGGTGATCGAGACTAGTCCACATCAATTCAAATGTAGAATTCTAGTCTTATGATTCAAGGCTAGTGTGAAGAATATTCGTCTCACTCACTAACTGTCTTCATCTAAAGCCTCACCCTTTTCACATACAGCTTCAATTAAGACGTGGCCCGCCCCACTAACATTACCGTATGAACTTTAGTTAACAACAGCTATTCTTCTTATATGCAACAGTTGTTATAGTTGTGAGAATAAATTTTAGCAATAAGTATACTTTTACTGCTAAGGTGCTGTTTAATCATCATTGGGTCCAAGTTAACCTTTCAGAGACCCATATGTAATTCATAACTACTTCATACACAGGCTGTGTTATTTTAAATCATCAAGGAGAGGCTAAAAATACTCAAAATTGTCAAAAAGANCATACACAGGCTGTGTTATTTTAAATCATCAAGGAGAGGCTAAAAATACTCAAAATTGTCAAAAAGAGCCAATCAAAAAGAATAAAAGACTGGTACTTTAACTACAAGGAGTTATTTTTATTTGCAGTTGCTCAAGCATTCAGCAGAAAAATGATCAAAAGCAACAATATCAAAAACTGAGAAGAAGAGATCAGAAGTACAAAAATCATTGCAAAAATGAGTAAAAAAATACTTCAAAATCACTTTTATGAAAATCAAAGGTCAAAATCATCTTACCCCATCTTCTTCTTTTCCTTTCGGCTTTTCCCTTCAGGGGTCACCACAGCGAATCATCTACCTCCATCTAACCCTATCCTCTGCCTCCTCTTCTCTCACACCAACTAACTTCATGTCCTCTTTCACTACATCCATAAATCTCCTCTTTGGTCTTCCTCTAGGCCTCCTGCCTGGCAGTTCCAACCTCAGCATCCTTCTACCGATATGTTCACTGTCCCTCCTCTGTACATGTCCAAACCATCTCAGTCTGGCCTCTCTGGCTTTATCTCCAAAAATCATCTTACCCCATAAAGAGGAAAAACACGCTTAAATTCCAATCTCAATTTTCGAAGGCTCTTCTCTCCAAACTCGACCTTTGACCCCCAAAAGTCTTTTTAAGAAAAGAGCAAAGGCACCGCAATCTCCCTTCGGAGATCCCATCTCCCATCGTTGCGTCGCACTGATGCCTCACAGATAATACAAATAATACATATGAAAAGTATAATTTGCTCAGAGTCCAGAGACAGTTGTGGTTCGATCCAGATCTGGACCGAAGCCCAGAGTTTGAGGATGACTACAGACTTGAAACGTCCTGTTTACTGTCCTCTAATTTCATGCAGCTGGGTTTTTAATTTGAGTTTAGGTTTGATATATGTTCTTGTTTCAGTCCCAGTTAAGCTTCTAATGCATTCCGGCTCCCTTTGAACGTTCTCAAAGTGGTTATTTCTAATGACATATGAATTCTGGGCTCATGTTTAATTGCATTAGAGCGCTTTCTGCTCCTGAGAAATCGCTGAGCACACAGCAGTGTGAGATGTGAGGGAGCTTTAAGCTGCTTTAAGCTGCTCTAAGAGGCCTCCCGCCCTCTGAGGGAGCCCTGTTTGTCTGCTCGCCAGCGAGCTGAGACTCCCCACAGGCCCCGGCTGTATTAGCATCTGTAATTACAGCGTTAGTGAGCTCGTTAGCTAACTGCTGAGACCTGCCACGTGAAAAGAGCCGCTTCACAAACATGTACAGTACACACTAGTCTGAGCCAGCAAAATGCAGAAAAGCCTCGTGTTTGCTTGTTTGTTGGTTTGGTCTGCTGCAATTTGAAGAAATTGTTTTGTAAAAATGGTATCTGCTGTTCATTTTCTGACTGTGGGACACTTGAGGTGATTTCTTATGTAACGTGATACGTTCATAATCCAAAGAGCATTGCTGTGATATAATATCATACGTTTTGGGCTGTAAAGTTAACAACACGCCTGTCCTTGGACCTTGAACCTGGCAGCCTGCACAGCTGGCTCCGTTGGCCTGAATATCTGCAGCCATGGTAGCAGGACAAAGTTTTCAATAACAAGAACTTGTTTCCTGGTTGCAGATAACTTTTATTTATGGAATACATAACAGGAACTCCCCAGATTTCCTGTGTATGTTAGATTACTGGCATATTTTGCACACTGAGTCTTCAGCCAGTTTATTAGCCACACCTGGATGATTTGATGCAATCCAACACAACGGCCTGCATTAGGAAACCTTTATTAGCTTATTATTCTCAGCTTTTATTTCTGCTGTATCACAGAGGTATTGATACAACTCCATGGTGATTTTTTTTGAGGCAATACATTATGCATCGAGTGTTTCTAATGTTCTGTCTCTCTCAGGTACGAAAACTGGGGATGTGAAAAACATTAGAAAACATTAAATTTCAATTCAATTCAATTCAACAAAAAACCGGACATTATCAGCTTCACAGAGCTCAGCACTGATGTGCACACTGAGTGAAAACATCTCACGTACTGTCTCTTTAAGGCCTCCCACCCAAAGAGCATGCTCTGTTCTAATTGGTCAGCTGGGCGAAACAAATAAACTGGCTAAATGCTCACTAGCCTTGTGCTTAGTGGGTGTGTCTAACCAGGTGTGTCTGCAGGTAAATTTACATGTTCCAGGAGTAAAGGGCCAATCAAAACAAAGCTCAGGTTCAGGTCCTGGGAATTTGTCTTACTGGATGTATTTCTACCTCAAGTTTTTACACTTTGACAACGTTTAACAAGAACTCCTGCTATATTACAACATAAACATGAGGAAAAATAACACAAAAACCCAAACTACAATATATCCCATTCAAATAATCAGTTACTAATATCATCACCTATTAATGTGTCAATCAATAATATTCTCATTGATTAATTTACTAATTGTATTGGCATGAGAGTATTTTCTCAAAATCATTATCTCCAAAGTGCTGACAAACAAAAAAATCAGCCAGAAATCTCTGTCCGTCTGACTGTGGCGCCAACATCTCTAGAACCCGGCACTATATGAAGTTGAAATTCAGCAGGTTTATTGCTCAAAGGACGTGCAGCATCACATGTGAAGTTGTTTGGATGAGCGGTTCTCAAATTGAGCTGTGCCAGTAAAAAGTAGTCCGTGNATGTGAAGTTGTTTGGATGAGCGGTTCTCAAATTGAGCTGTGCCAGTAAAAAGTAGTCCGTGCGGCAAGATACACTCCAGGCGTGGCGGCATACGCTCCGGTCCAGTCGCACGGTCTCAACCCGACCCCGTACAGCTAAAGCTAGCTCACGAGGACGTGCAGAACTAAATTATGGCAGGCTGTGGCTCACACCAGAAGGTCTGGCCTGGTCCGAACATGGGTGTTTTGAACGGACACTGCACTAGCTATAATGATAATGCAGTGACACCATAGAAATCATGATAAGAGGCGGACAGGTAAACGCTAACGTTGCAGGTTGCACAAACAGGTGAGTTAAAGTTTTGAGAATGTTTAAGCCTCACAGCAAATGATTATCTTCTGGTATGACGGCGGCTTCTGTTACTGCCTGATCACTTCCAGCCTGAGAGGAGCAGGATTACACCCGGGACGCTGGGATGCAGCCGCAGCTTGTATCATTAACTATGCAGGTCTCAGGGTGCAGCGACTCTTCTACGCCCAGTCGAAGGCTTGTTCCAAAACAGTCTCAGACCCAAGTCTACAGAGGAAGAACACACTCCGCTCCTCCCTTACTCAGCTGCAGAATCATCAAAACAAAACCAGGGAAGCGACAAATCTCTGCAAACTCAACCGTGACGAAGCCGTGGCGGCAATAGTTATTAATTTATCGAATTAAGTCAGCAATCAGTCTTTAAGTGTTACTCATTATTCATTAAAGCTGCCGTAGATGAGATGTCAGAGAGCTGTCAGTCTGATAAACGGCGTTGAGATCTTACTGCACTTTAAAGAATTTAATCAGCTTTAAGTTAGAAATGAACGTGAATTGATTCTTGTTTGATTGAGACGACGCAGCAGACATGTTGCAGGAGATGAATTCTGTGAGATATAGTTAGTATGGGTTTACTTGTTGCTATGGTGGCTCTTGTGGTAACCAGGGAGCCAGTTGGCATCTTTTTTGTTTTTCCTGTACGCTGAGGCTCAGTGTTTTCAGTAAAAAAAAAAACTTGTCAGACAGCAGATGTGTTCATTATCATTGCGTAAAAGCCATAATTCCCTTATTGGTGTGTTTGACGTGAAGAATCATTAAACTTCCTGCTCTTAAAGAAATCCATGGGTCACGTCCGGAAAAAACTGGGCTTATAAATCTTAAAAGACCCGTCATCCTGCTAATCTCTGTTCAAATTGCTCCCTTTGGAGAAAAGGCTCAAATCTCAAATCCCTCCCCTCAAAGACGACCAGATTCAGCAACAGCAGATATACATCCACATTTTATATTTTAAATGACTCTCGGGACTTAATTTTTATTCTTACTTTTAGCTGCTATGATTCAGTTTTAATTTTATGTTAAATTTAGTTTTGCTTTGATTCAGTTTTGTAGTTTTTAGCTGATATTTGCTGTATTTTAAATGAGTCACAGGGCTCTTTGTTTTTTAAGAGTTATCATACATGCATATATATGTGCTATGAATGACTGTCATGTTTGTCAGTTTATTGATTACGAGCACACTGAGACAAGTTGACATGTCAATAAATTATTAAATTGAACTCTTAAAACAGAAACCTCCTGTCAGTTATCTTTGGTTATTTGGAATGAAATCTCTTAAATTTTGACGTGACTTTGAATCTCCCTTCTTGCTGGTTCTGTTTCAGGCTGACGGGGCCTTCAGGGTATCTGACCGACGGACCCGGAAACTACAAGTACAAAACCAAGTGCACCTGGCTGATCGAAGGACAGTAAGTTGATCAGTAAAAGCCGAGATACGAGGCGCCTGATCGGGACAGGAAGATGCTCCGTTTAGGCTGCTGTGTATAGATTCTGGAGGAGGTTTTCTCAAAGCGTGCTGACTCAAAAACGTCTTGGACAGTAAGTTCTTTAATTAGTTCAGTAAATCTGTGAGAGCGTCAGTCCCAAACGACACTGGCGGAAGTGCAGAGAAACTTAATATTCTGTGATGAATGTTGGTAATAAGGCGCTTTGAAAGGCTGATGAATGCTGCAGCAGGACAATTTAAAGATGCTTGGTACTTCAGTAATTGTTATCCAAATGTAGGTTTACATACTCAAATAATTTGTCTGTACTGCGATTAAGGCTATGATGCGAGTAAAATTAGTCTACATGGATGGAATTAATGGGATTCTGCAATTTGTCAAATATATGTAATGCGTCATAAAGTATTTGGATGGCGCTGTGCCAGGTGAGGAAATACAAGGTGAGGTGGTTTACATCTCTGAATAATTAGATTTATAACAGCTTAATCTAGTTACTCTGAGTGAGCTCGCACCGATTTTCACTGATTTCACTCTAATTAAGGTGTTTACGTGACATTTGAAAAACAAATTGAATTGGAGTATAATCAATGTGAACGTACTGACTGGGGCTGTCGCCTCGTGACTAAATCAACACGTCTGGAGTCCAAGTTGGAACCGATACTTTAGATTTCATCAATGAAATTTGCTGCTGAAATGGGATGAAAGAAGTCAAGTCAAGCCAATTTATTTATAAGCACATCTAAAAACAGCCAAAGTGCTGCACAACTACAAAACACAAACACAAATAAAACCAATAGAGGAATAAAGAATAAAACGTCTAAACCATGAAAACATGAAGACACAGTAAAACAGAACTCACATGTCAGACTTTATGCTTTAAAAGAATGAATAAGACTTTAACCGCGACTTAAAAGCCACCAATGTTGGCGCTGTCCAAATATGGAGGGTTAAAGGACCATACCGGCGATTTTGCATGTTTGAGCCAAATATATTCAATTTTCATACATGTAACGTTACTGACAGTCATTTCCAAAGCATACTACTGGAACGGTGANTATATTCAATTTTCATACATGTAACGTTACTGACAGTCATTTCCAAAGCATACTACTGGAACGGTGAGTTAACAACTTGTTAATACTTGAAACGTTCTTGGGATAGGTAATCCATCATCACCAACAAGACGTGTATTCAGGTTTTT
>VXCM01000105.1:0-10714 GCA_014773175.1 Lucifuga dentata | reverse complement strand
ATACTTGAAACGTTCTTGGGATAGGTAATCCATCATCACCAACAAGACGTGTATTCAGGTTTTTAGAGTTTTGTAATTTTAGCGTTTAAGCGCAATAAAAAGCGTGGAGTGAATGTATGCCTCCACCGGGAAATATANTTTGTAAAATATCAGGAAAGCTGAAATACGGTTTTATCCTTTGGGAAATGATTGTCAGTAACGTAACATGTATGAAAATTAAATATATTAGGCTCAAACATGCAAAATGGATGGTATGGTCCTTTAAACTATTACAACATTTTGGAGCAAAAGCACGAACCTCCTTAAGCTTCAGTCTGGACCTCGGAACGACCAAAAGCATCTGGTCAGCTGACCTGAGTGACGTAAAGGAGTGTGGGAACATAAAAGGTCTGAGAGAAGAAGGATCGCGAATGTCCGGCGAATGCTGAGCATGGACGCGATGCGGACGCAGGCTGGCATTCATGGTTCCTGTACTTTAATGATGTACAGGACAACCCAACCAGTTTGTCTGTTTCTCTGTGTTTCGTGAAGAATCAGATGATTTTTTTTTTTTTANATTTTTTTTTTTTTAAGCTCCGCTGGGATCTCCACTCCTTGGTTTGGTTTCCTTTCTATCTTTCACATATCGATCGCGTAGATTTTTTTACCTTCACGTGGCAGGAATGTTCCCAGAGCACGGTTCTATCTCTTGCCAGGAATCGGCAGCCATATTTAGCGTCTTCATAATCCCTCATGGAGGAATCATATAGGTGGCGGTCCTTCCTCATCACCTGCCAGCCGCTCATCAAACTTGTTCGCCGTTGTTAGATTTTCTCGGCTTGGCTGATCATCGATAAAAGTGCATTTCTGCACGTCCATATTAAGCATAAAGCGGCTTTAACCCTGAGACAGCTGAAAGCTGGATTTTGATGATTGTGGTTTTGGTATTTTGAAGGTTTTTCACGTCGCTGTCCTTCACAGAAATCCACCGTTATGAAATTACAGTACAAGTAGAATGAATGGAAAAGTGACGGTGAGAAAGCCGATACCTTCCTCTGTAGTTTTCAGTCAGCATAACCACTCAGAATATCGATTTAGAAGGACGATCTTTCATTTTTTTTAGACCGCTGGCTCATCCAAACCATAAACTGCTTGATTACATTTACATTTTAGGCATTCAGCCAGCAGCCTCATTCAGGAGGATTTATAACGAGCAACGTCGTCGGGGTTCAGGAGGTCTCCTTCAAGTACGCCGCGGCAGGACGTGCCACTGCAGCAGGTTTTACGCTTTTGACCTTCCTGTTCCAAGATGTCTCCCTAATCGCCGGGCCGCCCCGTCATCCAGCATTTTTATCACATACGAATGGCACGTTTATATGCAATCTGAGACCGCAACGTGTTCCTAACAGCGGGGTTAATGCAGCGACACGTGCACTGTCTGCATCAAAACGACAAGAAGAGATTAAAAGGGGAAATAGAACCGATCTGATAACCTGCAGATATAAATCTCCTTTGAGAGCAGAGAGGCTCTTCTGCAGCTCAGCGTGTTGCATCTGTCGGCGTGGCGGATCGTCCTGAAGCGACTCCACACGCTGAGCAGAGATGGTTTATAAAAAGTGGCTACTTCCCTGACACTTCTGATAACACGCGGTACACACTGACACGTATGTGGATGTGTTTTTCTAACCTTTACACATCCACAGAAAAGTTTTTGCTGAGTATGCATCTGTTTGTAGCAGCGCTCAGGAACTCGTTTTTACACGATTCAGTCTGCCTGACACTGGATTTTTGTGACTTATTTTAATATTTACGCATAAAAAAAGATCAGTAATGACACTGTGGACATTTGGGGGTTTATTTTAACATAAACAGAAGCATGTTGGGACAAGTTCCTTCAGATTGGATTATTAAAGAACGTTTTACAGAATAGTAAACTTGATAGTTAACTTTAAACTTGCAAGAAATTGATTTTTGACCACTAGGGGGCGGAAAAATCTTTGAAATAAAATAAATAATAGTAATAAACACACAACCCTGGTGTAAAAGGATTATACCGGTGATTCTGTATGTTTAAGCCCAATAAATACAACCCGCGTACACGTGATGTTACTGACAAACGATTTCCAAAACTTACTAGAGGGCTAAATATTAGAATTGTTTTTTCTACCTTCCAGGCAGCCATTGGTTTCAGTTCTTTCCAGTATGTTATTAAAACCAACTAGTATATATTCGAAACATGCTTGAGATAAATAATCCATCACAGTGAACATGCTCTGCTTTATTCTCCACCATTTCCCGAAAATAACAAGTCAGGATCTTCATCTTGCTCGATTTTTAATTTGACATTTAGCATCACAGATTTTGACATTACTGCCCCCCCATGACTTTTGTAGGTATTGCATCTTGCAACCGTCCCGTTAATTCAGGAGGACGCTGACAACCAACACTTTGAACAAATGATAATAAGCGTGGCAGCCAGAATTAGAAGGTTAAGAGCTTTGCTCAAGGGCATCTCGGTAGTAGTGGCTCGAAGAGAAAAGAGAACAGAACATTTCTGTGTTGTATGTTCATAGTAAGATCTTAGATTTGATTAATTATTTGCGGGTCACAAGCCCGTTTCTAATCTAACCTTGGTGGAGGGGGCTGCTGCCATTCCCAGAATATTTTGGGAATGGCGTGCAGAACTCCCACTTTTCTAGAATCATGAGGAGAAAAGTGACTATTCATAGCTTTTCCTGTTCTGATTTCATCTTAGATACACTAAATGGTTTTTTGTTTCCCTCCTTGAATGAATTCATTTTACCACGACAACCAAATTTAGAAATGAAACGTTTGAGAAAACCTTTGATTAAAAGCTGCATAATTTCCTTTACTGTATCCAAACACAACTTCCTGTACATTTTGTAAAACCGCTCTGCAGGCCAAACACCATACTCCGACTACGCTTCAACCACTTTGCCACCGAGTGCAGTTGGGACCATCTGTACGTGTACGACGGAGATTCCATCTACGCCCCCCTCCTGGCTGCCTTCAGGTACGTTTGCTGATGATGTTTGATGTAGATTTGACTGCAGGAAGGCTTTGTGTAGATTTCCTGAAGGGGAATTTACCTCCATCTTTGGAAAACTGATTAACATCTTGTTTGATGTATGTGTAGCTTCTCTGAATCTGAAAACATTTGGATTACAACAGGAAACTCCAGTTATTTACACAAAAAAAAACAAGCTTCAGTTTAAGTGATGTGTTAGCATCGCTTAGCATTGTGTCTGCATGACGATAACAACATGTTTGAGTTTGTTTTGTCGCGTCGTTCCAGTGGTTTGATCGTTCCTGAGCGTTACGGGAATGAAACCGTTCCTGAGGTGGTTTCTCAGTCCGGCTACGCCCTGCTTCACTTCTTCAGCGACGCCGCGTACAACCTGACCGGCTTCAACATATCCTACAGGTGAGAGAAACCTGCGATTAAAAAGGCTTAATAAGGTTTATTGTCCAGAATTTCATGCTGTTATTTTCATTTAGGGTCTATTTTAAAATCATCTCTATGTGCATAAAACACATTGATCCACTTGTGGTCTCCTTTGCTGCAGCAACACTGTGCACACTGAGTGAGAACAGGCTGTTTTAGGTACTGTCTCTTTAAGGCTTCAATCCCAAAAAAAGCTTGCTCTTTTCTGATTGGCCAGCGAAACACAGATGCTGGCCAATCACTTGTACCTGTATGTTGCGTCTCACCAAATGTCAAATGCATTGCATGTTGACTTCAACATGTTACAGAAGTAAAGGACCAATCAGAAACGAGCTTTCAGGGCAGTTCAGGCACATCCTGCGTTAAGATGCCGAGTCCTGAAAGGAGAACCAGCGTTTTGCTGTTTGACGGCTGGCTGAGATTTATTTTTGTGATGTCCCACTTCACACTTTCTGCGCGATGACACATTCAAACCGCATGATTTCTGCATGATTCAGACTCAGCGTCAGCTCGGCTGGTGGATTCAGCAGCAGGATCTGGATGTTGCTCGTTTATTGCAGACTGCAGTGTTTGTTTTGCACCATCAGGTTCACTACGTTGTTGTGTTCAGTACGTTAGCTTGCAGAGGCTTCTGGTGTGAACACGGTTGTTATTCCACCGATCCACACTCACGCTGTCACCTGTTTCTTTACGTTTGGCATTACAGCCGTATACAGAGAATTTAAAGGACCATACCACCCATTTTGCATGTTTGAGCCTAACATATTCAATTTTCATACATGTTACTGATAATCACTTCCCAAAGCATACTACTGGAATGGTGAATTAAAAATGTTTTTCCTACCTTCCAGACCTCCACTGGTTTCATTTCATTCTGCTATTAAAATCAACTTGTTGATACTTGAAACGTTCTTGGGATAGGTAATCCATCATCACCAACAAGACGTGTATTCAGGTTTAATTTTACCGTTTAAGAGCAATAAAAAGCGTGGAGTGAATGTATGCCTCCACCGGGGAATATAGTCCCAAAAGAAGACCTGCGTTTATGGAAAAATTTAAAGGACCGTGACTTCATAAGGCTGTGTAACTATTAGCAGGAGAAACATGGATTTTTAAGGTGGGTGTATCACTTGAATATTTGATTTTGAAAGATTAAGAGATTTTGGAAAACATCAGGAAAGCTGAAATATGGTTTTATCCTTTGGAAAATGATTGTCAGTAACATAACATGTATGAAAATTGTATATTTTAGGCTCAAACATGCAAAATGGATGGTATGGTCCTTTAAAATCTATAGTTTGTCATTTTAGACATCTTCCTGTCTTTGCTAATTCTTTGTTCCTTGAAAACAGCGGAACTTTTCTAAAGTTCCTGGTCTAACTGTGTTAAATTGCACCAAACCAGAAATATCCACACTCTCTGCACATGTTGATTTCATTGAAGAGGAACTTCCTTGTAAAGGGTGAAGTCCTTTATTCTGGAAAACATGGGTTCATGGACGAGTACAAGCTAAAGCATCCATAAATGCAGCAAATTAAACTTCATACGAGCCTCATGATCGGTGCTGAAAACATAAAAAAAAGGACCAAAAATAATGCTTATTTCTAACAACCACAATAGAGTGTGTGTGTGTGTGTGTGTGTGTGTGTGTGTGTGTGTGTGTGTAAAACTACCTTCACCTCCCCCCAACACACACACACACACACATCATCTCCCACTCAAACATCTGCATAGAACACAATTGAACCCCTGAGTTTTTCCCTGGATCGTTTGCACCGTCACCATAGCGATGGGATTGAAGTTGGGCTGAGAAACACAGACTGGGATGAAAGCGGAGAGCCTCCAGGCGCCCGGACCGCCGGCCGAACATCAAACCGCCAGGCCGACAACGTGACGCTTCAAACATGTTCGTCTTCAGGAATTTAGAAATTGTTATAAAAAAAAATGTAAACTTATATCTGTCTTCACTCTCACTTTAATAGATAATAATGTGCTTTGCATGTATATATTTATGTTTATGCCGTTTTATGGCATATACCATGACTATATATGCAGACAGATGGAGAAGGAAAAAAAAAAAAGATAATGTGTTTTTTTGAGTTTCCGGCTTGGATATTGGCTTTAGTCTTTAACACATGGAACACTTTTTTTGCTTCATAACAATGTTTTTTTACGTTACGTAAATGATTTTTGGATGTTATCTACATTGTTAGTCCCTGACTGTGACTTCATTTAACTTTATTATTATTATTAATCCCCAGTAGGGAAATTGGTTTGTCACCTGTACGTAAAAGACTTTACATCAAAAACACTGAAGAAGGACATCAAAAACCATTCAGCAAACCGTAAAAACGCCACAAGCAAAAGAAAAGGTGCAGGTACAGACAAATGCTGCTTATATTCTATAAAAAGCACCAATAAGAGGGGAAAAAAACAGTCAATTGCTATGACTAAAAACCCAACGACACAGCAAGGCGAAAATACACAATAATTAATAAATACATACAAATCCATCCGACTACAAAACTCTACAGTGCCAAGGTGCAGATATCCTCTTTCACGTGTCATTTATTAAAAAGTTTCACCGCTGAGACACAAAGGACTTTCTGAAAGGCTCAGAGCATCTCGGCATGTTAAATCTGCTGCTGAACATTTTTCAGGCTGAAAAAACAGTAAAAAGGAAAAGGATGAGCTACGTATCGATGAGCTCTGTCTCTGTATCTGTCTGAGTATCGATTCATTTATTTATTTTCCTGAGGTTGGTTTTTCTGTTTGGAACATTTTGAGGTTGATACCGCAGCTCTGCATTACATTTAAAGGAGCATACCAGTGATTTTTGCACGTTTGAGTCCAAAATATAACCAACTATACATGTTATGTTACTGCCAAGCATTTTGGAGCAGTATTTTTTTTTTTTTTTTTTTTTTTAAATGTTTATTTGAATAGGGAGTGATACAGAGATATAGGTCACTCAGATAATAAGGTAATGCTGCACATCATAGCATTTTTAGCCAAGGCTAGTTTGCAAAGCTTGTCCCTATTTTAGCTTTTACAATAATCATTAATAATACAATAATAATTTATAATAATTGATTTTACAATCAATACAATACAGTACAACTTTAAAATGATTATAAAACAAAATACATACTTATGCAGTTGAGCAGGGTAGACAATAAAACAAATACATAATACAAATGCAACATAATATTAATATACAATACAAATACTCATACTCTGTCCATCATTAAAACCCTCTAAAATACAATCACAGAAACAGTTCAGTCAAAATGAGCTACATGCCAGAAATCCCTCAAGACACCACAACATCTTGGTGATTATCGGTGATAATTTTAGGATTGATTTTCCTCTGTGTGTGTATTTTTTCTGTATAGTGTTTTGTTTTGGTGCATACGGGCCGTTGACAGCAGCGAGACGTGTCTGTACTGGACCAAATGAACCGAAATGAAATGAAAGTGTGAATAACAGAACATTTTACCATCTGAAGGGAAAAGTTGAATATTTTACCTTTAGGCCTCGAGACCACTGAGACACGTCTGCTCAAAGTAGATGTAAATTTGTTCCTGATGTTTTATTCACACGTTTTTTTTTTAGTCAGAAGTTGTATCTTAATGTTTCTCTCTCTTTCTTCTTCTTCTTTTTCTTCCTGTCTTCCCTCCCACACAGGGTGAATACATGTCCCAACAACTGCTCCGGTCGGGGCGAGTGCCGTGCGGGGAACTCCACTGGCTCCGTGCGCTGCGAGTGCATGGAAAACTGGAAGGGCGAAGCCTGCGATGTCCCGTACTGCCTGGCCAACTGCGGCTTCCCCGAGCGAGGACTCTGCCAGGACAAGACCTGCGTCTGCAAACCCGCATGGCAAGGTGTGTTGGCACTGCAGAACAACCAGCTAATCTCACGGCCCGTGCTTGTCGTGTTGAACTTGACACGCCTGCACATGCCAAAACCTTCTCAGTGACTAAAATAAGCATTCTACTGTAATTCATGCTGAGTCCGGACTTAAAGGACCATACCAGCGATCGTGCAACCCACATATGTTACGTTACTGAGAAAAATCTTCCAAAACATAAAACCGTATTTTAGTTTTCCTATTATTTTTTTCTAATCCCCTAATCTTACAAAATCAAATGTTCAGATGATAAATCCACCTTAAAATTCAGTGTTTTATCTTCTAACACTTATGCATGATTGTTTCTCAATAAAAGCCGTCTCCTCCTGAGACTATATTTCCTGGCGGAGAGACTCTCTGTGTTGGATTTTAAATAAAGTTACTTAGACAAAAAAACCTAGTAGACATGTTTGCTGTGATAGATTACGTAACTCAAGCACGTTTCAAGTCTCTACAAGTTGATTTTAATCGCGAAACCAATGGCTGTCTGTAAGGTAGGAAAAACAATCTAAAATTTGCTGCTAAAGTATGGATTGTACATATTGGGCTCAAACATGCACGATCACCGGTATGATCCTTTAACACTGGCTCTCCTGAATTTACCTGTCAAGGTTATTTTTGTTTTACCTGCCAGCATTGTTACAGTTTTCATGGAACTATGCTTCCTTTTTTTCATGCATTGTGCACAGCGGTGCTTCAGTAGGGGAGCATAGAAGTGGGTTTTCGGACATTAAAGCATCGCAGTGGAAAGGAGAGCACGTAAATCTGTATAATAACAATAGAATATTTCCCCTTTAAGATGGACTTTTTTGCAGAATCAGCTTCCTCATCACTTTCGGATGCGTCATTCGTACAGAGTCATTTTTATTCAGTAATGGCGTGACATACTGTATGCTTTTTAAGATCAAACCATCTGGATGCTCTAACCGCTCCGTTAGTTCTTAAACAGCTCCACCGTGTAGCTGAGACAATGGCTTAATTTAACGGTGCTTTCTATTAGCGGCTCAGTGTGCCGGCGCTCTAATTACTGAGGCTGAGGGAGCTGAGAAACAGACCGCCGTTATCTTAGCTTTTATTAGCCTGTCACACTCTTTTAGCAGAGGAATGGCGATCTTAGTGTCCTCTCCGCTGCCAGCTTCCAAATGAACTCATTTTCTCCACCAAACAGCCCCAAAAGTGGAGACAGACGCCGTTTAGTCGAGCCGGCCTCGCATTTAATTTCCCTTTTCACGCGCAGTCTTCAGCAAATTAGATCTTTGCGAGAGGCCGAGGCGCGTTTGTTTTCTTTATGGAAAAGATGCAGAGGTGATTCTGTTTGTTTAGCGGAATCAGATCGTTGAGTATTACTCACCAGAGACCTTCAGCCTCAAAAAAAAAAACAANAAAAAAAAAAAAACAGCCAGAGTATGAGTAAAGTGACCTTGTTTGGCACTTCCTGTCCTGTCACATGACCAGCTCTGCATTGTGATGCTACTGACAAATAAGGAGCAATAATAACATAACATCCTGTGCATTTTTTCCTCTTCTTCATACTCTGCTGTAAGATGGAGATAAACTCTAACTAATAAAAGTTTTAAAGTTTTTACATTCATCTTTCATCTGCTGGGATGGACGTCGATGAAGTTTGTCGACTCAAACTGTGTGATTGAGAAAACGGAACCTGAATTTCTGTTTCTATTTCTGGCATTTTGTTCTCCGTCCAAAAAAAAAAAAAAAAAAAAAAAAAAAACTTCCCAGAATCCTTTCCCTTCATTTAGGAATGATTCCGGTTTATGCTGGTGTTATTGTTCTTGTGCAGAAACAGGAAGGCACAGCACCAGCCAGAGCCATTGATCATTAAAGGATCATACCGGTGATTTTGCATGTTTGAGCCCAATAAATACACATTATGTTACCGCTAACCATTTTCCAAAACATAAAAGATATTTTAATTTTTGTGACATTTTGCCAAAACCCCTTTCAGAATCAAATGTTCAGCTCATATGGTCGTTTAATGCAGCGTTCTCCTGGGACTAGATTTCCTGGTGAAGACATACATTTTATTCCATGTAGCTCCATGTTGTATCGGTTAAATAAAGTTACTTCGACAAAAAATTAAACAGACGTTTTGTTCGTTGTGATGGATTATTTACCTCAGGCATGTTTCAGATCTCTACAAGTTGATTTTTATAGCGTACTGGAAGAAACTGAAAGCAAAGGCAGAGTGGAAGGTAGGAATAACAATTTGAAAATATAGCTCTACATTAGTAGGTTTTGGAAAATGGTTGACAGTAACGTAACATGTATGCATGTTATATTTACTGGACCCAAACATGCAAAATCACTGGCATGGTCCTTTAAAGATTTATTTAACTCAGATCAGGAAGAGGAAGTTAAATTTCACCAGTGTTTATGTGTGAATTATTTTACTCTTTCGAAATGCACGTCTCAGTTATCTGAAGACTTTGAAAAGCTTTTTTTTTTTTTTTTTTNTTTTTTTTTTTTTTTTTTTAACTTCCACATCTTCCTCATATTCTAAAGGGATTTACGAGGTGAAATCAATAACGAGTTGTGTTTTTCAGCTCGTCTGTCACGTCACAGATTACTGACGGACTCGCTCTCCAGGTGATTAAAGGAAAATAATGGAGTGTCTGAAAATTCAATCTTGCGTTCATGTCGAGTTTGTTTCTGGCTTTTTGTCGATTCCTTTTGTTTGTATCTCATCTCGCTTAAGGCGATTTGTTTTTATTTTCTCTGAAAGGATGAAGCGTTAGCCTCAGAAATAAACCGATATATGGCAAGCTGATAGTTTCCTGGCACGGTTGTACTGTTCTTGTCTTAGATTTTGACCGATATGCAGAAATTGCATTACATAAATAATTTATAGGTCTGATTTTTCTGTAAGTTGGAATCTTAGGGAATGAATTGTTGTTGTGACTGTGTTTTTATTTGTAGCATTTATTAGTAAAAATATATTTTGCAGTTCTGATTCAATGTTTTCTTACTGTATACCAAATTTTGAACTCTAAAAAAAATTTGCTCTCTTTAAACCTATAACGCAGTTTGTGTCACATTTGAAGCTTGATTTTTTTGAGACCTCTACATCATCAACATGATTAGTTATTGACCAAAATGCCTATTATATAGTATCTAAAAAAGATGTTCCAGTTTAAATCCTGTCGAGTTACATAAATGCCTATCAAATGTGATACAAAAAAAAAAAAAANAAAAAAAAAAAAAAAGAAATCATATCTGCAAAAAAAATTTCCAGAATTTTTTTTTTCTGGAGTTTGTTAAAGGACCATACCGGCTACTTTGCATGTTTGAACCTAATATATTCAATTTTCATACATGTTACATTACTGACAATCATTTCCCAA
>VXCM01000104.1:91889-129700 GCA_014773175.1 Lucifuga dentata | reverse complement strand
AAAAAAAAAAAAAAATAAATAAATCAAACCTGAATTAATCAAATTTTTTTATATTTTCAATATTATTTTAGTATTAACTGAAATTACTGCATAGTGTCAAAGCATTGCTTGTAGTGATGAACCCACAGAAAATTATTACCCAACTCTGCAGTGCTATGGATCTTTTAGCCACTTTTAGCATCTAGCAAGCTAAAGACGCAAATGTTTTTCCTCAGGAGTTGGTGGAGACAAAAACAAAAATCTTAAACTACATTTGTCAGGTGGACAGAAACAATTCGATCTGAGTGAATTTCTATATGTTATTGTACCTGCTGAATGAATAATTGTTTGCTAACATATTAGCCACAACAATTTAATAAGTCATTATCAGGACTGTGTGGCAGTCAAAAATTGGTTAACATTTATTTTCGCTCTGTGACAATGTGTTTTATGAGACAGGTATCTGTTTTTATAGGAAGTGCTGAACTGAGTATGGCTTAGTTGATGAAAAACAAAAACCTGTAAAATAACCAAAGATTGCATTTTAAGCAGGTTTTAACAACAGATTTCAGCATTTTTGTGTGCATTTTGGCAGACTGATAGGCATGTAGTATGTTGTTACTGAAGCAGCCAATATAATTAATTTGTTTTAAAATTTAATATCTTCAGTTTTGTCATGTTGGAAGCACTCAGGCCATGGGATACTAAATGTAAAGGTGTAAGTGAAATAATACCCATTATGTTAGACTTGTATATGAACGGCGAGTGTCAAATTCTGAACAAAATACAAAAAAAAAAAAAAAAAAAAAAAACTATCAGTAAGCCAATACTAAGGTCTAACCTCTGTGTTTGTGTTTGTGTGTGCATGTGTTTGTGCTTTAATCGCTGTGCTCCTTTGCTGCCATAGGGAAAATATGTGTAGAGCGGCAGCTGCAAAAAGGGCCTCCCAAACCCGGGCTGACGTGAAGTGACAGCTCTGTATATCTCTCACTGGCACTGACAGCTGACAGATGGATAGCACTCATACACCACAGGAAAAAAGACAGAGAGAACAGAAGAGGGAGGGGAGGGATAGAGAGAGAGAAAGAGAGGGAGAGAGAAAGCCCCCAGGATGATTCGCCAGCATTGCTCTCTGTTCAGAGGGCCGCCGTTTGATTGAGTGCTACAGAGAATAATAAACCCTCCACTACCCGGTGCAGTGCCAAGCTTTCTCTCCCTCCTTATCTCTCGCTTTCCCCTCCCTTCCTCTCTAACCCCTCTCCTCCCTTAATTCTCTCCTTCTCTCTCCAACCCTTTTATTGTTGCCCCTGCTTTGGTGCTTCGCTCTTGCTCCTTTATGCCTCCTATTCCCCAAGCCCGTCTTCAACACCTTATGGTCTGTCTTTATGTTTTTTTCTGTCTCTTTCTCGTCTCTCTGCTTTCCCTTTCACTCGTCTGCTATCTGCCTCTATCTGCCATCCTTGTGTATTTGTCTCTCTCTATCTGAGGTGTGAGAGACAGGGGTAAGAGGTCCCTGTCAAACAAACCAACAGTACTCACTCACAGCTATTCCCCTGTGTATCTGACTGTGTATCTGATCTGTACAGCCTTTCTCTGTTTCCACAGACACAGATATAGAGAGAAGACACACACACAGCTGCTTTACTACATACATGAAAAGTGATATGTAATATTAGCATTTGTATTACATTGAATTTAGGCGAATTGAAATTTTACTTGCTGACTGATGGTGTAAGGGCAGATAAAGGCAAGGACTGATAATCTAACAACTTGTAAAATCTTTTAATTGCCATAATTATAAGCTCTTATAATTATAATACAGGAACTATCATAAAAACTACAGTCAAACCAGGTTTTATTACATTTTAAACTCATATACAAAGACCTTTTATTACTTTTTGACATATCATTAATAGTGATAATGTCCAGTCATTATCATATTATCGACTGCCACCAGCAATATTTTAAATGCAACATAGGTAGAAGCTGGAGAAAGATGGTTTCCATCTGTGGTTCTCAATCCTGGTCCTCAAGTAGGTAAATCAGATGTCTTGCTGGGTCAAGAGTTGGTGCCTCCCAGATCTCAACTGATGAAAGGCACCCAATCAGGTGTGGGTAGAGCAGGTAGAGAAATATGCCGTGGTACCAGGATTTAGAACCACTATTTTAGATTAAATATTTTCCTGTTATAATTATTTGACTTTATTGTGAGTCTTTATCCATTGATATAAAGAAAATTGGATCATAGAAACTACACTGAGTAGCTAAAGCTTAAGCAAAAAAAAAAAAAAAAAAAAAAAACAGTCAGGACAAGCTGTCTCTAAAGGACTAGTACAACAACTTGAAGGTCACTTTGGCTCTCTCTTTGATAGACCAGCAGAATAGACAGAATTCTTCATGGTGTATGCATACTAATGACAATCCCATCTATTGTGCTTAACGAGAGAAAAATTCAATCGGTGTTATTCCTAAAACGAAATTAAACTTGATCAGTTCATTTAAATGCTCCCACTCATCCATTTTTATAGGACAGCAGTGGCATAACTCCTTTTAACCTTTGTAGTTTGAGCATAATGACTTGAAACAGGGATATTCTTGTTGTAATCAGATGCTATGTTATTGTATTGAGATACGAGAACTTGTTTTTTAATAACAATTGCAGTTCTGTGTCACTGTAAGAGATAGACTGCATGCTGAACGCTGATGAATGCCTGTCATGTTGATTTGACTATGCTAGTGTGTGCTAGCATAACCCTCTGCAATTGCAGAGCAAGTGTGTGTCTCCTTGGGCTTTACTCTGCACATGGCTCATGTTCAGTCACTGGCTCTTCGTGCTATGCAATGTTAAGTCCTTCAAGCTCGTTTGCTTCAAAACTTTTTTGTTTTTCCTGATATATCCTTTGATTTATAGACAGGGCTGTCCCTATGTACCCCATATCTGGTGGTATCTGCTGTAAGCTCAGTTGACTCCTCCCCTCAGAGGGCCCTCAAAAGTGCTGATCTTCACTGCTCCCATGATCCCACGCTGCTCAATTATCCCAGAATGCAGAAGACCCAGGTCCTAAGACAACATCAGGCTATCAAACTGAACTGTATACCACATCTATGCATGATGGTTTGGCACAAAGCTTGAAGCCACTCTTCCTCCTCCCCTGTCCTGCTCCGTCCTCCACTCTTTGCCTCTTTTATTTTGGCGGTGTGAAGGAGAGGATTAGCAGTGGCTCTTAGGAGGAAGGTNACTCTTTGCCTCTTTTATTTTGGCGGTGTGAAGGAGAGGATTAGCAGTGGCTCTTAGGAGGAAGGTGGGGTGGGTGGAGAGATGGAAGGGTAGAGGGGGTCACACTGAAGAATTAAAGATGTGTTTTGTTTTTTTTTTTTAANGAGAGATGGAAGGGTAGAGGGGGTCACACTGAAGAATTAAAGATGTGTTTTGTTTTTTTTTTTTAAGTACACTGCATGGTGTAGACATAAAGTGGACATGTTCATGTTGTGGTACCAGGCACTCCTGAATGTTGCCCTTCATCCTTTCTCTCTCTCTCTCTCTCTTTCTGCACACACACTCTCTCACACACAAGCTTTCAGTTCCGCTCTATTTTCCTTCTCCTCTGTGAGGGTTAATCTGTGGATGTGTTCCAGTGCCCTCCTTCTCTCTTTCTCTCTCTTCCCCACCCCTCCGCTTCTTTTTCTTTCCCCTCTCATCCCTCCATCCCCTGGGTCTGTAGACGCCCTGTTCCGCTGCATCTCAACATAGAGGGAGAAGCTAAGAGGCTGCCTGGCTGCCTGGCTGGCATGGAATTGAAAGATGTTTACTAAATAGCCCCTATGTCCCTGTGCCTGGCATTTAGTAGTCAAGACTCTGCTTGGCTACAGAAAAATATAAAAGGAAAATAGAATAGACTCAGAGCTGCTTAGGTGACGTGCTGCATCCATGGTGTACTTTATCCAGGCCTTGTGTTTATTCTTCAACCATTTCCATCTTAATAAGTCATTCCAATTAGCACCGAGTCTTGAAATGTGTTTTCTACCCTTTCTTTCTCCAGAGGAATTCACCTGATTTTCATGATTTTCACTTCCTGCAACACCTTGTTTGCTTCACATTCACAGCAACAGATATTCGCAGTGGAAGCTGTTTCGTAAAAACTGTCTTCTGGTATTGAGCTCTACTGGAGAGGTTGAGGGTTCACCGCCTTGCTCGGTGGTATTTTACAGCACTTGTTGTGGGAGAAGAGAGTGGTATTAATAAATTCACTTTCCCTGCACACACTTTCCCATTCAATCCAAACCTACAATACATTATGGCCACTTTCTGTAAAATCTGTCATGATCTATCAAAGGTGGAGATATTTACTCAATTACTGAGGTACAATTTTAGGTACCTGTACTTTTTGTGAGTATTTCAATTTTGTGCTATTTTCTACCTCTACTACCCTACATTTAAGAGTGAAATATTGTCTTTTTACTGCTCATGTACCTGACAGATGCAGTTATACTGTGTTACTTTGCAGATTCAGATGGTGTTGGCAGGTAAAGAGCTTGTAACAAGCACAATGCATTTTAGACATTATCTCAAAAGTTTTTGAAAAAGGAAAAGAAGATGGAGAATTTACTCGGCTGCTGGTATATGTCATCCTTCAACTGACCACAAAGCAGAAAATCCCAGAAATTTGGTGAAACTAGGTATACTCAATTTTATTATTTCACTCGGGATTTTTAGCATTTAATTCCAAACTTCCGAAAATAGGTACTGAAAAGGTGAAGTCGTTCACAGTGTCAAATAAAAAAAAGTTTTGGGGATGTATGACATACAGGTTCATACATCAATCTGCCAGGGATTATTCTCCACAAGGAGTACTTTTACTTTTGATACTCTGTATATTTTTCTGCTAATAATTTAGTTAGTGGATTTATTATTTTTTTGAATGCATGACTTTTACTTCTTAATTATGCCAATATGTAATATTAATGACTTTAAAAGACACACACACACACACACACACACACTGGTTTTGAGAGGGACAAACGAGGCTCATCATAAATCTAGATGATAAATCCTGATCATAAGTCAGTCAGGCTGGTGTCAGAGCCAGCAGGAGGAGACATGCCCTCAGACGACAGGGACACTGGTGATACCCATCACCTTAACATGTCACCCAGCCTAGACACGACACACACACACACACACACACACACTCCTCCACAGAGATACACACACATAAATACAGATACACACATACACCAACACCTCTCTCTGCACTACCAACACTTTTCCTGTCCTTCAAATGTCCTGCCAAGGACACAGGCCCAGAAAACACACCCTCACTCACACACACACAGGTATGCACTACACAGATTATAACCAAGATAGAGTTATCTTCTTAGACAGGAAAGATGACTGCATTCACTGCTTTTCATGAGATATACCATGTTATGAGACAGACATGGCTGCAGCTATTAGCCTGCGCCGACCTTCATTAACGAATCACCATTGATTCCTTCCAACGAGCTGTTTATCTAATTAAAACCCGGAACCCCACACCAGTTTGCCTAAATAAATATGTCTATTAAAGCATTACTTTGCTGGGTGAAGGCAGATGCGACAGAGGTTCATTTCTCACTTTGATGCTGCCGGCTTTGTGGGAAGACACAGAGTTAAATCACACTCGGAGAGGCGAGTGTTTGACAGACCTGGTCCTTGTGCCGCTTGTCACGCACATTTGATATTTTGATAGCTTCCCGTCTCTTCCCATTAGCCCCTGGGGTCCTGAAACCATTTTAGATGTTTATCGGCAAGCGCTGGGGGTTAATTTCATGTCTCGTCAGGAGCACCAGCAGAGAACCGTATCGCACTGTCACCCATCGTGGCCAATCACCGCAATCGTCCAGCTTATCAGGGGGAGTTGTGTTTCACTGACTGACACATGACAATGACCCTGGTGACTCTCAGAGGGCTGATAACATCTGGGTTTTCTTTTCGCTACCTCTATGTACAGTCTCTTTTTCTCTCCTCTATCTTGCAGCCGTCCCCCCCCCCCCCNCACACCTTTTTCTCTCTGACTGCAGGCGATGGAGAAATTGGGACTATGTCTCTGGGGAAGTGGAAGGAGTAGGAGGGAGAGTGTATGGTGTCTTTGTAGGAGTGTATTACTCATGCACATGCACAGATAACACACACAAAGCAAACCCCTGTGAGTCTAAAGCACACACGCGTGCACACACACCATAGAAACACACACTTACAGTGCTTTAGACTGTGTGTGTGTGTGTGTGCGCGCGCGATAATATGCATGCCTATCTCTGGCCATCCAGTTTTATCAGCGAGGAAAAGGTATTGGTTTCACTGTTTGGTGTGGAACAGCATGGAGCCAGGGGGCATGCCTGCTCAATAATCTGCTAACACACTGAGAAAACATACACAATCACACATTCACGCGTGCACATACACATGCAACACACACACACATACACACACAGATGCATCCACACATTAATAGATGCCAATCTGCATTAGCATGGTGAAAAGTCCCAGCCAAAGAGACAAATTGCACATGTTAAGTCACATATGCACATGCATAAAAACATACAAATAAATAAACACGTACAGAGATAAAATGCACTCAGGCTGTCCATCATGACTCTCTCAGTCATTTCCATTCTCCCGTCCTCCCTTAGGCATGGGCTAGTCCTCTCCTCCCTTTTTCTTCCCCTCCGCTTTAATCCCCTATTTGCTTTCAGCTGCTGGAAATGAGGTGGCGTTAATCTCCACTCATACAAATACAAAGAATGAGCGGTTTTGATCTGCTTCATCAATGAGAGAACACAATTGTATCAGTAAAATTTTCTTGTTTTTGTATCATGAGTTTGTGTAATATATCACACAAGAGTTTGAGTGTTTAAGTGATTTTTCAAAGATTATTTTTTCTTTTTTTTTTGATGACGCACCAGAATAGCATGGCTGAAACTCAAACAGCAGATGTTATATTTACAGCTCACGCAGATTTTAAAGTGTGTCACACTTTAGCATTAATAAATAATTTGACATTTTATTTTACCACTGATTCTAAGACTTTATAAAGAAACAAGTCAATACTGTCCTCAATGGGCCTCTGCTCTGCCTTTACATTGCCTGTATTTAGATCATATGTTAGGAAATCTAAGAAATTTTGCATTATGGCAGAAAAGATGATTGCTTTAATATTTTTTAGTTCACTCATTTGCAGTTTATGGTAATTGCTCAACAGAATCAAAGCTAATTGTACAATGATATGTTGTGCAGTTGTGTAAAATTGAAGTAATTCTTGCAAATCAAAGATTCAGGTATATAATTTCCATGTTGGACCAGGGAATAAAGTATTGCATGTACTCACAAATCCTGAGATCATGCATTTCTAAATATTTGCATGTGTATGTGAGTGTATGTGTGTGTATGAGAGAGAGAGATTCTTTAGGCACAAGCCATGTCAATCAGCCTCCTGCAGCGCAACTGCCCTTCACACTTCTGTTTATCTGCTGCTGCTGAGGACTGGGAAGACTGATAAGAGTACATCTTTCTCTCTCTCTCTCTCTCTCTCTCTCACACACACACACACACACAGCTACATTATCAATATTTCAGCATCATCATGCTATATTGCCAGCTGGACCTGTTCATCATTAATATTCATCCTGTGATTGTTGCTTTGTTGTCTTATTCTCTCATGTACTTGCAACATCATGTTCACTTTGTGTAGTTAGAGGATTTATCACTTCCATGATTTTTTTTCTCTGCTATTTCAAATGATCACAGTGGTTTGGTTGATGGTCAAGAAGAGCCTTTTTTGCCTTTCTTTGTTGCCACCTCTCTCATTCAGGTTCCATGTGTGTTTGAGCTATTTGAGATTGCATCATAAATTATAATCAAGGATCAGAATCTACTTTCCCTATCAATGTATTCACCATCACACCGAACAACCAAAATGTTTTCCTTTTTTTCCACTGCCACCTGAAATTTTTTCTTTTAATGCCTGATAGCCAGCGACTGTGAAGCTCCACATTTCCCTGGAGACTAGCCATTGTTACCATGGTCGCCAGACAATATTGGCAGCCATTGTGCCACCCATGTACACCTGTCACTCAAGCATGGAGAGGCCACTTTGAGCACACAAGCACACTCTTTTGGGGTGTGTATGGATGAGTTTAGTGTTGAGGGAGTCCATGTGTTATATAGAGTGGGTTGAGTTTGCACACCTGTGTGTCCCTGTGTATGTGTGTTTGTGCATACATGGATGTTTGTGTGTCCTCACTCAGTCTTCCAGCTGAGTCTGCAGTCAGTTCATGTTCGACTGCAGGGCAAAAGCTCGAGCAAGAAATGAATTCTGACTCGCCGAGCGCCTCACATAAATTCCTTTTCTCATATTCCGACACAAAGACAACATATCTGCATTGCATTAGCCCTGGGACTTCTTTCTCATTCTGATGATGATTTGGGGATGTTGAGATCTCCCCATGAACATCACAGCCAAGCCAGAGAGAAACAGGAAGACACACAGAGATGGTTTGGGTGGGAGGTGAGGAGGTTAAGAAAAAGAGAGGAAAGGACAGGAAACAATTATATTAACTTCCTGTGCAGAAAAAAAGTCATATTTTGAACAGATTTTTTTGGTAACATTATAGCATGCATGCTGAATCCCTTATTGGACAGCTTTATAGTTATTGTATTTACATTATATTGACTGTAATTTTCTGGTAGTTAATGAATATATCATTACATTTTATCTTTGCATTTTAATATGCAATACATATGTAAATTGGTACTTTAATATCATATCATGACCTATACATAGTGTTATAACCCAGGGTTATACTTATATTGTGCAGTTGTGAGAAATATTGTTATATGACATGTTGTGGGTCTTTCCCTCTGTTGCATTGTTGTGGAATCCCCCCCCGGAGTTGAATGGTTAATAGCATGATGGTATATATGTGTGTGTGTGTGTGTGTGTGTGTTGCGACTGCCTAGATGGTTCCTGTCTGATTGGCTGCTGAGGTGGAGGATATAAGGCTGGCCTTTGATTAGTCCTTTTCTTCTTTATCATATTTACGTCAACAACTAACATTGAATTTACCTGCCTACACACCTGGTTAGACACACCCATGAAGTTTGAGGCTAGTGAACAAGTGCTCGTCCAGCAACCGTGTGTTTCACATTCTCAGTGTGTTACCATCTCAGGCCTAAAGAAGCTAGTATTTCAGGAGGGGGCTGAAATGGTCTGTTTTCACTCAGTGTGCATAGTGGTGCTGTAGTAAAGGAAAGTCGATTGGAAGTGGATTGATGTGTTTTTTGCACATTAAAGCACTGCAAAAGTTTCAAAATCAACTCCCAAGTCAGCATAAGAATATGAAATCTGTGTATGTCCCCGTTAAAAATGATAACAACATGCTTATGCTATATGTATCGTTTGCTTATTGTACATTTTGTATGTGTATGTATATACAAAGTATGTTGAATTGAATTCAAAACCAATGGAAAAGGATTTGATCTCTCTCTCTCTCTCTCTCTCTCTCTCTCATGTCCTTGAGTTGTATATGCTGGATAATGTTTTCTTTTGACTGAGGTGACAGCCCTCGATTACCATTTGGTCCCAATGATAGTGTCTCAGCAAGAGAAAGAGGAGGATAGTGAGACTGAAAAGAGAGGGAGGAAGATGTAGAAACAGACACGATCGATTCATTTTTACTGCTGGTTTTTTATTTGAGCAGCTGTTGTTTGTAAAGGTCGTTGCTGTGGCAGAAAGATATTTCAAAGAAGGGAAAATACATGCTCAGCTTGACACATTCAGAGAGGAAATATTCCCTCAGCTTGAGAAGAGCCATTTCTATTTTCTTAAAACTTTATATTTGAAATGCTTCACTCCACTCAGAGTCACTTGAAATCATCTGATGAGGTGAAGAAACAACTTTCCTCTTGATTTCAAATACAAGTGAGAGAACAGAGAAAGGCTTGAACTGTGCTGTAGAATGACAGCAAATACTGAAATACTGTGAACATCTCACATTTGTGTTCTGATGAACCACCGTGCCAATGTCTCATCACAGCTCAACAGTCATGTTTTTGTTGATGACAGGGGTACTTTTACTCAATAGACTCTGTTATTTTTGTTTGCTAATCTATCCATCACTTGTTATCTGTATAGTTTGACTACTTTTTAAAGGAATTTGTGCAAAAGTTGCAGCTCATCACTGTAGTCAAGAATTTTCAAAATTATACTGGTAGGGGTGGGGGNGGGGGGGGGTTCATTATTACCTCTGCCAAGGATGTTATGTTTTCATTGGTGTTTGTTTGTCTATTAGAGGGACATCTGAAAAAGTAACAGATTTTGTTGAAATTTTATAGCTAGATAGACTTGGGGAAGGAAGAGTTGATTTGATTTTTAGGCTAGCTATCTACTACTACAGTGTGTGGCTACTACTGCCGCGCAAAATCATGTCGGAGGAGATGACAGACGAGAGTGAAACACTCTGTCCTAACCCAGAAAAAGTTAGCTCGCCAGTGTGGGAGTTTTTTTGGATTCAGTAAAAAAGACAGGGTGTTGGTAGATGCCCCAGTTTGCAGGAAATGCCGATCAACAGCAACTGCAAAAGGGGGCGATACCACCAACCTGTTCACCCACCTTCACCTCCATCATCCTGCAGATTTNAACTGCAAAAGGGGGCGATACCACCAACCTGTTCACCCACCTTCACCTCCATCATCCTGCAGATTTCTCCACAGAGAGTAAGTTGCAGTTAGTTTGCTAGCCCTGAAACAGGAAATGTTACATTAAGGTCTTAGTTGTGTTGTTAAAGCTAAGTTATCATGGCGTTGGACTTGACTGTATTTTCTCTCTCCTGGTTATTTGTTAGGCAGCGTAAAAGAAGCGAGAGAGAACCAGGGATCCAGGTCAGCTAACGCTGTTGTGCTTCCTGCAAGTGATTTTGTTTCAGCTGACATTGTATTGATGGCAGATGTTAGGCCTGTGGATCTTTTATCAGGTCATCTGGTTGCCCTTATACTGTCCATTAAGTGTAATTGCTCTTTTTGTAGCTTTTGTACAGTTGTGGTTGCAGACTCTCTCCACCTCCCTACTCTTGTATTTTGAGTGTAATTCATTTGCCAAAAAAGAAGCAAAATGCACAATAAACAAAGTTAAAGATGAATTTGACTGATACCATTATTTATTTATTTTTTTAAATTTTCTATAGCTATCATGATACTATCGTTATCATGAATTCTTTTGGCCACGATAATCGTGTAGTGAAAATCTGATATTGTGACAGCCCTAATATCAATCTGGAAAAAAAAAAAAAAAAAAAAATCAGATGTGTGTATGGTATGATAGG
Organism: Lucifuga dentata; assembly: GCA_014773175.1. Classification (NCBI taxonomy): domain Eukaryota; kingdom Metazoa; phylum Chordata; class Actinopteri; order Ophidiiformes; family Bythitidae; genus Lucifuga; species Lucifuga dentata. Next base: position 118,366 of record VXCM01000104.1, on the reverse strand, counting down.
TGAAATTTAGACCAGATCAAACATGGTCTCTGCACACCCACACAGTCCTGACAGGTTTACCTGAAACAGCTGTGTGGGTGTATCATGGGTCTGCAGGGCTTAAAAATAAAACTCACGTATAATAAACAATCATTAAAAAAATTAACACAGGAAGGTTGAATGAAACATAATTTGATGCAGATGTCCAGCCTCATCTTTGCCTTGAGGGCCATTGATATTTTATGTTCATTATGCTGAATTCCATCTTTTACACCTTGAATTATTGTTTATTTTATGTATCTTTTAGTCAAATTCATGGCTCATTTGATATCAAAAAAGACATTACCATTTGCATTTTGTATTTCCAACATGAACACAGCACACTTGAAACTTTAACCTTTGCACACTGTATAACAAGTTCCTGACTGGCCTGAAAGGTGACTGCATCATTAGTGCGGGACTACATGTTTACTGCTGCCTTGTTATTATTGTCGTGGCCCCAGCAGAGTGGTCGTTGAGAAAGGTTTTAACCTTCTTCAGGTGCTCAGGGGGGCAGGGGGACAATTATAGGTCGGTGGGTGAGGGGTATCAGAGGTGTGTGTATGTGTGTATGTACAGTATGTGTGTGTTCTTAGTATCAGAAAGGAAAGGGTAACATGGAAGGTGTGACCCTCTCATTACCCGGTGGCATGTGTCCTGTCACTCATCCATTGTTACTGGCTACGTTCACATCTGAGCTCTTTCACAATGTTCATCCTGTTTGCCCCACCTGACCTCTCTCTCTCTCTCTCTCTCTCTCTCTGACATACACACACATCACACTGAACACTACAACACATGAAGCCTCCGTGTCCTGCAATATTTATACATGTCAGTTGTTTTTGTGTGCTTAACTTATAGTGCAAAATATTGCTTATACATTATTTACTCTTCTCTCCTTTCATTTGTTCTACTCACCATTCCTGTGAACCACCAATTTTTGAACATTAGAATGGAGAAATTATTTACAGCCTATCTTTAAACAATTAAGACAACCATACAAAGGATTAGATAGACCTAAACCCTATACTGGATTCTAAAAAGAGTTTCATAGGTGTATTAGCATTTTCTCATGTGAGGTTCCAAGTCATCCAAAGCCCTTTCAGACAGGGAATCTGTCACCTATCTGTTACATACTGATCAAATAATACATTGTCAGTCAACAATTAATTTTTTTTTTTTTTAANATCTGTTACATACTGATCAAATAATACATTGTCAGTCAACAATTAATTTTTTTTTTTTTTAATCATACAAACATGATCAGACATTTTGGTCGTTGGTTTCCACAATAAACTTCAGGAAGCTCCTCTGTGGTATTCCCAGGCCCAGAGCACAGCAGTGAATGCAGGGAGGTGAGATATGTGTGTGTGTATGCGTGTTTTGGGAGGGTGGAGGGGAGGGGAAGTGATGCTCCTCTCTACACCCTGGAGAGAGTCCTGGAGCTGTGGGTTTGGGAAAAGGAAGGGGAAAGGGGGAGCTGTGTTGTATGCATCATTTCATGGGTGACAGAAAATAGAGAGCCCCCAGTGGGTGCCTCCTTTTGCTCAGAGAAGGCGGGGGGGNAGAGAGAGAGAGAGAGATTGAGTCAGAATCCTGCCATCACATGGGAGGGATCAAACCACAGCTGGCTGATTTCATTCGTCCCTTGCCTCCCACTCTTCCCATCCACCCCTCTGTCCCTCTTGAACCTTCTCCCTCCTTTTCTCTGTCCTCTTTCAGAGAGCGTGCATAATATTTTCTTCATTCAGCCTGTTGATATTTTATATTGTATATCAAATTTGAAACTCTGGTCAAAATATGAACAAAAACATTCCTGGCAACGTATTTTTTTTTCCTTTGATAATGACAATCATGTTTTTGGAAGGTCAGCATGCTAGCTAACTCTTACCTCATCATCTTCATTACATTTATTAAGCTACTTTTACACCAACATGTACAAATGATCCAAATGATCTTTTGCTCACAGATATCAAATGGCAAATATCAGCTATGCATTGTAAACATGTAAACAGGAAAAACAAAAACACAAGAAATCAAATATTCTCTGATCCGTTTTGGGCCACATTCATATGTGGAAATAAATCCAATATGTATCAGATTATGTAACTGTCATCTAAACACAAAGATCCTTTGCCTTCCTTTGCCATTCAGATTTGTGTGTATTAAAATGAGACAACCTTCTACTTTGTTTCATTTGCAGATGACTGCAAATGACACAGCAGTCATCTTTGCTGCACATGGCCAAGCTGCAACAAATACTCTGATCCGTCTTCTCCACCTTAAAAAATAATTAAACTGTTGTGAACCTTTAATGATGCTTTGAAAAGAAATCTTGTATAATCCTTTCTGTCTTTGTTGCATCCATTGCAGCATTTTGTTTAACTTCATCTCGGAACCTAAACATTTGTTTGCACATGCAGGCTGTTGCAGGTCTAAACCGTGTAGATACAAATACTGGAAAAGAGCCACTTATTAAAAAAAAGATTTAAAGAGGCTGCCAAAAAAGTGAGGCAGAAATCAAAATTGGTAAAAGACCTGTAGTGTAAATGAAGCATTCATTTTCTTCTCTCTTACCCCTTGGCTTTTTCACTGGGTTTAAGACTAATATTACTTAGAAAACAAGAATAAGTCAGTAAATAAATGGTCATCCTTTGAACCCACCCAGTATTGTTTGACTCAACCAGGGAGAGCAAAGCAATACAATTAGAACTCCAGTGTATAACAAAACGATATTACGGAAAGGAGAAGAAAACGATATTACAGAAAGGAGAAGAAAAGGATTTACTCTACTCAGAATGAGATGTTTAGTTTCTTCTTTAAATAGAAGTTTGATTGGGTATATTACAGCATTAGTCAGGTTGAGAATACATTTAAACTTTGCAATATATTGGTTTGAGATGTCTTTTTCCCATCCATTTGTAGTTCTCCTTTAATTATATCCTAAAGATCCTCACTTACACATGATCCATATATTTTAATGGATATATTAATTACAAGGATGACACATATCTATTGGTTGAACTTCAGTTACCTTCCTCCAAACAAAGTACAGATCAGAGAGCTCAGGGCCAAAAATGGAGGCACTAGGTCCACATGACCACCAGCCCATAGCTATATTTCAATCAGCACTGTTACCCCCTCCTCCTACGCTTCCTGCTCCATGCTGTCTTTTTTTCCATGCAGAGGAGGCGGTGGAAGGAGAGAGATCAGACCACACATACAGATCCAGGCCTCCACCCTCCACCCCCAGCCTCCAGTTCCCCCGCCATCTGTGCATGTTCCTCCGTCTGCAAAGCCACGACAACAAGGCCCTGAACCACCACAGAGGAGTCAATCCATCACTAAGGAAAGAAAGAAAGTAAAAAGAGAGAAAGAGAGTGTGTGTGTGTGNATGAAGTGAAAGAGGTGAGTAAAAGCGAAAGTGAGATGCCATGAAACTTAATCACAGAAAGGGTCGTGTCGGGCAGAGGAGGGGAACAGATTAAATTAGCATAGCATTAGATATGGAAAATGATCTCTGTCAAAATCATCCACTGCACAATTATAATATGTTAATTACTTATTTCATTAAGGAAGTTTATTATGGCCTTGCAGATGAAATCATGCAGGCCAAAGACACCTGGAGGAAAAGCACTGATGCCTGAATCTCTCTCTCTCTCTCTCTCTCCAGTCTCTCATCTCGCTCTCTCACCCCTCCCCTCTTCATTCCTTCACTCTCCTGTCTTTGTTCTGCACCATATCACTACATCACTCACAAGTGAAGTGTCACACTTTAAAACACGGTGTTTAATAATCTTGCCAGTCGCTGCATTGTGCTGAGCTTTCAGGAGCGTTATAATGACGACCATCAGATGGGGCCTGATGTTTACCTCTCTGTCTTCGGTCTCATGTGGTCCATCATTAAAGCATATAAATAGTCTGCATGTGGCCCGGAAGTGTAGTGTAAAACATGCATGCACACATTCGTGCCTGCGCACGACCACATACGCATACAGGAGAAGGTGAATGGGCTTTTGTATGGTAATATGGCAAAAAATGTAATGCAATTTTAAATGTTCTAAAATTTAAAGACATTGAGGGTATAATTCATAAAAGATATAATGGTAACTACACAGCATAATGCTAAATAACCAATGTAATAATTGAAGCTCATTCATAAAGCTTCCCTAATTAGCGCATCGTTTTTCTGTTACTGATATATTGTTGTAAGTCAAGTCACTTTATTTATCAGCACATTTAAAAACAACAAGGTTGACCAAAGTGCTGTACAATTATAAAAAAGATAATCATAAAACATGATGCTAAGACACAATTGAGCAGAAGTCCAATTTCAGGCTGGTTTTAAAAGGCCAAGGAGGATAAATAAGTTTTTAGCCACGCCATAAATGTGGAGGGTAAACTATTCCAAAGTTTTGGAGCTGCTACCACAAAGGCAATGGTCTCCCTTAAGCTTCAGTCTGGACCTGGGAATGACCAGAACATCTGGTCAGCAGACCTGAGTGGCCTAAAGGGAGTGTGGGGACATAAAAGGAATGAGTGGTACGGCGGCGCCAACCCATTCAATGACTTAAAACAAACAGTAAAATCTTAAAATCAATCCTGTAGCAAACAGGAAGCCATTGAAGAGAGGCAAGTATGGGAGAAATGTAGTCTCGTCAGGAGCCGAGCAGCGGCATTCTGGATCAGCTGCAGATGATTGAGGGACGATTTGTTGATAGGTTTGACTGTTGTTAACAGTCTCAACTGAAAGAAGCAGTTTTTGACTGAATTCATTTAGTATTAGTGCATTATCAAATATCGCACCCAGGTTCCTTACAAATGGTTTGCTGTAGGGTGTGAGAGGGCTGAGGTTTGTATCTGGGGTGTGTCATAAGTAAAAACAATGAAGATCGATGTGTTAATGAGCTGCTTCATATTTAAGAGACATGCTTTATGCTGCTTCCTCTGGTGTTACAGCAAAATTGACATGCTAAAACGGCAAAGGAAAACTAAATTCCGCTTTAAAGATCAGCAGTTTAAGAGACTGACACGAAGATAAGACAGATAAGAGATCCACACACTGGGAGTCTGGCACATAGGAGGTGGGTGTGGTGTGTGTCATGTCAGAGAGAGAGAGTGCGCAGAAGAGGAGGCTTGAGGAAGAGGTGCAGTGCCACGAGAATGTGTGTAAGATTAGATCAGAACTCTTGATTTAAGTAAATTAACGAGTGTGAGGTTATCTATCAAATTTATTGATCACTAAGGTGTGAGGCAGATTTCATGCTGCTGAAATTTACCACCAGACTGAAACAGGTCTTAGCTTTTGTATGACAGTGTGCTTTATGAATTGCTTCCTCAAAATGTAAATAAGTACTGTAGTAATTCCTCTTTCAAGGCAAATGCTAAAAAATGCTGGTAACAGGTGTTTATGAAGGAACATGGTTGCACAACGCAATTTGCTCTTATTGATACAATAAATGTGGCACTGTGTTTTATGAATTCCCCCATTATGTTAGAAATGATAATATAATTACATTTGTTTATTAAGAGTCTTTACAGAGTTGAAAACTGGATTTGAATGATCTGAACATTTGAATGACTTCTAACCGTCAGTGTCAGTCTCATGTGAGTCTACATCATGGTTGTATAGCATTAGCTTTCCCTACAGAACAATAAGAACTTGCCCAAGTCCTTATTATTATTTAGAGATCGGCAGATGTGTTTTTTATTCATTGATGAAGTAATGTTATTCACCCTATCTAAAGCGATGCAAATGAACCTAATTCACATTGTGTTTTTTTTTTGTGACATTTCAAAAGTTTGCATACAGTTTGTTTGACAGTTGGAAGCAAATGGGAGTCGCAGGGCAGTTTGCATTTGTTTCCACAGCCCTGCTGTTTGGCTAGCTGGCTCACTGCCTTCCTGGCGCGTCAGCGCTGGTCAGACAGACAGACGATGATGACGGTCATCAGGGATGGTAGCAGCTTTCGCCCCATCCAAGCGACAGTCGAAGCGAAAGGAGCAGGTGCATAAAAATGGAGAACAAAGAGGAAAGAGTGAATATGTTGAAATATGGAGAGAGAGAGAGAGAGAGAGAGNTGGAGAACAAAGAGGAAAGAGTGAATATGTTGAAATATGGAGAGAGAGAGAGAGAGAGAGAGGTTGGATGAGAATAACAAAGAGATCAATTTTTATACCTCAGCACATTAAAGATCTGGTTATCTAAAATAATTTCCAACTCCAAAAGTGGTACTGGAGTACATATCCTCCCTGTAGCACATGTAAATACAGATGAGGATACACTACAGGATTCTTTATCCAATTTTGAGTCAGAATTTGAGTTGGCCAAATGGATCTGCCAGTCGGATGGAATGTCGTTCAGTGACTCGCGACTCCACCCATTGGGATGGAGTCGTGGAGTTGATTTTGCTGGACAGAGTGATGGTCCAGTCTTGGCGTAGACTGAAATCTCAGATTGGCAATGACGACAGCCAATGGAAGCTCAAACAAAATACACAGAGAGGAGCAGGAAAGAATACAATGTCTGAATTAAAACTGCTGGTGCTTTAAAAACAGAATTTTACCAAAACAGTCTATGAAAGTTACAATTTTGCTACAACTTATTCTACGTGGGCAGTTAGGAGTGAATTTGAGGATAGGTTAAAGCTTTTGATGGGGAGTCCCCTGGTATCCCAAATCTCAATTTGAAAACTACTGTTGTAGACTATTAAATAGATGTAAATTATATGTAAACATGAGATCTGTGGCTAAAACAAAATGATTTTTCCTCATAATGGTCACTCCTAGCCTTGTAATGGTATTGATTTTTGATTCATTATACTTCATTAAACCACCTTTCAGTAGTATCTTGGAGGAGGATATTCAGATAGATACAGAACGACTCAGCATGTCTACAAGCTTTGCACCACAGTTTGAAAGTTTAACTTTTTATTTTAAGTACAGATTGTAAATTAATGATTATTAATTACAATAATGATTTCATACAGGGATCATGTAAATTTAAATATACGGGGCTGTGATATGTAGGAAAATCTGGTGATGCAGCGTTGATTTCAACTGAAGCAAACTGGCTTTCAAAGGGGATTTATAAATATATAAATATGCATTACATATATTCTTTTTGTAACGATAGCTGCTACATCCCTGATTTAGTGATTCGCTAATAGATTCAAATGCAAGAATTAGAAATGTTATATAAAAAGCCACAGAAAGATCAAAGATAGCTGATAAAAGCTATAACATCTGATGCATGTACAGTTTGCAGCCGAGAACTGGGAAAAACAAATTCAGACGTTTAACATCTCCCTGATGATCCCAAATTTTCAAAACATCTTCGCTATTTAACATGTTTAGCATTCCAACTTCAAAAATCCCGTTGCTCCTCTCATATTGGCTGCGAGGCTTCAAGCAAAACTTGTATTGATCACAAAGTGAGAGAACTTGCAGAAGATAAAGGGGGGAAAAAGAAAAGAGATGAGAGGGGAATCAGAAAAAAAAGAGAAAGAGAGAGAGAGAGAGAGAGAGAGAGAGAGAGAGAGACAGACAAGCTAAATAAACCAGGGGCAATAGCCAGTATCTGAGGCTCTGTTCTGCAAGGAACACAAGAAGGAGGGAGGGAGGATGAAAAAAGGGAAGAAAAGAGGTGGAGAGTGAGAACATCTTAGAGAGTGTGTACAAAGAGAATGAAAACACACACACACCCAAAGGCTGGGGTCACAGTCAGAATAGAGGTGCATGCAGAGCCGGAGGCTACGCAGAAACACCTCGCTCTGCCTTTAATATACCCTGCCCACCGTGCAGATTTCAAACCAGATAGTCAAAAACTAAAGTCAACGCCCCCAAACACACACACACACACACACACACCTCCTTTACACACACTGACTCTCCCTCCACCACTTACTTAAACTCTGCAGCCCCCATGCAGATGTTGTGCAGTCTTGTTAGGTCGAGCACAGAGGGTGGGAATGGGTAAATTCGACAATGGCAGTCTCTGGGGAATTGCGGAGTAGTCTCACATATACACTAAACACACTCTCTCTCCACATCATACTCTCACTAGCTAGATCTCACATACACACATATACACAACGAAGGGGAGAAGTGAAAGGTAAGCTTTTCTCATGGTTTCATGCATAATTCTGCCTCACAGCACCAAACGTTGTGATGAATTTCCACAGGAAGTATTCATCCTCCTAAGTTTTTTTTTTTTTTTGGTTAAGTTTTTTTAAGGCCACGAGGTTCTACGATGACAAGATAGTTAAGTTGTTGGCTTGTTTTCAATCAGGACATTTATGAGGGGTTGAATCATTTATGCGCCCGGCGTCTCGGGCATGTGACAGATCCCTTGGAAACACAAATTATCATGTTGACTTGCAACAAACACTGTGTAATTACATCATAGCCTGTCGAGAGGCATTAAGGAATCTTTTCCCTATCACCAAAGTAATGAGACGCTAATACAGCTACATGTGACACGCTCATTGGCAGTTAAAAGATTCCCCCAAATATGCTGCCACTGAATAATTATAAAATATAACAGTTTTATAGGTTATGATATTAAAAAGTCTCGAGCATGTCAGCTCAATTTCAATAAAGGATTCAGTAATAGATTCACTATCAGGGACAAATATCCCTGTGGCCTGCTGTAACATCTGGCGTATCCCCTGTGTATCAGACCTTCCTCTGATTTCATTTATATATTTCTATTCTTAGGCGAGGAAGAAACCTGCTTTGACGTAAAGTCCCATTTGAAATCCAGCAGGTTCTCCCATGTAAAAGGCCCAGAAATGGGACAGTCCTCCTGCATGTGTTAGCACTACACTTGATCCATCAGGCATCTATCTATTCACAGAGGTCTCTTTAGGAGCCGACCGCTCAGGGCTGTTTGCCTTCTCAGTGTAAGTGTGAGAGAAATTGGGAGGGCCATAGCCCTTAATAGTGTTGCACCCCCACCCACCTCCGCCCCCCTGCCTCCTATCCTTAAATCTGCAGGGAATAAAGAGTGCTGTTAAACCAAACTAGAAGACAAATGGTTTTGTTCAATGGGAAGCCGACTCCATAAATCCCCACTTAATGCGGTGCAGGAAGGCTGAAGCAGAAACAGGTGAATTCGCTGCAGTGAGGGAAGCCATTCATTATCTCTCTGGAGAGGAGAAGAACAGGAGAGGAGGCCAGAAAGATGGACAGATGGATGGACAAGAGAGATGGATAGATGAAGAGAGATGAGAGCAAAGGGACTATGTGCTTATTCTAGAGTTTCATGGCCCACACTCTCTGGCTAAGCCTCCATTATGAAGCCTAAGGTTAAACAGTATATTGGTTTTCTGATATTGGCCTTTTATCAAAAATCTGATACAGTCTCCGTGACCTCTGTGGCTTACTTGGTGGATAAGATGCAGTCTGACTGAATAAAAGTTGTGTTCACTGCATAGTAAAACCGACTGAACGCTGGTTATCTTTATCTGAATTACTAGATGTGGTGATAGTAATGATTACAAAGATGACAATGGTGATATTATTTCTAGAAGTATTTATAATTGTTATGACAATTATTACATTTTAATGCATGTTAAAACTTTGATTCTACTGGATTGTACTAAATCATGTTTTTCACAACATCATGTCAATACCATAATCAGAGTGAAATCAGCATAAATTGAGGTTGGTGTACTCTAACAGACAGTCATGTGATTGTAAATCGTTTTACTCAAGCATGGAAATGATCCATTGGCTTATAATTGGCGTAAGCAATCTCCACACACATTTCCTCATCTAGCGTGCGTTTTCTCATAAGCTAATTAAGCAACCAGTCATGTATATTCTATTAACAACAGAATCCTATTAATACCACCATGTATATGGCTTACTCCATTTTTGCCTAAACTGCAGTTCAGAAAAAATCTGAGCATAGTGTGCATGTAAACACACGGAATGTAAGTGCTGTATTAGTAGCATTACTCATCTGATGCTGTAAATGCTTTTTCAGAGTCATTCCACCCTGCCAAAAAATGATTCCATACAAAACACAGACATGTGGAACACATACAATTGATAAATGTTGGCAAAAACGCTGATATTGGTATTCACAAACCCATTGTAGTCAAAGCCAAATAATGAGCCTTGACAGAAACACTTATGATAACAGTGACCTGGTACCTATTGGAGTCCCTGACCGTTACCAAACAGCTAAAAGTGATTTCTGTTCAATAATGTAATATCTGAGCACATTGCCGTGGAAAGGAGATATTCTCCGAAGAGATGAGGCGAGGATAAGACAGGGCGAGAAGCTCTGAAGGGTGAGATAAGTGAAGGGGGAGGGACGGGAGAATGGGTTTGGGAGTGGAAGTGGAGAGAGAGTGGAACAGAGATGAGAACTGGAGTTTGGAGTGAGCAGTAAATGAGTTATATTTAAACCATTAGGCAGCTTATTCGCTCAGTACAAATGCAAATGAACCAGCATTATCATCATGGCCTCTTCCCTGGAAATCAACTCCCTCTGTAATACCTCGGCAGAAGTGGACTGGTCATGAACCCTACTCCTCTGCACTGCCAGCCAACCCTCCAATGGCCTGCATAGCAGNCACCCACACACACCAGATACACACACTCATGCAGCCGGTACCCCCTCCTCTCTTAGGCACCCACCCAAATCAGAGATCAAAGGCTGGATTTGTAAAGCTAATGGCTGCTGTGCTGCAGCCAGGGACAGGGAACGAGAGAAGAGAGAAATAGAGAAAAAGATGGCAAAACATAGAGATGGAGGAGGCAGAGTGAGGCAGACACACGGAGGAAGAAATTTATCTGTAAAATAACTCAACACAAAGCAGCATGTACGCTGCCACTGTAAATGCCACGCTATTTAAAAATTAGACCATATAGAATATAGTGGGAGGTACCACCAAAACACCTAGACAAACGGCGCACTGAGGCATTCACACTTTAACTTTTACTGGGTACAGTTTTACTTTCAGGCAAAGTGATGAGAAACACATCCACAGATGGTGACTATCTCTCGCTCATCACTGTGTGGGATTGTGGGATTGATGGTGTTGAAACAGACCTTTCTCTTTGTCTCACACATGGCGCAAGTGCTGCTGCTATTCCCACAGTGCACTGAGGCCATTCAGATAAATGGCATGAATACAAGAAAGGAGTGAAAAAGACGAAAGGAGGAAAATGTGTCTTTGCCTCTAAAAAGAAGGAATCTCAAGCATTCAGTCTGCCAGTTTGTATTGTCCCAACATTTATAATGCTTTAAGCCTGTCAGTAGTGCTCAGTCACTCCCACTCGCTGCATTGAAATCCTCACTGTCATACAAACAAAACCATTTTATCAAGCGAAACGATTCAGCAATCACAGAAACATATTGGGAAGCATATTTCAGAGCAAAATGTAAAACTCCACGTATGCTGAACTGTGCATATTAACAGTTTGATTTTTGGCTTACTGTTTTCAGTTTGCTCAATTAGGAGCCATTTTGGTGGCGAGCGGGTTGCTGACAGTGATGAGAGAGGAAAAGTGGCTGTTGCATACATTAGCGGTGGAACCAGGCCAAAATGCTAGATTTCTCCTGATGACACCAACACTGCGACTTCATTATCATGACAATAAACAAGCGAAATGAGCAAAAATAAAAGTGTCACAGCAGCAGAAACATGCCGGTGGCTGGGTAGAGCCTCCTCTATGATATCGATACTGTACTCAACGTGTTAGCTGAGACAGCTGGCTGGGAATTCTCAACGGAGACTTAATGGCTTTGTTTCTTATTTTTTGACATTGAATAAACTGTATCTAAATGCCATTTTCACTTACTTTTAATGCCAAACACTGTGTTGCATGTTTGCATGTGATGAAGGCTGTCATTGGGTGTACCATCACCCCCACCCTCACCTCCCTCTCTCATCCATGAGACTCCATCAGTCATCATGATGGGGCTCTGAGGCCCCTCTATATCCCCGTGAGAGAGAGGATGAGGAAGAGGATGATGCCGAGGGATGAGGGCCAAAGCCAGAGCTCTTTGTCAGGTGACAAAAGCTTTCCAACACAACAATAGCTATCAGTCACTCTCCGAGCCTGTCGGATTATACGGATCACTATACGGCAGTAGTGGCATGTGTAGGTGTCTGTTTAAGGAGTGTGGGGGTTTGGGGAAAGAGGGTGCTACTGAAGGAGAAGCTGGACATGGTTACAACCTGCAATTCTCCTCAACATTCACGAGCAGGAGCAGCTCACTATCATTCTGCTCACATAACTGTCATTTCCTAAAGGAGCAGTGGATCAGCCAAGAACTAACACCTGAGGGTCAGGCTATGGTTATTATCTGGTGTGTATGTGAGTGTGTTCTGGGTCAGAGGTGGATGCAGAATGAAAACATCCTGCTTAAGTACTGTTCTTTTAACAAAATCTGTAAAACTGCTAATGAAAAATTGTACAAAATGAAACTAAATCAAAATGATCCCAAGAAAAATATAAGGCCAAAAAAAAAAAAAAAAAAAAAGCAATATCACACATCTTTTGATGATTCTGAAAATATGGTCCTTAAATGCATCAACAGTATTTTTATTCAGTAATGGCATTTTTTCAGTCAGCATACCAGCAAATGAAATCAACAGTAGCTGGATGTATGTTATCTACGTTAATAAGCTTATTTTTCATGTTTGTGATTGCAAAGTTTTGATGTGTATGAAGGTTAAAGTTCAACAGTTTCTTCTGTATCGCTGAAGAAAAATCTGAAAAAAAAATGCACAGACTTGATTACATAAAATACAGCTTAGCTACAGTAGCTACACTACTTTGTAATTCATAATTTCGTGTGTCTGTGTGTGTGTGTGCGTGAGAGAGAGAGAAAGAGAGAGAGGAATGTAAATGTATGTGTGTGTAGGTGTCTGTTAAGTAAGTGCAGTAGTGCTAGTGGAGCTGGTGGTGGTGGTGATGGGTGAGAGGGGCATTGACAGTGACCTCCTACTCCACTCTCTCAGAGGTCAAAGGTCAGACTGAACACAATACTAAGGGATCTGACTAGAGGGAGCATGGGGGNGTTTAGTAGTGAAAAATCAATGCATGGTCAGTGGTGGGTCTACTTCTCAATCAGCCGCCATGACAGCAGCTCCAGATGGCCACTGGGTAAGTTTGCTGTCAGGCCATCAGTATCATCATTACCCATAAGGCTCGGCACGGTCAAAAGGTCAAGGGGTGGTCTCTGTAGATTTGTCAACCTGAAACACCGGGGAGGCACCAAATATTTGTATCACTGTCAGCTTGTGTGACATTTTTCTGTTTTATGTAAATGGCAGTTTATAGCGATCGTTGAACTCAAAAGCAAAATATTCAAACTCTAAACGCAATGGTGCAGAAAGGAATAATTTTTCATAAGACAGCAACATTAAGCTTTTTTTTTTTTTCTTTACAGAACGGTATAACACTGGCATGGCGATATTGCAGTGATATCTTTTTCCTTGCAATCCTTTAGATATCCCTTACAGTAGAGACAGGACCAGGGTGCTCAACCAGCAGGATGGCCCTTCTAGGAATCATGATCTAAGGGGGTCCATGGCTGCTGGAGGCTCTCTGTGTTTGAACATTACGTGACCTCTGTGAACCCAGCAGTAACACTGCCCCCTGGCTTCATGTATCTGAGGCCAGGGGGTCATGGGGGGGCCAGGGGTCACAGAGAGGACTCCTGTCTGACCTTTGGCACTGTGACTTACTGATAACCTTGCTGTGGAATGAGCAAGCAGGTTGTAAGAGAAAGTAAAAGGAAGATTCAAAAGGGATATGCTTTTTTTAAATGCATGACTTCAGCATAAACTATATACAGTGCCCTCCACATGTATTGACAAACTTGTTAAATAAAAGCAAAATAGGCTTTGAAAAAAAAATTCTTTATTGTTTATCCTCTTGATCTTTCATTCAAAATATTAACAAAATAAAGTTAAATAATTGACAGGAAAAAAAAAAAACTTTACATGAAACAAATGTCTTTGTCAATCAGTCTGGAAGAGGATGTGTATGTACTGACCCCACGCACAGTGAGGAGGATGGTTCCAGTGGCCAAACAATCTCCAAAGATCACAGCTGGAGAATTGCAGATGTTAGCTGGGTCTCGAGGTCAGAAAGTCTCCAAAACTATGGTCAGACACCACCAGGCCGATTGAGAAAAATATTTGTTACATGATAAGAATTTCTTATTTCATATTACAATATGTTACTCACCAAGTTAAATATGGGGATACCATGGTGCTGCAAGAATGGAATTTAACAATGTTATCTAAACCAGTTATTTGGAAGGGAAACTAAGGTTTATTATAGTCATTTATTGGACAGAAGAACTGAGTGAGAGCACATTTTAAAGTAGGCACAAGGGGCTCAGCAAAATCTAATGGGTATTTACCACACAGTTTGGGTAATAACTTTTTCTTCTGAATACGTATGCTAAAAAATGACCATGCAGTATTACTTTATTGGGAAACAGTAGTCAAAAAGTTCCATTTTGCTCATCTAGCAACCCACAAGGCTTTCCTGTAAGGGGTTGAAGACACTGCCAAAGCAACTGCTACTATGCTAAAAACCCATGGCTGTCTGTAAATGACGCTGTCTGAAAGAGTCAACATTCAATAAAAATATAAACTGTAATATTTAAAATCCATGTGATTAAAGCTAATGTTGTAGGTAAGCAACATCTTTGACAGGCAAATATAATAATAGTATGGGTTCAGTGTACTTTGCTGGCTTCCACTGATTAAACACACTGAGGGATCAACAGGATGTGCTGCCTGTTTACTGCCCTGCATGGTCAAAGACTCAGAGTGAGTACATGTAAACATTATGTGCTGTCTTTCACACACGCACACACATGTTTGTATGGGAAAACAGCAGTCGTGTGGGAGGGAATGCAGTTGCTGTATGTCTGGTGAAGACACAATCTGACACGACCTTCTAAACAACAGATGCAGTTGCACTTACAAGAAAACAAGTAAAAACAATTGCATACATCCACACATGCACAAAAACATGCAGTATATGTGACCTTGCCCTGACAACAGCACCCACCTATGCTACAATCTGCATGACAGGAAACAAAAAGAGGAGATGCCCAGTCTTCTGTAAATGTTGTTTCATTTCAAGCTTCTTGGTGCTGCTGGTATTATCTTGTGTCCTTCTGTGATTGCAGTTTAAACTGCCAGAGCTTCATCTTTTGTAAACTAGCAATACACACAAGGTAAAAAAGGTTTTGCTGTCTATCTGTAAGCTGATTGCAAGAAACAGTCAAATCATTTGACTTTTAGAGTGCTCTCATGTAGCAGGACTTGTGTTCGTGGACACTGAATGATATTTTGTTTTGTAGAATTGACACTACAACAGTCTATAAGGAGTTCATTCTAATGCAACAGTTTGAGTTCCACGCAGGCATGAGTGAATATTTTTTCTATCATGTTTGATGCATTTCAGTGGAGAGCACATGTGTCAAACGATGGTCTACACGCTCTCAGAGGCTCTTCCATTCTTCCAACTACTAAACTCTAGGCGTAACAGCAAATGCTTGTGTGAGTAGGATTTTTGGCGGTCAAATTTAACGATGCAGAAAAATTGGCACAAAATATCACCTTAAATCCAAAAATATCATCTATTTATATCTGTTTTCCAAAACCCATATTGTTCAAGCCCTCATCTTTATAGCCTTGGCGAAACCTGTAAAGAAAAGAGAGAAAAACAACACAAAAACCTAAAGGCTGTTGAACTACATTTGTCTCTCAGAGAGCACCTACAGTCTGCTTTGCCAGCTAGGAAAACAAGGCAGGAGAAAGCAGACGGAGGGGGGCTGTTGTATTATCCTCCTCACGGGGGGGGGGGGNGGGGGGGGGGGTGCTCTGCCATGTTATTGAAATCTCCAAGTCCTGAAGCACTCTGCTGTACTTCTCATTAACCAGTGCAACGTTTGCTGGGGTGTCTCTTTCCTCTTTAATAATAAAACAACGCTCCCCTCTTTTCTGCCGACTTAAAGGATTTCCTAATTTAATCAACATGGGCAGGAACAATAACAACAAAAGCATCAACAATGGTAACATGGCCTCCAGTGCCTTGTCGTACTTTTGCAGAGCAGAGAACATGCCTGGATGCTGGAAGAGGCATGTGTGTGTATGAATGTGTTCTTGTTTGTGTGCATAGAGTCGAGAATGGAGGACGGGAGCGACAGAGGAGTTAACAGGAGTTCAGTCTGTGTGCGCTAATAATGCCTGTCAGTCCATCAAATGCTTACCGATTAACATAAAAAAGGACATTGTGTGTGTGTCTCTGTGTGCGTTCTGTGTTTACTTGTGTGTATGGCTGCGTAAGCTAAAAAATGATTGGCACCGTGGCGACACACACAAACCACCCAGGAAGAAGTTTCTCAAAGTGGGCCACAGTGACCATCGCTTGACCCCAACAGAGCAGCATACATAGTGTACATAGCCAACCTGACCTGACTCTCACCCCAAATATAACTGCAACACCCCTTCACTTCCACGTACACACCCACACACTCACGAGTGTCTATAGGGTGTGCTGACCTCGTGATCACCCTCTTAAAGTCCAAATGGCCTCTCTTTCACCCCTGACCTCTGGATCACCCCAGACAAGACTCTGAGAAAGAGAATGGTGAGGTGTTATGTGAAAGGCTATGATCCTCTTCCTGTGATTTGATCATTTCCCAACTCAAGAACATGCTTATGGATTAGGGCAAATGTAAGGAAATGTGAAAACTATGTTCATTTAATACACAGCATGGCCATGATCCCATCTTTAAGAGAAGCATTACCTTGTTCTGGCTTGGAATGTGCTTTGCCTAATTCAGTTTTGTGTCCCAAACCAAACACTTCACTGGTATAGATGATGTTGATTCCTCTGGGATTTGGATTAGCAATGTTCTACTGTAGATAACACTGGTAACAACAAGCCAATACTAACGTAGGGGAAGTCATTGTAGTAAGAAAGAGTATATAATTCAACACTGTATTAAAAAATCTAATTTTGTCTGCCAGTCAAGCATAACATGCTACATACAGGATTGCAGGGAAACATTGGGGAAAAGGCAGAATTTTGTGCACAATATGCAATAGCTCCATCATATTTGAAATGCAAACTGGCTCTTTTGGTGAGAGACTAGTGGGAGTTGGAGGTGCACTGCAATGGCTTCTGGGAGTAGAAAACAAACAGCGCTGTCAAAACAAATGCTTTAATGCCTGCGGAGGCTGTCCTGCACTCTGCAGTTAGCAAGACTGGTCTGTACCAGCCAGCTTAATGGGCTAATATGGATGAGAGGATTTTTTTTTTTCCTGGTGCTTTTGTAAGCTGAACTTTACATCAAAGACCCATGATTAATTACTGATAAGGGGTTAATAAAACATTAATGCTTTTTGTAATTAACTACGACGCTGAGATACAGTACACCCCCTCATCGCTGCCACACTTCTCTCCTCACTCACCCCCAGCTATGTCTTGTCTTCATCTTTTTATGTCATATTCTGCTGCATCGTGCCATCTTGCATTTTTTTTTCTTAGGTTGAAGTGAAATCATTAAAAAGAGTATAAGATGGGCCAGAAGGGAACAAACACAGCCCAGATTTGTTTATCCTGCTCCAGAAGAGGACAGGGTGGTGGGTTTTTAATTAAAGGCTTTTGAATATTAATTTGGAAGGGTGATGGAGGCTCCAACAAGGTCAAGATAAAAAACAAGAGCTTCATCACACTGACTTTTACAAGAAGTGAGCCTCCAGAAAACAAAACCCTCTCATTAATTGTCTTTTGGAGGCCAGGAAGAGAGTTCAGAAGACAAAAAAAAGTAATGTTGCATCATCAAAATGGGGATGCTCGCTGTTTTCTTTTACCTGAGTTGAACACTGAAAGGAAAACTTAACTATTAAGATTAAACATGTTGTTGCATTTTGAGTTTGGTGAGGAATGACGTTTGGAATATGTGCTGCAGAAAAAGATTCATATAACCAAGATATAGTACAATATTACTGACATCAGTTATGTTTACATACACATTAAAACTTCACTTACTGTATACTCTAATTAAGGCAATAAATCAATTTTTCAAACATCATGTATACATTTTAAAATTGGAATAAATCAAAGTAAGCTGACATTTCTTTATAGATTATGCAATTATAAATTGATTTAATCGGGCACGTAAAAGTCATAATTGGTATATCCTATTAATTCTATCAATTCCAACAATGTGTACGTCTCTCTCACATTATTACCGTATTGTCTTACTCGCATTATTGCTGACCAGCTGAGTACAGCACGCATGTAAATGTATTGACTGATACTATAGAGATCTGCCTGATTATGTAAATCAGAACACTGACTTTAAAATCAGAAAGATTAATTAATGTAGTGACTGAATGTTTTGTTTGGCTGAAAACCATCGACTACAATTAACATAACCAAGAATCATCCATTTTGATATATTACTGTTGTGAAGCCATAAAAATCTTTTTTTACATGTTGCACTTCCATTAAATTCCATGACATTCCATAAGCAGTAGATTCCCAGCAAGTTAAATAGCGTTTGACATAAGCCGAATTCCACTGGCAGATGTCATGGCCATTTTTGACATTTTTTGGCAGAAAACACAATTTTAAGATAAAATGAGACTGACTGACATGTTAAGATGGACAGTTTTAGTGGTGTGGTTTTTCCCCACAGCAACATGAGAAAGTCTAAAATGTCACTAGATAGGGTTGGGCTGGAAAAGTTCCACACCATTACACTAACCAGTGCACTCTGGGAACCCAAATACACACTTATTAACACTTATATAGCTGCCTACATACAACACACATACACACAAACAGAAAGGTCACACACAGCTCTCTCTATCTCCCACACACGAACACACAGACCTATACACAGTGGATGAGACAGCAGGAATTTATGTTTAATATTTAACAAACAGGAACAGAAATAGAAGGGCTTGTGTGTTCAGAGCGGAATGGTTTCAGCAGAGTGGCCTCTGTGGCACATGAAACATTAATACACTCCAAACAGTAAATCATAGAAAACAGAAAAGTAAAGTTTACACTGAAATAGACTTGTAAAAAAAGCTTCCACTGGTCTGGATATGACGTGGATGTGGCTTTCCTTCTTTCTCAAAACTTCATTTGAAAAAAAGGGAGAATGTGCTACCCAGCTGGTCACTGCTGCAACTAAAAATAGCATTTTTTTTTTTTTTTTTAANTTTTTTTTTTTTTTTTTAAGAGAAACATCATAACTTAAAGTTATGAAAACATGTTTTGATGGTAAATAATTTATACTTTTGCTTTTATGCAGGAAAAATACTGCAAGTTTGTGGATCTGATAGTGAAAGAGAATCACTAACAGTAATTTACAATCATCAGCACATCACTGGGAGTATGTCAGGATCATGTTACGTTAAAAAGAAAAGCCATCTGGTGCATTGGTTTGTCAGCGTGTGTTGTTTTCGCTTTTGTGTGCCTTTGTGAGACTGCACATGTGCTACCTGTGTATGATAAATCTGTTCTCTCTCATAATCTATGTGATTCAAAATGTGATATATGTGAGCATGAACTTTGAATTATGACCCAAACGGTGGATCGTAAATCTCGCCTCCCAAACTCTCCCTGAGTATACACTCTTACACTCTTTGGTTTGGTCCACTCATAAATCTCCCCAAACTGGAGCGGAGCTACACACTTTTCTTTGTTTCTTACACACTCTCTCTCACAGAAGTTGGAGACTTCAGATTAGACAAAATATCAGTGGAAAGTTCAGCTAAATTTAAGTACAAAGACAACTGAAAGCAATATAAAATAACTAATTATGATAGTGTGGATGAATCAGCATCATCTGCAGAATCAGATGAATTTATATTATATCTCTGGTAGCTGCAATAGTTTTGTCCACAAAAGCTTAAGTTCCAAAATCTGTAATATTTACTTGGACCCAAAACCAAAGGTTTAAAGATTCAGGATGTCAGTGACCTTACAGTATTTCTATCATCACAAACATTCAAAGAGAACTTGCACTTGAGCACTTTAGAACTTGCTGAATGTTAGTTGTTTTAGCCAAAATATAATAATAATTTTATATATATATAGATATAGATATATATATATAATTTAGCCAAATTTCAACTCTGTAGCACTTTGAGATTTTGTTTAAAATGTAAAGTGCGTTACAAATAAAATGTATTATTATTATTAAATATCCCACAGCTTCCAAACTGACCACCGGTTCAAGTACTGAAGCCTTGAGGGTATTTCCCAGACAGTGTTTTCTCTCTCCGTCTCATTTGCGTCAGAGCCAAAGTGGATTTCAGGAGAATCACAGCATCAGCAGCTGCAACCGGAGTGGTGAGAGGACAAAAGAGTCGTCTGCTATTGTTACCCTGGCTCTCCATAATTTACAAGTTAGCATGAGGTGCAATGTCACAAACACAAACAAAAAAATATTGCCATCTCTGCATCCTTCTGTCACCTGTGAAAAGAAGTACATGCACCTGTGACGTGCATGAGCGTGCACGACGGCAGCACGATTAGACGACGCACACATGATTATTCATATTGGCTGTTTCTGCCTTTAGTGGGTCAATGGGTGTCAGTCAGACACACAGCGAAGACCAACAAGTAAAGATAAAAATCCATAGTCATCAACATGTGAATCTGCCAGCTGATTTATGTGTCGTGCTGCCTGGTGGCACAGCCGGACTGAATGCAGTTTAACCTTATGTGAAAGCACAGATGGTTGGATTGACCTTCTGACAGATGAACATAGCCTATGTGAATACGGATGGATACCATTAAATCAAAATTTGAAAAATATGAAAATGTATGAGTGGTATTTTTTTCTTTGCCACCAGGAAGCCTATGCAGAGGATCTAGTTCCATTCAAAGCATTCTATATAGAACCTAGGCTTATAAATTTTACATTCTCAGTTTTTCCCAAAGTTTGAGAAGACAATATAGATAGATAGATAGATAGATAGACAGACAGACAGATAGATGTGTAATACTTCTGCTGATTTTGTTNATAGATAGATAGATAGATAGATAGACAGACAGACAGATAGATGTGTAATACTTCTGCTGATTTTGTTGAGCTACAAATAAAATAAATCCAAGCATTTATGAAAACTAGGCTGAATTTATTAGAAAGGTTAAAGAGTTTTAGAAATCAGCTAAAGTTCTAAGCTTCATGTTGCAGTACACAGCTACAACCACTGTTTCAACAGCATTTCGGTGGCCATATTTCAACAGCGCCACATTTTTTTTTTTTTTTTTTTTNTTTTTTTTTTTTTTTTTTGGTAAAACTGTATAAAGCCAGTTAAAGAGCACCCACCCTACATACTACATCATGTTATTATTGGTCCCACTACTGTTCTGGGTACAGGTACTTGATTAAGTGCCTCAAATGCAAGGTGCATGATGTTGCAACAATAATGCAATAATGCAACTCTAACAGCTGAATCCAAACTACAAATCATCACTTACCCACACAAATATACTCACACATGAACACACAGAGAGAGAGAGAGAGAGAGAGAGAGAGAGAGAGAGAGAGAGAGAATTTCTTTGCCCAAATATGTGAAAATTACTGAGATACAGTATAATACATATAATTAAAGATTATACTGCTGCAGATTTAAGTTGCTCTATATCTGGTTTATTGGCGCAAACATCTTAGTTTCTTTGCTGTCCACACGTTTTGTATTTCATTGTATCCAAACAAGTAGCAAGTCCTAGTGAAGCTTCTCCAGCCCCTTCAAGAATTCAAGAAGACAGTAAGATCTCTCATCTCGTCCCTGGTCATCTCGAGAAATAATTCCAAACTAGTTTGTCCAAGATGGTTGAAATGAACAACTAGATACTTTTCCTGTTATCTTCCATTGTACTGTACTTGCATATTCAGCTTTTGCAGTATTAACTCACTGGTGACAGCTGACGGACTATAATGCCAGCAAGTATGACGAGTGTGTTCTGACATGATTTCAGACCTCAGAGGTCAGGTCAGTATGCAGAATTACTATTTCAGCAAAGATGAACATAGCAATGTTTAATATTAATCAACCAAGACACTTCCAAACAGTAATGGTACTAACTTCATTTGTAGATTGCTGTTTTCTCGATCATTTGTGATCTCAGGGTTTAAATATCTTTTTGATCTAAGTTCAAAATAGTTTCCTCAGTGTCTTGATGTTAATTTTGACCATGCTGTATTATTACATAAAAGTTTGTGCTTGTTGATCAGGGCCACTTCTGCATGTCACTGTCAAATGCCTGCTTTGTACTGCAATTTATGGTATTACAGTGGATGCAAATGTTATCTTGTAGTTCTTATCACTGTAGTGGCAGGCTAACAGCAAAGGGAAATTGCAGGAAATTTATTTGAAAAGCATAAATAGATGCTCAAATAAGGACTTGGTACCTACAGTACAATGGACCAAATAACATCTTGTCAGTCAACAGTGATTACCCACTTTACCATCAAATTTTTACTAGTGGCTTTTTGATATGACATGCAGAGACTGTGCCATAGCTTGCATTTAGTGAACTGATGCACCTGATATGGTCCATTATGACTGTCATTTCCACTGCTGCTCCTACCGGTGCCGCTGCAGCCGTTTTGCTGCCGGTAACGGTGCTGTATGGAGTAATTAGCGTTAGTGTGTCGCGGTGGGTTTACGGGACACAGCATCGTCGCCTCCATTACGGCTGACATTCATCGCTCATCAGTCCACTCACAGATGATGATGATCAACATACGGAGCATCATCGCCGCTAATGAGATGCGCTTTGCTGATGAAAGCCATTCGTCGAAATTCAAGCGGAAAAAATAGAGTGAGAGAGGAAGAAGAAAGCGAGAAAGGGAAAACACATACACAGGAAGGCACATTCGGACAGCGCTCATCTTTCAGTCTAATGGTGTTAACTAAGATTCATTAACCACCAGCCATCTTTGTCCTGCAGGAATCTTGGAAGTGTGTTTGTGTGTTTGTATCTGCTCTCTCTCTGTCTGGCTCTCTCTGGCATCCTCTGTCATGTATGTCAAGCGGTCACATTGTGTGTGTGTTTACGGATAAATGTATATATATGCAACAATAAATGTATTTGTAAGAGCGACTATGGGAATCAGTACAAAATTAATCTGGTTGAAAAGGAACTTCTTACCATTATTCCATAGTGAAACAAATTCACAAATAATTTGGTCCTGAAAATGTGGCTGTGTGTGTGTGTGTGTGTGTGTGTGTGCGCGCGCAGACGGGGTGCTCATCATCTCCTGGAAGGATTGATATGAACATTCTGTCACTCACGGGCAGCACAGATGGCTAATTTCCGGAAAAGAGCAGATTTGAGCCAGGTTTTAAAGAGAAAAAAATAGAAATGGCACTTTTTCAAAGTGCATGTGTGTGTTTGGGAGAGAGATTATGTGTGTGTGTGTGAGTGCCTGTAATGTAGCGGGGGTTCAGTCAGGCTTGACCACTGACAGATAAAAGCTTTGTGTTGTTGAGCTGCCAGCCCAACATGGCTGCCTGTCAGAGTGTGAGTGAGCAGTGTGTGTGTGTGTGTGTGTGCGTGCGTGTGGGTGTAGTGAAACCTTCACCGTGATCTAGGCACCCACTGCTGTGGAACTCTTCCAAAGAGCTAACATTTAGACAAACAAACCCTGCTCCACATCCATCGAAATATATATATATATATATATAAAGAGAAAACGTCAATTTAATACCCATTTAACACTCACTCCTCTCTCCACCGAACATCAGCAACGGCTTTGTGGAAGGACGAGAGAGAGGCTGTGACAGGATTATAGTGCTGTTTACTGTAAATAACCAATTTAATGACCACTGGCAAAATTCAGGCCACAGGCCAACGGCTCAGAGAGAGAGAAGCAGAAATACAAATGTGAGTCATCTGGTTGACTCCCCATTCGGTGAATTAAGCAAAGATAGTTTGGACCTGTGCTCATCTGATGCCAAGAAACTTGGCTAGGAAATAAAATACTCCAACAAAAGTACCACATTTACATAAGAAAGACTTCCTCATGGTCAAATGATGAGTGTCTGAGCTGGACTAAGGGTGATGGTGCGCTGCCATAACCTCAAATCTCATCTGACAGACCAACTGGGCCAGAGGATGTCAGAGAAAATAGCCAGGATTTGTTTCAGCATTTATGTGAGTGTGCACACGCGTACAGACTTATTCTTATAAGCACAAACCTGTGTGAAGGTGCTTATTTTTAACAGGTATAAAAACTTTCTCTTCTAGAAGCAAACTAAACATTCTGTAACCTCTTCTAGGATCAAGTAAAACAATCTGCCAATTGGATATACAAAAAGCATTTAATAAGATTTCTTGAAACCAGCAAAAATGGCTACAACAAAATACTATCTAATCTTTAAAATAGTAATTAAGAATTTGATTTAAGCCTATTTAGCTTCATATACACAAAGTTACTGCAGAAATGAAAGATAAAGGTGCTTGAATGAGTCTGAAGGATTCAATCAAAAAAAGGAAGGATAGAATGAAGGGAATGGAAGAATTTGAGAATAAAGTGTAATTTTTTTTCAATTCTTGTTCAATGATTTGCCTTTTTCTGCCTTGTTTCAAGATACTGACTCATTTCTAAGAAACTCCAGAAACAACAGGTTCATGAATCAGAAACTAAAGGACGTAATCTTATTGCAATGGCAGATATTTTCCCACTTCTTTTAAGAAAACAAATCATGACTCAATAACAGATACAATGACTTGGTAACAATTTTCAATTGAAAACAGACAAACGTAAGATCAATTCTGAAAAGAGTGTAATAATCTCTAACAAGCATTGGGCTAATGGAGATCTGTTTCAGCAACATTTGCACCATTGGCTGTATTAGTGTCCATGCAAATGCACATACTGTATGTGTGTTTGTATGTGCATGGATGTATTTGTCATGGATGTGCATGCACTTACACAGTGCACATACACATGTGCAGTACACACTTACACAAGGGTGCTTTTTAAAGCACATGCACTGTATGGGCGTCCATGTGTATATGTGTGACTGCTGATTTGTGTATTCACCCTAGGAAAAAAACCTCTTTATTTTAAATAAAGGAATAAAAGCATGCATGCATGAAAGCAGTTGTGTGCACAATTCTCTCTCTGTGTGTGTGTGTGTGTGTGTGTGTGTGTGTGTGTGTGTGTGTGTGTGTTTGAGTAGTCAGGCAGTGCATAGATGCATATCAGTGTGTAGATCTGTGCTAAGCGGATGAGGGACCCAGTGAGCAATGCTAAAACATCTAGCTTCTTGTCCTTGCCCTTGTCAACATGGCGCCATCCGTTATCCCTCACCTAGCAGACAAAGACACTTCTTACAGGAAGGATCATCAGTTGCCTTTGCAACTCTGCAGATTCACTCCATAAATCCTAATTATATCCCTCCAACCCCCCTCCCTTTGCTGCTCCACAAATAAATGGTCAGAAAGTGTAAAACATCTGCTGCATGGATTATCTTAGTGGCTGTGAAGGTAAATCATCCACGTCTGTTTCTGTTCTAACGGCAGGACAGTCGAGGGACTTCAGCTCCACTGCATGTGAAGCGTCACTTCACTGACTCGTTCCGCCACTTCACTTAACTTTTCAGCCAATGAAGCTCTGAATTGCTATTACCATTTTATGTTTTTGACCCATGAGTATTTGGGAATACCTCAAACAAAGTGATGATTATAAAATAACTACAATATAATTGCATTACAAAGCTCAGATCATGATATAATGAACATAATGATGCAAAAAAAAAAAAAAAANAAAAAAAAAAAAAACACCCTTCATGTTAGATGCTTTATGGGAGTTAAAGTTGGTGTTAAATAGAACAGATTTTTCTAATGTTTGATATCTTGTATAAAATTTTCATGCTTCTTCTTGCTAATGCACATAAGAAGTTACTCTCTCCATTGAGAAACAGATTGATATCTGGTCTGCACACAGTCTGCACACAGTCAGTAAGCATGTAACTGCTGAAGGGAGAGTCATATCAATCTGTTTAATTGCTTTACAGCACAAAGGGAGATTGCTTTACAGCATAAAACAAAAGAAGGTGCTAATGCAAACAAAGCTGAAGTTTGTGACAGATGCCAGGTGGTGGAAAAAGTTAGACCCATGTAAAAATCACATGCAACATGATTGTTCTCTTCAACAAAAACGTAATGTAAGTGGAAACAAGAGAGAATTCATCATCAAATGTTGAACAATGGCAGCACTAATAATGCTACTGTTGTGAGATACGGCCAAGTCACTCCACAATATGAGATGCAGCGTCTTTAACTTTTGCAACTCCTGTAATTTATTTCCGTGAAATATTAAACAAGTCTACTCAGCCTGGGTCTGTTGGTATTGACAGTGCATTGTTGTTTACTTGTGAAAAAAAGCAGATGGCCTTAACAAATTTGATGTGGGGGGGGGG
>VXCM01000104.1:79091-91759 GCA_014773175.1 Lucifuga dentata | reverse complement strand
GGGAGGGCGGCAGCAGGTTCATGCTAGTTTAGTTTTGTGTGTGTGTTTCTTGTGCAGGTGTCTGGTATTTTATTTGCCCTCGTCCTTTTCTCCCTGTCTCTTCTCCCCTTCTCCCTCTCTCTCGCTGCTCTCCTCAGCCTCCAGCCAGTCTCAATGCAGACATGAGGTCNCAATGCAGACAGGAGGTCAAGCCATGCCACTCCGCTCTGCCTGCTGTGAGGGCCGGGTCACCGAGCCAGATAACACCACCAACTGTTCAATATTTGAAGAAATCAAGCATTCTGTTTGTTTGAAGTCTCCCTTTTTGTTCATTTTCTTTCCAACCTCCCCTGATGAGTCTTACACTTTATGCAAAACTGTGGATCAATTCATGCATGGAAAATAACAAATTACTTCTCTCATACTGGAGGAGTGTTTTTGAACACTCATTTTGACTGATGCACTTTGCTACATTCTAAAATAAAAACAGTGAAGTGTAGTTTCACAGAGTTTCAACAGGTTTTAATTAAAAACTGGGCAGTCATAACTGTTAGATGAACTGGGTAACAGTTACATTGTTTGTGGACAACTTTTACTTACTGATAGCTGATAAACACAGAACTCTGATCACAATAGTAAATAAGGTTGTTATAGCTAACATGCTAACAAATACTAGCCGAGTTGTACTTCCAGGACACTTGCAGCAACATTAACAACCTACTGGAGCCATGTTTCTGTATACTTGATGAATGTAACTTCACTATTCACTCTCCTTTTAGCTCTGTTTTGGTGTCCACCAACTCCTGATAAAAATGTAAAGCACTGTGGCTTTATAGATGCTCAACATTTTTTGCCAGCCACTCATTGATTTGTCTCTCAGTCATTTTGTGTTGGACATGTTAGTTTATAACAAACTTTTTCAGCTTGCAGGAAATGGCTAATGGTTTTGCATCAGGGCTTGGTGAGAGCTGTGAGAAACAAAGTCTATTTACAGGATACATTAGGCTCTGCATGCAAAATGGCCAGTATGGTCCTTTAAAGCCATCTTCAAACTCTTTTGTCGCTTTCTTGTCCCTTTACATCACAAGGGAATGGTATCTGCAACAATATAATGTTGTGCCACATTGTTTGGCACTTTTACCTTAGCTACATTATGAATGCTGCACTTTTAAGTCAAAGAATTACAGCTTTAATTTTGACTTAGCGTTGAGAAAAATCATGGTTCTTTCACTTGAGTTGCATATTTCGGCACTCTACTGATGTTGTTCATCATGAATATTCAGGACCAAACAGTATTCCAAACTGAGACACCACACTGTTATGAAGATCAGCAAGGTAATATTTTCCACTACAGCTAGGGTGCTCAAACCCCAAATGGCTGTTTAATGTCATCATTTCCTCTTTGGTCGCAGAGAATGAGGGAAAGCAGCTGATAGTGAAATGCAGTGCCACTGTACTGTGTGTGTGTGTTGTGTAAAAATTTGCTTTTAAAATGTGAATGCTCTCATGTGTAGCCGAGCCATGCAGCTTCTTCCACAATAAAAAAGGTGATTTATTTAGTGTTTGGAGGGCTGTCAGGCCGAGTGCGAGATTTCACAGGGTCTAATTTGTTCTTAAATTACTTGGTTACATATGCTGTGCACAGCCATGAGTGGGGACACCCAACTTGGATGTGCAATAAAATGATGGCAGACATGTCATCCCACCATAAGCCAAAGAGGTTGTGCATATGCAGACGTAAAAAATTTGTATATTAACACATTACCTAAGTGGCAGCATACCAACATGTGGCAACACATACAGTGAAATTATGTCAAGTCTTCTACAGTACGCATTTAATACACTTTTTTCTTGTTTTGCATAATGGCAACAGCTTTTTAACATCTTTTACTAATTTACTGTCAAAGTTGACAGTTTTGGTTCAGCAGTAACCACATGCAACCCTCTCCGATTCTAGATCAATCAATAGAGCAATAGACTGCCTCGTAGTTGGTTCGGGACTAGTGCGGATCTGAGTTTGATTGCTATGTTCGCACATAATGAACAAACTTCATGAAAAATGCTCCAGGGTCAAAAACAAATGCTCAAAATAAACTAGGTGCTGAAATGCCAAAACACGAGTTTGAACTTGTTTGCAGAGGTCACTGTTCCAAATACTAAGCTGTAGCACACTGTTTCACACATTGATTTTCAGGTGATCCACTGCTTAGGAGACATAATCTCATTGGCTGATTTAACCCAAGGGGGGGTGGAGCCAAAGAATCCCAATTTTTTTGAATGTTTTGTGTGTTGCTTTTTCTAGCAATGTATTAGTTAGATAGCAATGTATTAGATATGTGATAGTTAGATTGATCATGTTCATCAATTCCGTCTCTGTGAGATGAAGGCAGCCTATGAAAATGTGGATGCTAATCAGTCTTCGGGTGTTTTCAGACCTGTAGTGAGTTTGCTCTGGTCCGAATCAGGGACTAAATTGTTGCATTTAACCACTAGCTTGCTTTGTTTCTCAAAGGAAAAAAAAATTCAATCAAAATATAACAACAAAAGTCACGTAAGAACATTCGCTCTGCTCACTGGTCAGAAATGTCTGGGGGCGGGAGTAACAAAATCAAAACAGGAAGAAGTTTACTATGCCAGGAAAACTAAATAATAATGGGCCAAAGACAGAATATTCACGAGTCATAGTCATTATTTGGTTAACATAGCAAGAAAACTATGATGACAGAAGCTGGATTTGACTTAAAGACGACATCTGGAAAATGGCCTGTTGCTATATATTGCTTCTTATGAGGTGAAGAAAACACACTGCCTACAGAACAGGAGAATGGAGTGCAAACTGATACAACCATGCTAACCTTCAACATGTTCATCAGAACACGTGTCAAGTAAGTTTGATATGTTACAACCATTTCACAGTATCTGTTTCAACTGCTTTGTCTAATCATAGTGTAGTTTAACTGCTTTGTTTGTTTTACGTGTGTTATATAGCGGATATCTGATGAGCATCTAACGTAACACAAACATACTTTACCGCGGTTGTAGTGAAGCGTTCATGACATTCAAACCTCTCCGGACCGGAACTAGCTCAATCAATAGATCAATAGATTTCCTTGTAGTTTTGTTTATGACTAGTATGGATCATCTTCACCACAAATGAACCACACCAGTTTGACTGGAATTGGACCATGACCACAGGATATATTTTATCATATTTTCTAGGTCCGATTGTTTTGGACCTGAGTCCACATATGTCCAAACAAACCGAACTTAACAGGGAAATGCTTTGTCGGAAACAAATGCTCAAAAGTATCTAGGTGTTTAAAAAAAAAAAAAAAAAAAATAGTACTAAAAGTTGACTTTTGGAGGGGAAAACAATGTGATGAATTCTGATGAAGTCTTGCACAGTAACTTAACCCGAGTATTCCAGATCTCTCCTTAATTTAGGAATCATATCATTATCATTATCAATCAACAATATATATATATATAATTGCAAACAGTTATTATTATTATTTGTATTATAATCACAAGAAACATGTTTTAATAAAAATCTAAAAAGATGTGAAAAATCTAAGCAGAACTTTTGCAGAGTTTCAGACAGCTGTCTGCATGGAGGCTTGTGGATTTTTCATATTTTTTCTCACAGTTTAGGTTTGTCACTGGAGCAGTTAACATTCCCAGTAATTTTAATTTTGGGAATTTGTAAGTCAACAGGTTTATCAAAATTAGGCAAAATTTTGTTACAAAACTGTATGTATTGTAATTTCTACAGCTGCTGATGTAAGATCATGTGTGCCATGAATTCACAGATAAAGGCCTTCCTTTGCCTTTTTGCTAACTTGTAATCTAAAACATGGCGATCCATCGGTTCCACCACTGACATTTCATCAAACCAGAGACGTGATTTACAGCTCTGTCCACAAGTTAGTACAATGAATACTGTAATCTGATTCATAAACATCTGTAAATGTCTATAACATATCAGTCAAGCAACAATGTTATTTGTATGATCAGTGAGATTAGACGTGTCAGCAGGTGAAATGATCTCGCATGATCTTCTACTTCATATGACAGCCTCTCCCCCTGCAGGATCTCTCAGCCTGTCTCTCTATCTCTGCCTCTTCCATAATGTCCTCTCCAGACATCATACACTTGAGGGGTTTAAGGTAATTGCACTCAGGGCTTCATCTTAGCGCTGCTCTTTCACATGTGGAATCATTATCCAGGCTAACAATTACAGCCTACTCTAGTAATTGATCAGAAAACTGTCTAGGAGAGGTTAAAAGGTATTAAATATCACCACTTTCTTAATTTACTGCACCTGTCAAATAAAAAAGGAGAAAGAGGAGTGAAAATGAGTCTTCAGCCTTTCCCTATTTCAGCTTAAATAATGACCCCCAATTAGAGTTCTTCTCTGTTACTCTGCTCTGCTCTAATGCAGGTCTGTTGGCCCTGTGGCTAATTTTGTGTACACAGGGTCATGAAGATTTTAATTTACCATCTTGGCACTGTAGATGTGTGTGTGTGTGTGTGTGTGTGTGTGTGTGTGTGTGTGTGTGTGTGTGTGTGAGTGAGTGAGTGCGCGTGTGCATGTGTGCTTGCTTATGTGCAAATGTGTGCATGTGTGTATATGTAACTGAGTGCGTATCTGTGTGTACGTGTGCAGTATGTGTTTGCGCATGCATTACTTGTGTATTTTCACTTCTTTTTGCTCTTTACTTTTACCAAATCACCAATTCTAATGAGTTACCACTGGCAATTATTGCCCACTTTAGCTCTGACCCTAGAAGATGAGGTGGGTCAGAGTGTGCTACTTTGTGCCTTTGTATGCATCAAAATGGGAATGGGAAATTATCAAAATGTGCAAAAAACAAACACAAGATGTTCATTGTAGCCTAAGTGGTCCATTATGGCCACAAATTTCCTTCGGTATGCTATTATAGCACTCTTTGTACTATTATTCCAAATATGATGTTAAGTCAAGAATATAAAGCATCATAGATATTGCTTAGTCTCTTCTGCACCATTATTTTTTTTAACATCTTTATTTATATTGCTGCCATGATACTGAGATATGCTTAAAGGAAAACTCATTAATAGGAAATTGGTGATTTATCTCAGCACTCATTGATATACACACACGAATACGTATACACGTCTCCTGAAACCCATAGCTTTAAATTATGCGCTTGCAGAAGTGAGGACAGGTCAATGTGTCCCAATTTTGCAGGACTTTGTCATCTTTGTATGCATTCAAAGACATCTGGTCCTCATAAGACAGAAACACAAGAAGGCACCGATACAAAGAGAAGACTGCATCTCAACGTCCACCGTGCACCTACTAAATTTCTCTTTCTTTATTCAACAGCCAGTTCCAACCTATCTATTACGTCTCTCTCCCTCTCCACTAAGGATAGCTGACAATGATGGGCAGACAGGGTAAGTTGGGGGGGTGATGGGANTCTCCCTCTCCACTAAGGATAGCTGACAATGATGGGCAGACAGGGTAAGTTGGGGGGGTGATGGGAGAAAGACGAGGAAGGAATGGAGGGATAGAGGGTAACAGCAGGGGACAGCAGGGCTAGCAGGGTGAGCGACGCTCGGTGCCTCTCAAATCAGGTCCATTTTTTTCATTAGCTCATATCCTTGCCAGGCTTTACAGCTGGCTGATCAGCAATCAGTGGCCGTTTGTTTCAATCAGGCAGCACCTCCACTGTTACAGACAGGGCCAGATTACCGAGAGAGGGAACAAGGGAGGGATGAAGAGGGGAGGAGAGGGAGAGGAAGGGAGAGAAGAAAGCGGGGGTNTGGGTGTCTTTACCTTGCCATCACGGAGATGAAAGGGGTGAAGCAGGGGACATGCAAATACAAAATGTAGAAAATGGAGAGCAAGGCAGTTGCATTTGTAAAGGTTTGAACAATAGACTGCAGCGCACTGGAAACGAGGAAATTCTGCCTGTCACTGCAGAGACAATGGAAGAAGGCTAATTTTATTTGAGTGTTGCCACTTTAATGCTAGAAATTTTAAGATAAAAAAGGGGGAAATGAAGAATTTTTTTCACAGCAAAAGTTATCCCTTCTAACAATTATTTTTTATTAAACAATTGAAAAGAATGTGTCATTGGGTGAGAGTATTTCTCTTGTTCCCAAGGCAGATTGACTTGCTTGAGTGCTAATGTATTTTCCTGATTCTGAGAAAGCTGCATATTATGCCCAATTTCTATGAAAAAATATCCTTTAACAAGTAAAACTACTTGAGTAACAAATGGAATTACCACACCCTTGCTGGACAAATTTGCCTCTCATTTAACAAAAGCACGGTTTTGAGATGGAAAATGAGACTAAAGGAATTATTAAGACCGACATTTTCGCACTGAGGAGAAGAGTGAAGAAATAAAGAGAAATGAGAATGATCTCTCTCGTTCCTCTTCTAGTCACCCAGGCAGGCTCTCAGCCTCTCGGTGTTGAAAGAAGGAGTGAAAAAAATGAGAATGATTTAAAGGGGGAAGCCAGCACCGTGCCCAGGGAGGCCTTGTGCCTACTGAGCGTGCCCAATGAGTGGCGGAGAGTGAGGCGTGTTGGATCTATAAGCAAAGTATTTATCCTGTCAGAGACCCTGAGAGATTAGCCTCCACAATGGTGATTTATACCAGCATACAGCCATCCTTTACCTTATATTACACCGACATCCTCTCTCTCTCTCTCTCTCTCTCTCTCCTCCACCCTCCTATCCCTTCATTCCCTGTGGATTGTGTCTGTCAGTGGGCCCTGATGCCCAGTTAGCCTCCAGCTATGATATTTGATCATAGTAACTACTGACTCTGTCACCTCCATTTCTTTTCTGTTCAGATACATTATATATAAGGCTGCTGAGACTTGGATGTATGGCAGAGGGAGCAGGAATCATATTTAGATGGATTAAAACAGCTAAGATAAATAGAAAAGCTTCAGCATTTGACACACTGGATGCAAAACATTGCGTGTTTATTTCGCTCTTTGACAAACTGGCTGTCTCTTTGTGTAAAATATGGGAAATATTACAATAATCACATTTATTATAAGTTCTTAAATTATGACTGTGAACCTGCTGTCTTTGACACTGTAAAATATTTTGGTGTGGGGAGGATGAGGAAACTAAAGAACATGGTTTAATCAGTGTGAATTTTGAAAGATTCTGTCAATGATATTTTTGGGCTGAAGTTTCCACATTTTACTCCAATTTGCAGAATCTTTACATACAGCACAGCCTTTCTCTTTCTGGAAGAAAATCCCTGACAAGTTTTATTCTTGTCATTATAGAAAATATCTGGAAATATCAGCATTGGACACTAAAGTACACTATAATAACCACTAAAACATATATAAATAACCAGCCTTATTTAAAGGCTGATATCATAAAGTGATAATGATCAGTAGGAGTGTGTCAGCTGGGATTTAGCTGAACATCTGAGCATGTAGACATAACAAAGCTCCATCTCAGCTGTTTTACAGCAGAGTGTCAAGTCTTCTGTTATCAACAGTGCATTACACTCCTATTGTGAGTAACAGCCAGTAGCTTGTGGTTGATCACTTGAAAGACTATTTACCCCCATTGTCGCACCACTCCATCCCTGCTGTAATTGGTTGGGCTCAGACAAATACAGTGTGACAGCTAAAAGCAGCAGACAAGTTGGGACATTATGCTAATTATGAGATGTCATTACATCTTTAAGGGAATGGCTTGTGGGCTTAGAGAGAGGAAGGATGTCGGCANCACACCCCCCTCCTCTTCCCGCACCCATTCCCTCTTCAACATCTCACCCTTGACACCAGCAGCCTAAAGCCCTATAATTGTGCAGTCTGACCCAGTTAGGCAGACACACCAGTGCTATGTCATATCATCCCAAGGCCTCACCTCAACAGGTAATGATGTAGAGAGGTACTAATGGAAGGCAAGCATGTAGCTGACAGTCTCCCGGTTTGACGTCATTACTTTGTGATCCAAACCTGCCAATTTAAGGTCCCCTAGTGTAGAAATATGATCTTAAGTTGTAGCTTATGTGCAAGTGCAAAAGTACAATAGAAGAACACAAATATGATAAACTAAAAAAAGGGAATAATGAGTTGACCTTGGTTTAAATATAATTACAACACTTGTGTAGACAAGTGTGAAATCAAAGTCTGATAATTTTTGGATTTTTAAGGAACAGGGTAGAAGATACAGCCACCATTTTTTTTTTAAAGGTATTGACTTAAGATGCAGTTCATCCAATGACAACTTAGAGGCTGGCTTCAAAAAACTCAAACTGTATTGAAAGATGTGGAAAATGGTCAGTATAATAACAATTGTGAATGTAATTTTGGCAACTTATTGGCAGCCAATTATCACCAGCTATGTAGAATTGTGTAAAAAAAACTGTTCTCACTCCTTTCACTTGTAGACTTGTCAGTTTTTGAGGTAAAGGCCAGGTGTATTTAACAACTCATTGTGACATTTGACATGTCTTAAAATCACCACAAGTAAGAGCTATATTATCCTTAGATAAGCTATTATTTTAAGCAAAATATTTTAAAAATAAAGGCTGCATGAGGCAGATTTAGCTGCTCAAACTTTTTCTATTGTCAAGTAAAACAAGCAAAATTCAATGGAATGCACCTTAATCGTTTAGGAAATCTAACCTATTTGTTGTTTTTCTGTCTATGTCATAGGTGCTGATTTATACTGATGCTCATTGCTGCCCAAAATAATGGAACCCTGCCCTCATGCCCAGTGTAAACTTTCTGCCATGACCATAACATTCATGACCTTTTGCCACACGTTTCAAGAGAATGCATTCGAGCACAACAGGTAATGAACAATGACCGATTACAAAAATGACAGATTCAGGGTGTAAGTGGAGATCATAGCACAGCAAACAACACACATCAGCAAACAGAGCAGAAAGTAAGTCATGTTAGATACTGTATGTTTAACATTAAGTTAACATTAACATAAATAATCATAGTAGGTAGGCAGTAATCATAATAAGAATCATGTGATCCCTATATTAGTGGCAGCGTACTTAATTGGACACTGTTACATGAGCTACTTTTAAACAATTACATTAAAGCCAGAGCTTTCCTATCAGCGATCGGTCTTGCCTGTGGGTGCTCGCCCATCTCTGTGGGTACTTGGGCAGTTGTGATCTATATCACATAAAACATTCATATATATGAATGCAGAGCATGACAAAAGTAGAAAAATACAAAGACCTACTCATTAAAACACTCCTCTACAGCAAAGCTAGGTGGTCAACAACTTTACAGTGCTCCTTTATATGTTTAACTAAAGTTCTTTAAAGTCTTCTTAAAGTTAAACTCTTATGGCTATTAATAATATACACTTTAATGCACATATATAATATGTATAGTGTGTGTAGTGTTCTCACCAGCCAGATAATGGCTTCATGAAATGAGGGTTGGTGGTCTCTTCTATGAGGACAATAAAAATAAAAATAAATAAAAATCTGTCACAGCACTGTCTTGGTAAGAGACTTAAGAAAGCAGGCCTTGATACTATGAGGTTACACCCACATACACACTCAGGATGGTGTATGAGGTATAGAAAAGAAATATCCGTTTTAACGTCAAAGTAAAGAAATCATACAGTCAGTCAAGCTGAACAGTCAGATTCAATCATATATAGTCTAAATTGGTAAAGTATCATGTTTTGGTGGCATCATCGCTGTGTTGTGGAGAATAAAACCATACCTGATATTTACTCCCACATATACAATGCAGTGACAACAGGTAGAGTGGGTAATCATCAACAGAAAAAGAACTAATGATACATACTTTGCAAGCATGCACACACTCAGGCACACACACACACACACACACACACTCAGGCACAGACACAGACTGAAGCGTAGAGCATTCATCTTTCACTAATCTAACCACAGGGATCCCTCACAGTTGTGGCCCTAATAGCAGGAGCTGTCAATATGGACAAGGTTAGTGAACCCAGGGCCATAACAAGCCAGAAACCCCTCCCCCACCAAAATACACACACAAACACACGCACACACAAAACACATAAAACAGACACAGCCTTGGTTCCACATTGGCAGGCTTCGATTGGAAAATTCAGTTTCGTCAATTCAGCTTAGTTGTAGAGTTTGTATATGAAAGCCTAACTTCCATCTACAGTGAGTCATATTATCAATTTTGTTTCTATATCAGAGAAAATAGAAATGCTTATACCTTGTGCACAACAAAACACACCTTGATTTGGAGCTAATTGAATTTTATCTATTATACTCATGTTTCCACAGTGGGGTAAGGCACGACATGACAAATAATTAGCCATTCATTTTCATTGACATAACATGATATGGATGTTATCATCAGGTCGCTATCTGGGGACTTGTATTGATGAGCTAAATAACCTCATCTGGAATATAAATCTGAATTCATGTAGAAAGTGCACATCTGTCAAAGCCTCTCTCTGTATATAATTGAAATTAAATTTTTCTTTAAAAAAAAAAGTCAAAAGAAGAAGGAGAATCATTATGCTGATAATAGGATTATTGTTTGTTGTTTGTTTGTTATGGATGATGGATTAAAAAGAAAAGCAGGGTTAAACGCAGGCAAGATTAACACAGGCTGCATAGTTATCGCCCTGCCGTTTCATAAAATTAGCAAACGCAACAGACTGAGAGCTCATTTGCATGAAGAGATAATGCTGGCATTGTTGTATGAGTGTTGCTGCTAATTAGAGGTTGTGCGAATACTGTTATGATGAATTAAACCCTTCATCATTAACACTGAGAAAACTCACAAATGATTGGACAGAGGGGGGAATAGCTGAAACAGGAGCTTGAAAGAGTATTTACAGGGTGTCAAGTTGACTGACATTGCAAAAAAAGCACTAGGAAAGGAGAGGGGCTTTTACATTTGAATATTATTAAAGTCAATAAAACCCCAGATTGAAATATTATGGAGTTTAATAAGACTTTGGGGGGTGTGACCTGCTTCTGTGTGACTGGTAGGGCTGGTTTGTGTGTGTGTGTGTGTGTATGACTGATGTGGATGGCGAATGTGTGTGCGTATTTCTGTACCAAACTGTATGTGTGTTTGCTTTATCTAAAGTGGTTAATTAAATAGCAGAGTGGGATTGTCATTTGGTTTTAATTATGTGGCATAAATGAGGAGAGCAGCCGGCTCATTCTCTTCTGTCTATGAACTGGTCCTTCAAAAACATCAGTGAATAAAACATAAAACCTAATATACGAAGTTATGCAATCAGACGAGGGTAGGATGGGGGTGNTAAAAAGGAGACGGTGCTAATTAAAGTCAGCTCTCTGTCAGTTCTGCTGGATAAACACTTCAAGAAGCTTTGCAGATAGATGAGAGATGCCTTTGTGTCAGGGAAAGCTCTCTTACATGGAAACGTACTTCGCAAAGGGTGACAATCCCCAGGGAGAAAGTGTCTGATGAGGACCATGTCTTGGTTTTTAAACAGCCAGAACGGGCCTCATTAAGGACCAAAGTCATATAGATATGCCCTTCGTCTAGTTTCTAGCGCTGGCAACCAAAAATTGGTAACACTGTCAGTTGTGGACTGTTATGTGTTACCAGCTGGTTAGAAACAAAACTGGGATGAAGGGGAGGACGGGAAAGCCACAAAAATTCAGTTTGCACAAATTTTTATGAGTTTGCCCATCCTTCAGTGGTCACATGAATCTTTACAACATAAAATTCATACAATACATTAGGTTAGTTTCAAACTAATGTAAGTAAGGGCATGTAGCAAAAACTAGATTAAAACAAGATTAATGCTTTTAGGGAAAAAAAAATTTAAATTTCTGTAATTGATTAACTTTTTCCTTATAACAGTAACTGAGTAGAGCTAAGAGTTTTAACTCCTGTTTTTATGAACTAAAACATAGCTGGATATATGGCTAGATATTGTTTTTAAAATTGTTCTCATGAACAAAAACAATTATAAAAAAAACTAACAGTGTAGTTACAATTCACTTAAGAAGCCTCATAAAATCCCTTTTAATGTTACTTGTTTCTATCAATCCTTGTGATTACATGAGACACTTTATGACTGCTCATAATGAATACATGCTATTTTGTTCATGTTTGATGTATTTACTCTTAATGGAATGAAGCAGGCAAATGTGTTCATTGCTCACAAATAGGACTCTCATTTTTAGTTTGTAGAGCAAAAATAGATTTATTACATTAAACCCAAAGAGCTTGCTACCATAGCCTATTGATGTAAATGTTGTATTGTAAGAGCAAATCAATACTTTTATAGTGTGGTTACTGGCACCAGTCTGAAGTGGCAAATGTAGCCCTCTTTCTCATAATGCGCATCTTATAAAGCATTTCCAAATATTAAAAATGTCATCAGTGCAAGTTCACTTCATGCATTTCTACCATTTTAGAATAACAACAAGATGACCTCTTTTGTTTCCAAGCATTAAACTTGTCTTCGTTTGTCTGTTTTAGCTAAGTGATGTTATTGTGCTACTTTCGGTCAAAGGTTGCATTCATGGCCTCTGTTGTTGGAGATGTTGTTTGAGGGCTGAAATGAGTGCTTACCACGGCTCCAAGGGGCCCCATGCCTGCAGGCAAAGCCAACCCCGCCGTCCTCCTCCGACTGCCTGCCATGAGGCAGCGATCCTCGCTCCAGGCTACAAACACCGGGTGGGGGTGGG
>VXCM01000104.1:43830-78870 GCA_014773175.1 Lucifuga dentata | reverse complement strand
GGGGGGGGAATGGATGGAGGGAGCGGGAGGGCAAGGCTGCACAGGGCAAAGGCTTAATTTGCTTGTTTTGTCACTAAATTTAATAGGGGAGCTGCTCAGAACTGTTAGATTTTACACTGTGTTTAATCCCACTCTGTCATGGCAAACAAGGGGCTAATGGGGGGAAATGGGGNTGGGAGGGTTTCCCTGAAGTGAGGAGCCAATTGACTAGTGGTTTGTAATGACATGAAAAGGCACATTTAATTTTTAATGTAAATCACAAACTGGATTGAGCATAAAGTTTTCATTTTATATATCAGGACATCTATGTTTTCATTTGCTTTAACTTGTGTGGTAGAGTTTAGCAAAAAAAGATGAAGAAAATTCACCTTTATTCTGCTTTTTATGCTCAGTTGAATACAATATATATGTATAAGTTAAATGAGGATAGGTTCTTTTAAGGATAAATTGGCATATGAGTGGTTGTTGGCCTTCTGATTATCACTAACAGGAGAGTTTACACACCTTTTTATTTACTGCTACAACACTGTACATCACATCCTCGTAGCTGTGAAAGGAAGATAGCGCCAAAAAGGTATTTGGTGAAAGGTATTTGGAACCAAACCACATCTCTCTTTGAGTGACAGCCAGCTGTAGTTTCAAGGCTTTCCTTCCTACTGAAGCCCAGGCGACAAACTGCACATCACAAGCCAGCCAAGATGGCATCCATCGCACAGCCCTGCCACTGATCTCACTGCCATTGGCCGCCAATCAGACTCATCACATAGCTGCCTTCTGCTTGCTGACAGCATCCATGGCCAAAAAAGTTAACTCTTTCTTCTCCAGCCTGGAGAAGAAGTAGTAGGACTAGGGAGATTCTTTTTCTCTGTTTCTGTGTCTCTTTGTTTGTGGTCAGATTTTACCTGCAGAAAGCAGGATTGAACCACAGCAAGTGATCAGTCTCTCCAGGATCCACCTCAGCCTTCTCACTGTCACTAGGACAGGAATGCAGTTGCAGCTGTTTTTTTTTTTTTACTGCTAGGCCAGCCTTATCATCTCAGTTTGCATACACAACACTGGTAAATTATTGTGTGTGAATGTGCACTGTGGACATCTCTAACTTAATTGGGAATATTGAATAGCAGATAATTAGATATTTGATG
Organism: Lucifuga dentata; assembly: GCA_014773175.1. Classification (NCBI taxonomy): domain Eukaryota; kingdom Metazoa; phylum Chordata; class Actinopteri; order Ophidiiformes; family Bythitidae; genus Lucifuga; species Lucifuga dentata. The sequence continues at coordinate 77,728 of VXCM01000104.1, read as the reverse complement.
TGACACGTGGTGTCTAATGGGCTTGATGCAGTGGTCTCATGTTGTTCCCATAGCGAGAGGGATTTTTGATGTGTTGTCAGGCCCCAGTGTAAAAATAACTGAAGTGACAGCAGTGACTTGGTTGTCAGTGTTGTCGAGGCTGGTGCGGATTTTCACAGCCGTGGGTCCTGTGTGTGTGTGTGTGTATGCATGTTTGTGTTGTGTGTGTATGTTTGTGTCTGCGTGCATGCATGCACTTGTGTGTTTGTGCACGCCAATGTTGTGGGTGACAGTGCTGATCGCTGTGTGATGACAGCCTATCATTGTCGCTGTGCAAGAGTGAGAGTGGCAGGGGGGCCTTTTTGGCATGTGTTTTCTCCACGCCTTCATCTGTGTCTATGGCACTCTGAGCTTGGCTTAACAAAGGAGAAGCAGGGTGGTGGGGTGGGGGGGTGTTGGGTGCTGGATGTCGGAGGCTGGGTGGGGCTAGCCGTGGAGAAAATGTGTTGGTGGCACAGTCACATGGTGTCACTTCCATCGACAGTTCAGGAACAGGAAGCAGAATTTACAGACTCAGTGGGGCAAAAAGTCACCATGGCAACCACCTTTTAATTCTTCTACTGTGTGTTTACATTGAGTCACATGGTCGCATTAAGAATACAGGTTACTTATCTTTAACAATCAGTTGCATTTAAAGTGTTCTATACATACAGTAGATTAAATTAGAGTAATTACTCCAAACGCTGTCCCTTATTTGGGTTCACTTGGGCAAATCAGAATCCAAGAATTATACAAAATCACCTGGACTGAAATCTTTGCTGCATTTATGCATTGGTTGGCTTTATTTCACTTACCTGTAGTAAAAATTCCGAGCAAACTTTAACGGTTATGTTTAGATTTTTTTACGACTATCTTGATATAATAGCCAATGCACACTGGAAGGAATATTAGTTGTTGTAATCCTTCTTTCTTTCAGTACTGGGTGAAGTTCTCCTTCTCTAGCAGTCACCTATAAGGTAATGTTAAACTAATGTGAGGTACATTTCAAAGCTGTGTTTTTAAATGTACAAAACTTCTTCTTTGTCTTTCCCAGGACTGTTCAGTGCTGAGCCATAGTGGAGGGATACTTCCTAATCGTGTGGCCAGATTTTGTTTCCAGAACTGCTAAGCGACATAGCTGCTTCAGTGCCCAGGTATGATCAGCAGTAAAATTACAGCACATCAGTCGTTCACCATTGCATGGTGAAATGTCAGCAGGCAATCAGACAGGGCTTGTAAACTAGCGTAAAGTCTTTCTTCGTAATTAAAATGTGAGGCTAACTAAATCCTAAGCTAAGGACACTTCTTGATGATACATGTTGGTCTTAGTTTAGCGTAAGCACTCAGGTGTATCAGCTGCAGGCAATTTTACAGCTAATAATTTACACAGATTAGTGTAAGAGGACAAAGAAAAGTGCAAGAAGACAGACATTACTATCAGGCCCTGGACATAAAGTGAAATGGGAAACTGTGTGCAGAAATATCAGAACAAGGACTGTGGAGTTTGGCTCCCATTTCTTTCAGTATGTTTGTGCTACAGAGGGAAAACTTCATGGCTGGTACTTAAATGAAGGAAATATAACAGCACACTACAATTTGTCCAACGTACATATGGGCAACTTAATTTTAAAAAATCTAAATTAATCCATAAATAACTGCCATGTGGGAGCAATCATTTCTTTCTGTGATCAGAAATTTGGTATTGTCTGAAGTAAACATGTCTTATACCATTATTTACAGTGTGTTTAAAATATAATGCACATTGCTTTCTGCAGTTACAGCAAGTACAAACCCAGACAATCAGATTCTCCATCCAAACAAAACTCTTCAGAGCTGGTTTACAGAGAACCACTTTTTTCAGAATACCTCATCTCGGTCTTATTTCAGTGTTCATGTTCACAAACAAACAAAAAAAACATTTGTTTTGGAAGTAATTTCTTTAAACAGTCTTGGAGCAAAAATACTCAGAAAAGGTGGCCATGGTTGTTTTGTTTTTTTGGTTTTGGAAAAAAAAAAAAAAAAACCCTAGTGCACTTCATTTGAAATCACCCTCAATGGCTGTTGAAAATACACACACATGCACACACAATGGACAAAATTATTTTGGTGATCTGACAAGGAAGTGACAGGCTGTCCATTAAATCAACACCTAGAAACTGCAACTTCCTTCCTCCCTGCCTCTATGGTGAAGAAGCTCAGCCAGCATGGCCATTAACTGGACTGTCTACCCTTATTCTCTCCAAATTCTGTAGGCCTCTACCAGAAGCAAAAAAAAAAAAAAANAAAAAAAAAAAAAAAATGTGGATAACAATTTTACTTAGTTGTTTTCTTTGACTATCATTCTAATAAATTGTTTTCATAATAATGTTTAAAATGGAAATAAAATAATGGTTAAACATTTTGACTATGTATTTTTGGTACTTTTTAACTCATTCCTCTTGAGCTTTTAGGTTGAGCTATTATTTTTCTTCTCGGTTATTTATACCAAACATATTATGATGAAAACCTGTCATTTATTCAAGACAAACTTTTCAGATGCATCAGAGACATGCCACTGCATGCTGCAAGCAACAAATTCTGAGTGAGAAACATACACTTCACAAGTGTGGAGGCAGTTAACCTTTAAACAGATGGGTAACTCCAACTGGTGCTGTGAAATTAATAGACTCTAAACAACAACGGCACAATTACACACAAGATGCCTGCAGTGCCTGCTCGCTTCTTCTCCCTTTATTTTCCTTTTATTTTTGAAAACTAACACCACAGTCATCAGTGGCTGTCAGAGTTAGATCTGTGGACTGTCCTCAAATCTCCTCATAGGGATTCTTAGAATAGAAGTTTATTTAAATCATTGTTTTTGTGACATAAAAACATTTGTGAAATCCTGCACAGCCCGGTTATTTATCTCAGCAAAAAGAAGCCTTCACTAGATTGGGAATCCAATCATCACAACAGTTATGTACGTGTGTAACAAAACTACTTTCAAATGGAACAGGCAGTATCTGTCCCGGAGTCTAAATTTGTTACCTCACCTACATGGTTTAGTCCACCTTAATCAAACTTGTGTATGTTTTCCAGCTTCGTATGATGCATTTGAGCAGGTCTAAACACAGCAATCACACTTGGGTGCGGACCAAAACCAAGACAGTTTTGAGGAAGTAATCTCGGCTGGATCACAAATAAACTCTGGAGTGGTTCACAAATAGTTCTGAATCAACTACGAGCAGCGGTCCCCAACCTTTTTTGCACCATGGACCGGTTTCATGTAAGACAATATTTTCACGGACCGGGGGGGTAAATGACCGGAATGTAATTTCGGCATAAAAACAAACAAACATAAAGTGCAAAAGTGCATAATAAATACAACTCACCATAACGCAGAATCATTTGGAGCCCTGAGCTTGTTTCCCTGCAACGAGAGACGGTCCCATCTAGGGGTGATTGGAGACAGTGACACCCGAAGTGTGTTCCTTTTGTCCAGTCTCCTCCGTGATTTCGTTTTGGTTGCTGTCACTGCAGAAAACCCCGCTTCACAAAGATAGGATGTTGGAAATGGAAGCAGGGNTTTTGGTTGCTGTCACTGCAGAAAACCCCGCTTCACAAAGATAGGATGTTGGAAATGGAAGCAGGGTTTTCAGTGCTTTTGTGGCGATCTCAGGATATTCCGCCTTGATTTTAATCTAGAAAGTCGGCAGAGTTGAAGTTGTCTCAAACATACTTTTAAAGCCACCGTCATTTGCAATTTCAAGCAACTGAGCTTCTTCTAGCACGGCCATGGTCGATTCACTTGGCATGTTCACAAATGGGTTGCGGATCCATTCCTTCGTATTACTAAGGCTTCTTAGATTTAGCAATACGGTTAGCCACTAAGTATGATGCTGTCAGTGCAGTCACATTTGTTGATGTGGTGGCCTTCAAGAATAGCTTCTGTCCTTCTTGTTCACGTTTCTTTCTTTCAAAAACAAAAAACTCCAAAAGGCTTGTCTTTTAATGCAGGGTGTTTGGTCTCCATGTGCCGAAGCAGTTTTGAAAGCTTCACTGCCTCATTTGATAGCCTGTCGCCACATATGATGCAGAGGGGGCTTGGAGCATGTGAATCACCTGTCGCGATAAACCGTATTTTAAGTAGGACTCCTGGTAGTTTCTTTTAAATGTAGCTTTCTTTTTCTTGGCAGTCTTGGGCTCTTCTGCTGTCTCATCATTGGGCCTTTTCCCCTTTTCAAAGAAGCTCTCCAGAGACGTTTGTTTTTTTACTCATTTTTAGCTAGCTTGTGGTTAGCTAGCTTAATTAAAGCTAGCTTAATTTTTCGGTCATCACAGCTGTGACAGAGACGGGTATGATGGGGAGAGAATCCGGTCAATTTTCAAAATAAAACACCTGCAGACTCCGATAGTCAATAAAATGGAAAAAAAAAGAAAAGTTATTTATTCTTTCTATGCGGCCTGGTACCGGCCCGGTGGTGGAACTAAAAGCAATCTACTATTTTGATGTAGAACCACAGAGGGCACGGTTTGTATGTCAATGTTAAGTAAACTGCACCTTTGATTACCCATCACAAATAAAAGATGAAATGAAAGTGCTGTAACATATCAAGCTTGCCTTACACAGATTTTGATTAACACGTTGAAGATGCATGTGTATGTACAGTATGTGCTCAATATGTGATCTTTTCTTCTGTTTAGCCATCTGTAAGTCACACGTCTTCTTTGCATAATGAGAGGCAGTGTTCAGTTTTCTTGAACTGGTTACTTGACATTGTCTTTGAAGTGCAATCAAATTCTGCATTCTTCTGCTGGCATGGTTTGACTTGGTCTATGGCCTAAATGATGAGTATGACTATGAACAAATCCCAGTTCTGTTATTTTTCCATGTCATTGGCATACAGTAACTTCTGTTTGAACCCAAACCATTCTAATGGTAAATGCAGCAAAAGTAACAACTCAATTACTGATTTCAACGCAAACAGGTTTGAAAATTACCTCATTCCTCTGAGCGATCTGCTAATGAACTAGCCAGCAAACCTGCTGAGTGTCGCTCACAAACTCAGATATTGTGCCACCCAAGAAAATAGGGATGAGGAACATGGAAGTTGATGTGGTGACCAATAAGACTTGGTGTTGGAGCCAACGCAGTGTTGCCTTAAGATGTGGTTCTTCCAATAACCACTACATTTTGCCAATAAATCAGTGGGAAAGATGCCAAAACTCTGAAATACAAAGTCATTTTACCATTATTGAGATACCACGGCTAAAGCGGCGGTATGTTTGGGGCATGCTTACCTTGGTAGTCTCCCACACTTTAGTCATGGTGGTTGCCAATTGTTTTGCTCCTCCAAGGCTTCACCAATTTTTGGGCTCCAGCAACTGACAAGATTGAACTCCAGATTTCCCCTCAGGAACCTATGAGTGATGTCATAGGTATATCATTCATGTTTTTCTAAATCTGTGGTTACAAGAGCTTGTGAACATAACCAGTACCTCAATATATAATCAGATAAACTGTGTAGTCTCTATTGCAAGGCAAGGCCTGTAAGCAAATTAGGACTGTTCTATTATGCTGCTAGCTGTTATTTTTGTACATAAAAGAATATGATTCTCAGACTTTCCAGATTTTCTTTATACATTAGCTGATTAAAATCCTCCACATTGGCTTCATTTCTGTGGTCACACATCTGACCTAAAAATAATCACATTTCAGCTAGTTGTGATATGGGAACATCCATTAGAACAATAGATGTTAGATTATTTTGTGTCCTGTCCTGATCTGAGTATCTTGTCCTGTGTAATGAGAGTCTTGCACAACTCCATGGCTGTTGTGCTGTCTTAACATATTTTAGAGAAATTACACAGGCAACGTTTTATTGTGTTAGTGCCATATTTGTACACTACTTCACTACTTGTATACTACAACAGCTGCTTTGTTCTTTTTTTAACAAGAGTTTAAATTAAATAGCCTACAGCTAAATCTTCAAATTTCCATGCAGTCTGATAGAACAATATATCAATTGACAGTATGAATGTCACTTTTTTTCTTTTGATAATTTTCTATATAATTTAGAAGTTTCATTCATAGAGAATAATCAGTTTATTATTATTATTATTATTTTTATTGGAATTCAGTGTTTGACCTTTCAGACAAAATGCAATTGAAATATTGAGCTGTTAGCTATCTATAACACAGACTGGACTACATTTATAACCACGGGTACATTTTGGCTGCATGCCTTTTTAAATTTTTTTTTTTTTTTTTTTTTTTTTTACATTTTTGCATATGATGTCATCAACAATAAGTTTGCTTGTGTTTGGGGCATATTCTAGTTGGGTAAAAGGATGATTCTAGGTGCCCACTGGTAGAGAGAGAGCCAACAAACCTTGTTCAGGAGGTACAGAAGGTAGCTACACCCCTGCCCATACAAATACATATATAAAGATGTGTGAAAACAAAAGTGCTTAATAGTAAAGGACCTACATTTCAAAGGATAAGAAACGTAAATGTGAGCTTTATTGTTTCAGTCTTTACCATGCCTCTGTTTCTACATAGCCCTTAGGCTTCATGACAACAGACTGATTTGAATTGAAATTATTATTCCCCATCACCCACCAGTGTCAGTACAGTAATATTAGTGGATAGGTGACCTGCAGGCCTTGAAGACCTCTGGATCCTCATCTGTGTTGGCCAGGGATGAAGTCTGTCCAGAAAAAAGCCCTGAGGGCCCATACTGTACCTCATGGTCCTGTCTAATCTGGTTACCGTGGCAACAGCAGGGATTAGGAGCAGTGAGAGAGGGGCTCTTCTAACGAGATTGGTCATATGCATAATACATGCAAATTAGCTCGGTATGGTTGATGGTTGATGAACACTTACCTAACAATCAACAGACACACATTTCATATATACCACTAAAAAGTAATCTAACTGAACATAACTGATATTGTATATTACTGAGCTGTAAAACATAAAAACACATACAAATACCTTTACAGATAATCAAGACAAAATGTAATCAGTCTCTAATTTTATAATCCTGACATTCAATAAAAAACTGACTTTGCTGATTTCAAAAACAAACACATGCATCTATGTATATTCATCCACAAGTAATTCACTGAAGCAAAAATTATATGAAGCCGATGACAAGTGTCAGCGATGCTTTAATAGCAATACTGCAGCGGAAGCTCAGAAAACAATCACATCCAGTGAAATGACAAAAGGTCACTTCAACATAATTAGTCATTTTCACTCAACAGATGTCTTATGGAACAAGATTATGGCTGCGATTTCATTGTGACTCAATATGCATATCGCCAAGGCGTCAATGTGTGTGTGTGTGTGTGTATGTGAGTTGTGTAAGTTCAGGCGTCTGCATTAGTGCACTTGTTTGTGTATATGTTGCTTCTCAGTGGACATGACAAATGTGTCGCCCCTTCAGTGTGTGCTAAAGCAAGATGTCGCCTTCCACCTCCCCCTCTAATACACACACACACAAACACACACACACACACACTCAAACCCTGCCACCTCCTCACCCTCGNNNNCCCCCCCCGTCTTCCCTGCCAGAGCGCCCATGTCCAAACCAAACACAACAGATCAACAACTCGGCATGCAGATCGTGTCACGGGATAAATTATGCGCAGCGTGTCAGCTTCATACGTGGGCTCTCGGCTGGCTGTCCGTGACATGTGTCAGGGTGCCCCTGCATCTCCGCTGCACAACGCTAATGACGTGATGCCGGGTTAGCCTCCAATACACCCCTACCCTACCCCACCTCTCTGCCTGCCCTCAACCACCCCAACCCCTTCTACCCCTTCACCTACCCCTCTATCACCCCCACCCATCATCCAATGATGAGACAGTGTGTCACCTCTAGAAGGGCAGAAGAAAAAAGAGTTTTTAAGGAGATAAAGATGGACAACAGTGTCTGGTCCAGTGTGAGCATGTGGTGGCTGACAACTGGGGGCCTTTATAAAGCAGAGTTTGACCAAAGTGGAATTTTAAAGATCAGTAGCACTATTATGAAATAAAATGTAATAAAAATGTTAATAGAATCAATCAAATTCATTGGATTCTTCCAATAAGCAGTAGAGGACACTGAATCAAATCTGGTTTGTAATGAAACACCGGTATCAGCTCTGTATATTGGTCTGATAATTTTACATACTGTATACAACATGGCATGTGAGACCTTTTCAAAACAATTTACCATTCTCCCTTCCTTCCCTCTCCCCCTCCACTCATATTCTACCTTCTCCCCTGCTCAAGATAGTGCATTTTTTTTAAATTTATACTCTCTTTTTTGTTTTTAGTCTTTGTATACAATTCCTGTCTGACTTGTCTGAATTATGTGTGTCTGTCCAGGAGCCTCTGTGATTTGGAGTGACTGAGGATTGCACACACAGTGATTGCATCCACTGGGCCTACTCTGAGCCTTGCATAAGTAATTGAGATGTCAGTATGTGTTCTCATATTCCCACAACAAAACTGTAGGAAAACATACACTGTTGAAGGTCATTTGAATCATTCCTTAATGGAAGGGAGGCCTTGTTTTTCAGGATGCATGAAAAAGCAAATGTCAATGATCAAAATCAAGCAGGATCATATCTCATGGAGGCAGCTCTGATTCCTGGAGCACTTCATCCTCCATCTCTCTCCCTTTCTGTCTGAAAAGACAGATAAGGGATAAGTGTCTTTGTGCATATCAAACAAAATACAAGCTACTATTTCTCAAGGGTCTTTTTGAAACACAAATTGGTTTTGAGTCATTTTCTACACTGACCTCTTTGATTTGAAATAGGAAATGACAGGGACATGGTAGTTCTCATATTCAGAAAAACCCCTGAGAGGTTAATGACTAAATCATACATATACACACTGGATAATAGGAAATGTGCCATTAATCATTCATATGTGGATTATTATTGTAGTATTGTGACTATAGAAATATCCCCCGATGATCAGGCAAATGGAGATGTATTAGCCACTATACAGAAATGGTATAAATGGAAAAATATATAGTAGATATATTTAAAGTGAGAAATTAAGCTTGAAATACAGGGAAGAAAATTTTTGATAAACATGTTACGAAAAGATGTATTCACTTCTTATTATACTGATATGAAATCAAAGAAAGAGAAAGAAAGAAAGAAAGAAAGAAAGACTAAAGATAATCAGAAACTACAGTAATTATCAAAATGTGTATGAAAACATTGTGATATACAGAAACACACATTCAAACACTGATATATATATAGGGCATCCCCTTGTCACATTATAATGTGTACATAAAAATAAATCAAGCTTCCATAAAAAAAAACAAAAAAAAACAAATGCATGTAGAGAGTAGATATACAGAAAAATAGGTTATCCATGATGTAACATTTCATGAAAAGCTGAAAAGCCAGAAAGCCACAACCCCCCCNACCCCCCACCACCCAAATACACACAAATACACATACACATCACAATGTATAAATCGAATGGGTAGGTATCACATCTTCTTTTGTAAAAATATATCCCTCGACCACAAAGATGGAGAGAGTGTTTCTTCCCCTTTCTGCGCTTTGTGTTTTGTCCAGGCTTGTGATGGATGAAGGGCCTGGTGACACACCTGCAGTCCTCATTCTCCACCACATCATAACTAAAGGCTTGGCAGGCTGAGATGATCTCCTATATCTGTTAGCCTGCTGCTATAAGACACCATCACTCTTAAAAGACAACTCTGTCACATGCACCCTCCTACCACAACACAACCCCACCTTGATGAAAGACTGCCTGATGTCCATCAAAAAAATACAAATACACCTGACAATGTACTGTTACACACACTGGCATGAGGTTTGTACTGTCATGTGCTGGGATTGGGAGTCGTGTGGCAGTGAACTCTAACAAAAGCGAGAAACTTTCATCTCCTGCCAAATTAAACAAATAAATTTAAAAAAATACACAATATATACAGTATAATACAATATTATTATTGTAAATACAATGTAGTTGTTTATAGTAGCTATTATCAGGGTTTATCAGAGGACTTTGAGGATCTTTGTTATTTGTAAAAACCATACACTTATTAACTGTTAAATGCATCATAACAGTACTATGCAGAATGTTTGTCAGGAAATTTTTGTGGGACTACAACAGATTCTGACATAATAATAAGATTGAGAACCTTTTTTTCTGGTATTACACAATCTAGAATCCTTGGAAAGAGTACAAAACATAACATTACAGTAAGTTAAAAAATATACAATTGGCTTAGAAATCCTGTGTGGCTCTTAGAAATCTGAATTTGCCAGGACTTCAGTTTTCCATATACAGAGACTTCATTTACAAAAACAGATAACTCCTCTATTTATTTATGTTATTTTTTTTATGCATTTCTGGTAATATCAATGAAAATAATGGAGGAAATAAAAAAGGAATTGAAATACACTTGATTTGATCATTTTATTGATGTTACCTGAAATGCAAAGCAACAACAAAAAAGTTCATCTGTTTATCTGCATTTGCAGATGAACTCTTCATATTGTCTCAAAAGCATATAAATGCACCTGAAATGGAAAGGGGAAATTATAGTAAACTTTCAAAGTTTCTTGAGTACTCCTGGTATGACATTCTAAAGAAGTCAGATTTTAAAGGGTTAATTCATAGCACCAAAAAATTGCTCTGCAGTGGCAGAACTACCAAAAACCTTTACTGTTACTTCAAAGAACCCTTTTGATGAGCGTGTACGGAATGTTGAACTGTCACGGTTCCTGCACATTTTTACAGTATGAAGCTGAACAGCGTAATTGAGTTGAACCAACTTAGATCAACATAAAAATAGACTGAGGCAAATGTCTTGTGCAAAACACAAATACTGATAAATTCTTACTGAATGCAATGTTCACAGTGAAGCTTTTTATCAGGATCCAAACAGATTTTTCTGACTTTAGCCTCTGATCCAGTACAAAGACTCTCTGTCGCTGTAGCTTTGTTTGCTGATACTCTGTCAGACATTGTTTTGTTTGTTTTGAGATATTTCGGAAGGGTATTAAACCATACATTGGAGTTGTGTAAAAAGTTGGAGGTTTTATAGACGGCAGAAACATGCTGGGATCCTCAGCGGGAGCTTTGTCTTTGTTTCACGGTTGACAATGATCTTGACGCCGCTATCATATGCACACCAGGAACAACATCCATGATGATATGAAGCCTGGCAAAAGATTTGTTAGGAAACCACAGGTGTGTGTTTGTTTGTGTGTATCTACACCGAGCATACATGCGTTCATCTCTGGTCTCAGGGTAATAATACACCTTGAAGCTTTCAGTACCTCTGAAAAAAGATCAAACGTCACAAGCAAGAGTGCCCTCTCTTATTTCACTTTACTTACACTGTGATTTTAACCACAGACTGACTCCTTCTGTATCTTCAGCACACATTTTTCTAACGCACAGATACAGATCTCCAGTCTACAGTTTGATTTCACCTCTGTAACACACAGAATTACAAAGTAGCTACTACGAACGCTATGAACTTATGTCCCTGCTCTGTCTTGGCAGTTAGATGCAAGTTATGGAGGTTAATACTCCCTCCCCGTGTTCCCACCAGCCCAGGTAATTTTGTTATTCAGTTTGTACCCTCTGTCTACACCTACCTCTGTCTGCCATACATAATGGTCCCAGCCCTGAGAGGAAGCAGGCATTTACTTATACAAAACCTTGAGGAAATCCCTACCAATCCTCGGGGCTCACGTTCAGCAGCGCCCAAAACACAAAGACTATGCAAATCTGCCCAGGCTGCGTTTATCTACCTTCGGTTTCCGTTTGCACCACGGGAACCAGCATTGTGCCATGCGTGGCGATTATCACATGTAATTTACATAGAATACGTACAGGAAACAGTGCACTGATCTCTAACAAAGCAGGAAAGAGTCTCTATCGGCTCAGCAGCTATCTGACGGCACAGCAAAATTACAGGTTTAACTGTGGGGTATTAAACCTACAAGGTGTTTTTTATTTCTGGTGTGCAGGGAACACTATCTCCTCTGAATGTTCCTTGTTTATCTGCCTTGTTTGTTTTATAACCCAACTCTAGCAGCTTCCTTTTCCAGGAAGCTGCATCTTCTGCTGGGCTAATCTGCTCTCTCCTTATGTTTTCTTTGTCACTGAATCCATGTATCAGCACAGCGAGGTGCAGCCAGATCGAGGAGGTATGTAATTGCACAAAGACACTCATGCTAATATAGCTGGGAGAAAGAGTGTGTGTGTGTGTGTGACTGACTCAGTTGACATGAGACATGTGAGTGTGAGGAATGGGAAGTCATAACACTGCAACGTGGCTTCAGCCGTACAAAGCCTGGTACTGTAAGTACTCTATCAGAAACCTGAGACATGAGGGCAAGATGAGAGATCAAATTCCTGATGTTACCGCTTTATCTGCAGGGCTGCCTGAAGAAGAAGAAACCCCAAGACTCACTGCTTACCTTTGACTGAGGTTCATCTAGAGGTCACTGTACATAATGAATAACTTTCAGCTGCCTCTTAAGTTGACTGTTAGGGCAAATAAAATAAAGTTATGTTATATAAAATAAAGTCAGACATGCCTGAAATAGAAGCATTGGCGCATTTGTACCTTACTGCAGCTGCATTACATTTATTTGTTGACAGTTCACACTAATGAAGATTAAAAAGGAGAACTAAGAAAGCAAAAAGTGGCGACAATAACCCAAAGAACAACAACAGCTGTGAGGGGAAAAGTGCAACAAAGATGACAGAGTGAACCTGATGATGGTGCTAACTGTTAGATTGGTCAACAATTTAGGAATCCTCTAAGAGCATGTTCACACATAACACTGTTTGTGAACATGAAAAGCACTGCAGAGGGCATTTTTTTTTCTTTTTTTTTTCTGTAACAACATACAACTCTGCTGTCAGTTCAGTTTGCTCACTAGCTGGTGATTTTCATGTAAGGGAGGAGGCAGCTTACTTTGTCTTTAGTTTTTCATAGACAGTGTTGAGGAAGAGGAAGGTGCTCTTGATGCCACAGTCACTTATGAGTACATGGCATTTTCTATGGTAGAGCCCTATCCAGGATTTCTGGTTTGATGATGTCATGTTTATCATACCATCAGCAACAGTCTGTCAGCACCGGAATGTCCATGTTTCTGTTGGCTCCCCAGAGCAGTCTGTTCTGCTCGTGATTGGCCAACTGGTTAAAAAAAAAGTATTTGAAGTCACAGAACGCTTTTCTGCTGAACTTTTTTTCAACTTCGAAAAGCACTCCACTCTGCCAAAAACCAGCCAGGCTCAGTGCATTCTAAAGCACTGGCAGAACATTCTGAAAGGTGGCCACCTCCCACAGGATCACATGCAAAAAAGACACAGCCAGTGTCTGCAATCCAATCAGCCAACCATTTATTATAAAAAGTTAACCTGGAAATGTTAACACAGAGATAGAAACAAAGTCAATTTGGAAATGGAAATCAATTCTTTATGCAAGGCAGCTCATGAAATCATGCTTTTATGCTTTTTTTTTTTTTAATCAGCCATAGACAATCAAACAGTGGGGGTGAGAAGACCTGTAAAAGGATCAGCCAACAGCATTTTATCAGAATAAATCTGACAAAAGTTAAATCCATGGCCTTTATACATCTAATGATGTTGGCCCTGATGAACAACGCAAGCACCTTATGGGTGAACACATCACATGACACACTGAGTGATATCACAGTTAAGAATTAAGGTTTGATTAGGATTTCCCCATTGCCATTCAAAGGTTGATATTCATTTTAATTGTGGCATTGCCATCAGGCAAACAATGTCACTTTTAAACAGTGCAAAGATAAGCAGCGGCATTTATTTTCTCATTAGCAGTATGCAGTTGATCAGAGAAAAGGACAGCTTGCTGCTCATGTATCATCTGAGTAGTTGTGTTAAGTCAGAAGGCTATATCAAGCAGAACAGACACCCATCTGATTTTGTTCCAGGAAGACAGGCTCAAGTACACTGCCGTCATTAATCTAACACTGATTCTTTCAGAACAGACCCTCTGAAGGCCAGTCACAAGCCTAGCATGGGTTTCTTACAGTACAATAGGCACCCTTACAGGCTTATCATCCCCATCATCTTCACCATTATAATAATCATTGGCATTATGATGTGGCTCAGTCATCAGTCACATGTGTGACACCAATGACTTCTCTTCAGCTTTTCAAATGTTATAAATACAAATGCAGGCCTGTTGCAAAACTCAACTCCAAACATGTACTAATGGGGTGGGGGTGNTGGGGGGAGGGTGGAATCTTATTTCTGCAATACAAAATTATAATAAAATCAAACACAAAAAATCTAACATACTGAATCAGGAATTGTATGGGTGTAAATTATTGAGCCACAAAGCAAATGCTCCTGAATAAAGTCTTCTGTGCAGAATTTGGAGTACAACCATGACAAATGATCACACAAGCACAAACTTATGACTGTTAACAACTGCTTTGGGGTTTATTTTACAATTGAGAAAGAAATAAAACAAACTAATTGGTGCTAAAAAGTTTTTTTTTTTTTTTTTTTNTTTTTTTTTTTTTTTTTTTTACAATATTGTCGATAAAACATTGAAATGTATAGTCATTGTGCATCGCTTATTTACTTTCCACACCATATCATGCATCAAATTGGATGCAAGTATAATTAAAATCATTTCTGTAAACCAAGCCAAAGAAGCTAAATTTGTATTTTCTTTAAAAAAGGACATTTTGTAGCTCTACAGCATATATCTATGTACACCATCTGTTTTTATTTTATTTTTTTTTTAATTATTTTTTGTATATAAAATGACCATATAAAAGTTAGAGAATGCACACACCTTAAGATACAAAGAATGTTGAGCTGTTTCAAATGGCAAGATATGTCTTATGGAGTACTGACATTTCACTGGTAATCATTTACATGTAACGGACTGTTGTCTTTACAGTTGAATAAAGCGACACAATTTAGAAAGAGCAAATTGTAACAAACCATACACCTGGAAAAATTGCTATAAGGTGATACTTCACGTCAAGGAAAAGTTGAGCAAACTTGCATACTGACAGCCATTCATTTTCACTGACTGACTCGTAACCAAAAGCAGCATTTCAGTTTTTCCAAGTTCACATGATCTTGTTTCTAATACACTGACAGATGTATGAGCAGGCCATTCATCATCAAAAACAATGCAGTGACAGGAACCCAAAAATGAGGGGGAAAATGATAGTCTGTGATATTTTGAAATCAATCTGATTTTGACAAATGCAGGATATTTCAAAACATATTCTCTACAAATTCAAAATTCAACTGTCTAAGGTGCTACTTCAGTCTTTCAGGGTATGCTTTCATTTTTTTTTTTGGTGTATACATTTAATTTTTCACTTTCTTTATATCAAGTATTATACAGTTTTCTCTTCCCCCAATTCTTTTTTGTACTCATCACTTTAGTTACCATTGAAGCAGTAGTATTTTTTGCCATGAAAAGATTAAAATCTTGTGTTTAACCTTGATTCACTAAAATACATGCACAGATCAGACAAATAGCATATAAATATTTTACAAAATAAGTGTAAAAAAGCTTGGCAAAACCAAAACAAATCAACATGAAAAGACATGGTCCAGTCAGGCAGTTATCACAACAAAAAATAATAAGACTGATTTTTTTTTTCTGGCGGCTCAGTTCGGCCCAGTGCAGTAACTGTGAACAATGTTATTTTAGTGCAATGAAATTCTGGTCAGTTCCACAGCTGTCAGTCTCTCCCCTCAGCTCAAGACCCGTTTAAACTTTCTCCAACTTGTCTAGCTTTTCCAGTTTCTCCAAAGCAGTGACAAACACCAGGTGGTCCTCTGGAGACTTGCCGTGGGTCTTGCTGAGGTGCAGTTTGACTGCGTGTTTGCTGACGAATGTCCGATTGCAAAGTCTGCACTGGTACACAGAGCCTGTGTCGTCCTCTGGCATGGTCAAGGCTGATAGGGGGCTGCCGAATGTCATTTTGTCTGTGATCACCTTTGAGGCAGCCTGCTGCTCCTGTAGGTGCTCAGCTGACAGTTTGGACAGGTCCTTCAAGCTGAAGCCCAGGTGAGATTCCAGGTGGTTGATGTAGGAGGAGGGAGTCCTGAACTGGGAGGCACAGTCACTACAGAGGAACACGGGCTGGCATGAGTCCATGTTCTTCAGGAACTTGGTACCTCCAGTCCGCCTCAGCTGGTACTTGACGTTCGCCAGCCAGTGGGATATTGTGGTCATGGAGAGGCCTGTGAACTTACAGATATGGACCCTCTCCTGAGGTCCCAGGTCAGTCATGGCATAGCGGCCCTCTGAAGTCTCCCTCAGGCTAGATGCAAACTGTGCCTGGAGGATGAGGAGGTGCTGGGGGTTCCAGTTGGACTGTCTCCCCTTCCTTTTCTGCACTGGAGAGAGATCCTCAAGGGCATCTTCAAATGCACTGCCATCTGCATCAGACTTCTCTGAGATGGAGGAGGGAGTTGAAGATTTGGGCGTCAGTCTTCCGGTAAGGTTCTTTACCATGTCAGAAATGTCCATCAGAGCATTCTCTCTCAGAGGAGACGAGACTGAGTCAGGGAGAGATATGAGGGGTTTGTTACCATTGACACTACTGTTGCTCAAGAGCATACTGCAGCTGTTGTTATTGTTATTGTTGCTGTTTGTGGAGGATTTATTTTTACTCAAGTCTATGGGCTGGTCATTGCTTTCATAGAACTGGTAGTGGTTGACGGGCTCAGCTGACTTGCCCTGAGGACTGGGGCTGAAAGTTGGCTTATCCATCATACTGTTGCTGATTTTGTAGAGCATGGATAGCGGGTCTGCAGCTGGGCTAACTGGTTTGGAGGCCTTACCCAAGTGTGTGTTCATGATTGACTGGAGTGCGCTTAGAGGGTTGACGAAAGGCCTCTCTGGTGAGTGATCTGTGATAATGCCAAGACTGTTGCCGTTAGTTACTGGGGACCGGCATGCCTCAGAGCCATTCTTTGAATGGCTGTTGTGGCCATCTACCAGGCTCTCTTTAGGCTCCTTCTTACAGGTGAACTCTGACTCTACACTCCCCGGGCTGCTACTCCTCACAACAGGTGGTTTACCTTGAGAAAGATCATTCGGAAATGCTAATTGCTCTCTCTGCTCTCTCAGTGCAGGAGAAGGGGATTTAACTGAAGATGGAGGCCGGCAATGTTCCAGGCTCACCATCTTCTCCTCCTTTTCTTTCTTCACAGTAGCAGCTTTCCCTGTCACTTTCTCCACAAGTTCCTCCATGGCAGTGACATTGCTCCTGAGCAGGGTAGGGGAAGAAGGGCTCCGAGGTGAGTGGATGACTGAGTTGGGGTCAGTCACCAGGCCTCGAAGCCCGCTGTTAAACATTGGCTGCATTTGGACACTCTGGACTGTTGGGGGCAGAATAGTGGTGGAACTTTTCATGGCACCCTGCAGCTGGTAGGCTGCATGAATGCTAGGATAGCCCCCCCATGTGGGTGTGCCAGTCTGGGCCTTACTGATGGCACTGGACACTGTGTTCTCAAGGGATTTGAGAATATCTAAACCCCCTTTGGGTGTCTCCTCCAGGTCTTCTTCCCTAAGATATTTATATGATGTACCATCAGTATCAGATTTCTCACCTGAATCCTCTTTCTCCTCCTTAATTTTTTTCTCCCCTGGCTCACCACTTTCCATCTTTTCATCCTCACCTCCTTCCCTCTTTTCCTCAGAGCAAGAGGAAAGTGCTGGAGACACTGGCTGGGACTTAACACTACAAGGAACAGGAAGTCTGGTGGTGGTGGGTGGAAGTGGGATAGACTGAATCTTCTCTTCGACTACTGGGTCAAAGACCAGCTGTTTGCCCTTCTTAGAGGCAGAATTTGTGACCTTGAGAAAGTGACCTGTAACCATCATGTGGGCAGTCAGCTGCTGCAGTGTATCATGGGAGCTCCCACACTCCATGCATTTGAGGATCTGGGCTTTACGCGCTTCAAACTGCCATGTGTAGCTGGCACCATTCTGGTAGCCATAGCGGTTGTTTGGTGTAACATAGGGGTTAGCTGTGGCTTTTGCATCTTTGCCAGTATCCCCAAGAGACAAATTACCACTACCACTACCAGCATGGACAGAGTCTGGGGAGCATGGGGAAACAATAGCATCCGGGATAGCCCGTTTTTTAGCTGAAGAGGGCATCAGTTTAGTGGCCAAGGCTGGCACTGGTTCTTTGAGAGGCACTTTCTGGTAATGCTTGGTCTTGATCATATGAACGCTGAGATCCTGCAGGGACTCGAATGAGTGGCCACAGTACATACACTTCAGCACCTTCTGGGCATCCTCCTTCCCCTCCATCTCCATCAGGGAGCGTTTCCGTGGTTTGGACCAGCGCTTTCCCTGATCTTCGTCCTTGTCCTTGTTATCATCTCGATAGTGGCCTGTCTCATTCATGTGGACTGTCAAACCCACCAGTGTGTCATAGGCAGCACTACAGTCTTTGCAGCGAAACTTGCTTGCACCGGNCTGTCAAACCCACCAGTGTGTCATAGGCAGCACTACAGTCTTTGCAGCGAAACTTGCTTGCACCGGTGAAGACGGAGCCATACAGCTTGTTGTTCTGCCGGTACAGCTGCACTGTGCTGAAGAGGCTGGGCTCTGGTAAAAGGTGGTAAGGGGTCTGCTGAAAAGTTTTAGCAAGGGCTGCCTGGTGCCAGTCGTAGGCTACACCACTGCCATTACTTGCCGCACAACTGCTGCTCCCACTGCTGCTGGTTGCACTGTGGTTGCTAACAGAGCTAGCTGCTGTGCCATTAGTATTACCACTTCCACTGCCTGTGTGGTTGACAGTGGTACTTGAGCTCCTTCCGTTGTGGTGACTGCTAGCCATGCTAACCCCACTGTTCTTGGTTATGGTTGTAGTAGTGGAGACAGAGGCAGTAGAGGTGGGCTCTGCAGTGGTGAGGACACTGTTGAGACTGCCAGCTGCAGTAGGCTTAGATTTCATGATGTCCATTGTGATGCTGGACCAAGAGGCATCTGAGATGAGGTTTGCATAGACAGCTTTCATCTGTGCCAGGCTATCCTGGAAAGAGAGGCCGTTGTTTGGGCGGAAGGGCAGAGCGGTGCCTTCTCTCTCCTGTCCATCCCTGGAGGAGGTGCTCTTGAAGTCAGTGAGCCGATCACTGGCATCACTGAGTGGAGAGCCGTATCCAGCATCGGGGTTAGTACCATTGCTGAGAGGAGAGTCTCTGTAGCTAGGTGGCTGGCCTCCATCTACATCTTCCTCTTCCTCATTGCACAGGAACTCAGTGTCCTGGCCGTCTAATGAGAGACCATCATCCTGCAGGTGCTCTTCCTCATCATGAGTGGCTGCCTTAAGCTCATCCTCGGGCACATATGCTGAAGCACAGAGAGAGAGAGAGAGAGAGAGAGAGAGAGAGAGAGAGATGACATAAAAGGGGAGAAAAAGAGAGGGAAAAGAGGTCAGCTCACTGAAATTAAAGATTTACAGCACACTAACAGGACCACTGTCTAAATAACATGGAATGAATACACAATGATGGGCAATGTAGCCTTTTATTCATATCCAGTGTGAGTGTGTGTATATATGTGTCTGTATTCATGCATGCATGAATTTGTGTGTATTTTACACACATGTGGCTCTGAAAGCCAGTGGTGAAAAAAAGCCTCCAAGGGAAAAATAAATCACTGAGCTTCTGACAGTTGTCCTTTTCCTTCACAACTCCCCATCCCTCCACACATGCCTCATGCTCCCCAGGAAATGCCTGTCTGTTAGGCCTTGTTAGCCAGCTGTATGCTTGCATGTTCAAATCTCCCTTTCTCTCTTTCTTTCTCTCTTCCCTAAGCTTTATTGCCTCTCACTCATCCAGTTTGCAATGTTCAGATACTCTTACATTGAGATTATGCAACTGATCAAGAGGGAGGGAAACAAAAAATTAATTCTGAGATATCACAGCTTTCCTAAACCACTCTGATGAGCTAAAAAAGTGCAAAAACTGAAAAAACAATGGCATTTGGATTGAGACTGACTGTCATCGTTGAAGAAGGGAGTCTAGGGCAGACACAATTAATGTATTTGCAAAATCTATTAGGGTTTTATGATGCAAAATGATGTAGACAATGTATGACAAGAAGCTAGATTAAAGGAGGAAACCAAACACATGATCAAAGACTGAGGCATGGAAAAAAAAGACCTAAACATAGCTGAGATGTAACAGGTTCAATAGTATAGTGTGTAAAGGCAAATGATATAGAGGGCTAGGTGTGTGTGTGTGTGTGTGTTTGTGTGTGCCTACGTGTGCATGAAAGTGCAGGAAGATAGACACAGCAAGCATCAGAAAGTAGAAGATCAGGAGGTGGTTTGGAGGAAGAACAAGTGAATGAAAAGAATATGTGGGAGGGAGAAATAGAAAGTGAGCAGGAGGTGGTAGTGNGGGGGGGGGGGGTGTTAAGAGAAAGGAAGAGAAAAGAGAGAGAGAGGGAGGCAGGGAGACAGGAAAGACGGCCCCCTAGCTTCTTCCTTTATCTCCTTCCTGCATGGTGAGATGTGTGTCCTAGATGCCAGTATCAGTCTCTCCTGATGAAACAGATGTGCTGTCAGCTTCAAACGGCACGCTAACCTGTCATATCATAATCTAAGTGGACATAATACCTGATATATATACACTGGCACCATTTACTGCTGCCTAAGAGGAGATGGGTGGAGGAGGTGGGGGAGGTGAGCAGCTGCACCATCAACTGTGACTGTGTGTGCGTGCGTGCAAGTGTGAGGATGTGCACGTGTGTGTTTGTGTGAGTTAGTGCCTCCGTAAGTGCCTGTTTGTGAATGTATGTTTGTGTGCATGCTCACCTTCCCATGCTTACATGTGTACTCTGCAGCTCATACATGTTTGCTCTCACAGTGTGAACCCGAACCCACCGACCATAATATTGCCTATAAGTCTGAGTTGACTGTGTGGCACTGATACACCCTTCTCCAAATGAGCAACATACTCCCCTAACGCCTGACAGGATTTCAGTGAAATGAGAGCACTACAGGAGAACCTGGCTGCGCTTCAATCCCACTGACAGACTGAGACCGAGACAGTTTCTAAAACTCCTGAAAATCCCTAACACAGCAGATTAGCATTATGTGCTGTACTCTCTACAACACATCTGCAGAGTGTCTTCTGTTACAGAGCCTTCCCCCTCACTAACCTGCCTCCAGAACAGGAGGCTATCAACACATATCAGCCATTTAATATACAAGCCATCCTGCAGAATGGCTATCCATTCTATTCACGAGCCCATATGAACAGAACAAACATAGTAGGAATTACCTATGTGAGTCACTCAAACCTGCTGCAGCAAAAAACAAACAAACAAAAAAAAAGTAAATCCAATAGTTTGCAGTGCTTAAAACATACAGTCACATATGTGAACACACACAGCAGGAACGAGAAGCAGCAGATCAGAAATATTCCTGGGTGAGTGACAAAACAGACTGCAGTAGGGAGGGGCTTTGAACGATGAACAGGACATCAGGGAACCCTTTGACAATCCCTGTCAATCAATGCCTGTCCTGCCATGTTGTCATGGAAACAACAAAGGAGATATCAAAAGCACCCAGACAAAAGACTTGCAGCGACAGACGTCTATATATAAAAAAAAAAAAAAAAAAAAAAAAAAAAAATCACAAGCAGGATGGTTTCACAACCATAAATGTTCAATATCAATATTGAAATGTAGTTTGAAATAAATGGCCTCTGCATCAGTTTTGAGATGCTGCATCTATTCTGACAGGATGCTAAAATACAAACCATCTGAAGGGGAAAATGCTAAAATTACATATCATCTGTGTTTGTTCAATCACTGCTGACAACAAATGCTACTAGAGGACTGCGTGATTCTGACTGGTGACCAGATTAAGCCTCCTCCTCATGTCCTGGATGTGCATATGCAGAGCGACACCAACAGCAAGGGGCGGGCTCACGAAGTGGTATGGCTGGCGTGCCGTCCCTGGCGNGCAGAGCGACACCAACAGCAAGGGGCGGGCTCACGAAGTGGTATGGCTGGCGTGCCGTCCCTGGCGGTTTGGTTTACCGAGTGGGTGATGGCTGTGAGCAGGGCCATCTGCACAGGCGCCAAAGCGCCTGTCACTTTTGCTCGGGGACGTGCCGCCATCAAGGAGACAGGCGGCAGCGTGGCCAGGATAACACTGCAGACTCACTGTCACAAACAGCAGCGATCAAGCCCCGCCACCAGCCACGCCATATCACCAACAACACACACCAGTGAACCAAAAATTTGCATCTCTGTGTATCACAGTCCTTCCAGTACCTGCACATACAGTTACAACACTATTAACAAAAAAGGTTTGTAAAATGTAAAGTACCAGAAGGGTTTGCAGAACAACCTTAGGATGCTATAAAAATTGTTTTAGAAATACATCATGGACAAATGATTCAACATGCAATATGCTTTATGGTGCTGTAAAGCAGGTGTTACTAAGATGTTTTCATGTATTATCAAAATAGATACGCAAAAGCGACTGATTAGATATACAATAAAAATTAAAATATTTTTTTCTGATATTATTATTATTAATAATGTTATAAAAACCCTTTGATTTCATTATAAAAATAAGTCAGTCTATGCTTACACTACTCCATCCTTTTTCCTGTTATCTGTCATAAAATAGGTTTTTGTGTTCACATTTTGCATTACATCTCAGATATCAGGACTGTTTGCAGACAAACACGTGATATGACGTTACGAGTTGTTCAGTGTGGTGAACGCCCTGTTTTCTGCCTTAGCACAACACCAGGCCTTAAAACAAGATGAAGTGCTTGACCGAAGTTCAGATCATCTCTAAAACATTCTCACTCACACACGACTTGACTTTCTCTATGATGATACCAAATGACATACAACCTGCAGACGTCAGCGTTTTGGCAAGGAGTTAAGCAGAAACATATCACTCCTTTTCAAAACTTTGCTATCTTTCTCCACCCTATCTGTTTTTTTTTTTTTTTTNTTTTTTTTTTTTTTTTGTTTTGTTTTTTTTTACCTTCTCTTTTTTTTCTTTGCTGAGAGTTTGCTGGTTGTTAAATCAATAAAACTCTCTGTCAGGCTCATGGAGCTTCACCATTTGGCCGCTGTCAAATCCAAACAAACCAGATAAGAAAGGCAGAAAGGCGATGAAACGAGAGAGAAAGAGGGAAAAGCAGGGGATGAAACCAGTCAGCCCACCCCTCTACCCCCNACCCCTCCTTCTATTTATTTACACACATTTCTTTATTTATTTGATGTGAGTTTGGGAAGAGGGGGCAATCACAGCAGTCATTTGCGGCACTAATGTCCAATTGCAGGCCCCTTCACTCATGTGATTTAGGTAGTGCAGGAGTGGGTTCGCAGCAGAAAATGGTGGGAGGAAAGGTGGTGGGTGGTGGGGGGGTTGCCGGGGCCATTTAGGCCAGCCCCTAATAGGAAACTGGCAGTCTTATTCCTTCCCCAGATTCTGTTTGTCACCCTGCTCTCCATTACGTGCCTCTCAACCCTGATAGCTTTGGACAGGAGCTGATCAAAAAGCCATCGCTTGACCTACGTGCCGTGGCAGAACACGACTCGTGCGTTGCTTGAGAGAGGGGGAGAAAGCAGAGAGCGAGCAAGAGGCAGATGAGATAGAAGAGGAGGAGAAGGAGGGGTGGATCTCAGTGTATGTGCAGAGAAGAGAGAGCAAGGTGGTGGGGAGGGAGGAGGAGAAGGAAGGAAGGTGGGNGGGGGGGGGGGGGGTGATAGCTCTTGGACCAGGACAAGAGGGCTGTAAATAAAATGACATTATTATTTCCTCTGTCCCGTCATGTAGAAAAGCCAATTATGGTAATGCTGCTGCCGGCGTGTCAGAAGGAATGCTGGGATGTGCTTCCCGTGAAGCGGCTAACATGAGAGCAATGCCCTGATCAGGAACACAGGCCTCAGACTGACAAGAGACTGAATAGAGAGAGAGAGAGAGAGAGAGAGAGAGAGAGAGAGAGAGAGAGAGAGAGAGAGATGAGAGAGAGAGATGAGAGACAGAGATGTGAAGCTAACAACAAAACTGTTTTGAAACCTTCCTGTTTCCATATTGGACAAGTATCAAGATATCTACAGGAGGAAAAAAAAAAAAAAAAAANAAAAAAAAAAAAAAAAAAAGGTTGCCAAAGTGGGGGTTTCGGACCACCTAAGAGTCACTGACTGTTATGGGGCAAAGTTTATTTTCACTATTTATTTCAGGTTACCCCATTTAAATTTAACTGTCATTACAGTATAAATCTTTAAGACTGCATATTTAAATGCAGTAAAATAAATAGCGTTAAATTGCACACGTTTACCAATAAAAAGGGTCAAAAGCAGCTCCGTGATATGAAAATGATTGAGAAAGCCTAAGAGGAAGCATCACCATGAAAAAAAAGTTCAGGCATTCCATGAATTATACTCTGTCACACCTCAAAATTTGACGAGATGAATTATGCAAAGATGATGGTGAAAGAGCCGGATATTGAAGGTGAAGGTGATCATTTACTTTAGGAGCTAATGCTTTCTCCTCTCATTTCATCACAGGCTTCTCCCGGTATCCCATTCTCAAAATTCCTCGTGCACTTGATGGAGGGGGTGGGTGGGTCTCCTTAAAATAATTCTTCTACTACCTTTCTTCTTTCACTCCCTCCANCCCCCCCCCCCCCCCCCCCCCCTTCTTTTTTTCTCCCACACTCCTCTGCTCTCCAGGCTTGCTCACAAGCCCACATGGGCCCCTCCCAAGCGGAATAATGGGAGCATATGGCCTAGGCAGCACCTACAGGGCCTTAAATAACTGCTGCAGCATTCCAGCTCGCTGTACCAATTTATCTCTCCCCCCCCACCCTATTTCAAAACACTTCTAGCCTGAGTTGAGCTCAGCAGACAGCAGTGGATGGGACATGTTGTTCTTCAGACGTGTAGCTACATAATGGACTGACGTAGAAAGTGGTGTGAATGTGAATAAGTGCTGTGCAAACAGGATTAGTGTGAAAATTTGGCGTTATTGGCGTGTATTCAGTGAGTCAACCTCCAACTTTCCTGGTGATCGTTTGTTCTGGTGCTCTAAGCAAATATGTAGGAGACATTGCTGAGTTACAGTAGACCTTAGTTAAAGACACTGCAGAATTCCTTTGAGGAAAAAAGCCTATTTAGTGTGTTTTGTCCCACAAGGCCATGATGACACTGGACATGTTTTAGCGCTAGAGGGTGCCTTTTTTTTCCCTAATCAATTGCAATGCTTTTAAATTATTTTGCATGTTACTTTTATGCTCTGGTTGCCTCATGATTTATCATCCTGGCATGTTAGCTGTTTCTCGGGGAGAACTCCAAGTTCCTAAACTTGAGCAACATAAAATCACCGCTAACTTTTGTCGGCCATCCAATCAGATTCGCAGAGGCGTGGACATGCCAAACTGAACAATCGACAGCAGAAATGGATAAAAAATTATTGCTGACCAACTGAAGCTTCTTGATCTCAATCTCTCTTGGAGTTCCATAAAAAAAAAAAAAAAATTAAAAAAAAGTGTATTACTGTGTTTTTCACTGCCTAAACCTTTGCTTTTTGGTAGCCAGTATGATCATGGTCTACGGATGCCAGTGTTGATTGGTCTGTCTGACATTTTGGTCCAACACGAAGATTATCTTGATGACTCATGAGTAAGCAGACAGAGACGAAGCCAAGTCTTCAGGTGGGTGGGGGGTGTGGGGGGGTTACACTAGTGCTTGAGAAAGCATGATCACCTGCTCACATCGTAAATCACTTTGAATAAAAGCATCAGATGAATGCCTAAAATTGTGCCACGTAAATTGACACAGGGCATTCATCTAGCTGGATCAGTATACTGTTGGTAAAGGAGGGGTCAGAGGTCAGATAGGTAGCTAGTGTTCCTCTGGGAAAGGTCACGCTCGTGTAAATTTGTCAATATGTCCCATTGACATTTCTCTGTCTGACCTCTGCAGAATGATGTATGGATTGATGGAAGGATGGGAGTATTTGTGCATTTGATAGTGTACGGAAAGGTGTAAGATTCAATAGGTAAAGCATGTGTGTGTGTGTGTGTATATGTGTGTGTGTGGGGGGGGGAGAGAGAGAGAGAGTGAAAGGTGCTGCTGTTTTATTTATAGAGCAAGCGCTATTTTTACCCAACTCAAAGATCAGTTCAGAGAAGCAGCTTGTGGGCCGCAGCCAAGATCACTCTCCATTACTGTGCATGCACAACACTGAAACACACATTTATACACAAACACACACACCTAAACATGCACACACACACACACACACATCCACATATAGTGAAACTTCTATTGCTAGGCCTAGAAATGCTATCATCTCTGCTTTTTACACATGCATGCAGCAACAACACGGGGAGACATTTACAGTATATCTAGCCACGTGTTTGCCCGTCGTGTGTGTGTGTGTGTGTGNGGGGGGGGGCTACACTGCATTGACTGAGTGTTCTTCATGGAGTAGAGCAAGCTTTAACATGCTGGGGGATCAATAGAGTGAACCAGCGCCAATCGATTGCAATTCATCTGGCTATTTTTTTTAATTTTCATTGTCACCCACTCACACTGCGCACTGTGCTGCTGCTGCCCTGTGAGGCAATACATAAATAAACATACACATATGCATGCACAAGGCAATACATAAACGCACACAATAACATGCACACACACACACACACACACACACACACACACACAACAACGCACACCTGAGTGGCTGAAACGATTGCACCATCCATGCAAACGCGGGTTCAATAAACCCGTATGGAATTTATTTATTTTTATTGAGCATATCAGCTCATCCTGGTCTTCTCTGCATAACAAGGCCTGTATAATTAAACCATAAATTTCAGCGCGCTCCTTTAATTACCACAGACAATGTCAGGAGGCGGCAGAGTAAACAAATGGCTTTGAAGTGAGCAAGGAAAAAAACACTTTGACACAGCAATGGAGAAGCTGTTCATTTTGGTGGAGATGTTGTTGCACTTGAAAAGGATGAAATGTTCAAAAGGGTGTACGTGCAAGGAGAGTACAGTACATACATATATATATTTTCCCTCCCTCCTCTTCTGAGAATGCTTTTGAGGGATGCAGGTTTGCATAACAGTGGAGAGAGAGGAACAGCCGATGCTGCGAGCATGCAACTACGTGTGTTTGGATGAGCTTGTGTGTGCTTGTAAGAATTGTAAGAACTAATGAAGTATGTTTGGAAGTGTGTATGTTTGCATGAGTGCATTTGTTTTTCTTGAACACACAGAATGTGCAGAAGGTATGTTTGAGCTTTTGTGTGTGTGCATCTAACAATTTATTGGGAGCCAGGGGTTCGTGTCCCTCTTGACCATGACTGAAACATCTGCGAAACTGTGTGTTAAACAGTATATATAATACCTTGTGTGTGTGCGTGTGCATGCTTTAGGTCAACGTCAACACACAGGCTTGCTTCCCAGCAGCTTAGCTAATTACACAAGAGCCCTGAAGGCCACTTAGAACAGGTTAGCTAATTAACAAACAGGCTGATTGCAGATTAATTGAGAGGTGTTTCTAATCTTCACCCCTAAATGCAATGACAAATACTAACCGGCGCTAATTAGGCCTGTATGGCGAGCTGAGAATGAAGGTTGTATTTACAGTTAGCTCATATGGCAGTGTGGCTTAAATCCAGCTGCCAGCGGCTTAAGCAAATAAAACTTTGGTGCAATACCAGGAAGTCAAACAGGACAGCGTCACCAGAGGCCATTTTTAGCTTCTGAACATTGAAGGTGTCGTTACGTTTTGCACCCTTGAATAACTTCACATTAACAGTTTAACACTTGTGCTTTTATTAAAGGGAGGATCCACCAATTTTAAACATCAAATTCAGGTTATTGGTTATGGGGAGCTTTATTCAGCACATGAAAACAACCGTATGAAGGTTTTTGCGACTGAAGAGGATGATCACGTCAAAGTGTCACTTTATGGAACACACACACACACACACACACACAAACACTTCAAGGTGTGGCTTTTGTCTTTGCTGATGTTGCACAACACTCTCTTTAGCTACAAAAGCATTTATACAGATATTTTTGCATGATGATAAGTCCCCAATATCAATAAATTAATTTTGAAGTGTAAAATGAATGGAATTCTCCTTTAAGAAAGGGCTGTGTTTTTTCATTGTATTTTAGATCATTCTGTAAAGTTGCTCTTTGCTATTCTTATTGAAAGCAGCAATAGTAGCAGTAGTTTTACTTTATGCTTACAGTTTTTTTTTTTTTNTTTTTTTTTTTTTTGTTTTTTTTTACTTTCCATCTGTCTGCATATATAGTCGTGGTATATGCCAAGATTGGCATAAACCGTTTGTATATATATGCAATTTGATCTTGCAACAGACAGGTAAATGCTTACAGTTTTAACTGTGGCATGTTTACTTTTACAGTCTACACACTATGTATTACATTCTTATGGTGAAGTATTAAAATTACTTCTAAATAACCTGCATGAAAAACTGCAGGACAACAAAAATTGCTTTTTTTTTGGGAGGGGGGCATTTACATCTGTTTGAACATGAATGACGTGCGTAGATCATGAAACCTGAAACAAGTTCAACACAATGGGCTGTGGAGGATTACAACTGCAAAAAAAACTGCAGAGAAATAGGCCCCTCAGCAGGGATCTGAACCGGCAACCATCTGTGGGACAATAACCTGCCAATAGAAAATAGCTCTCCACACACACACACACACACGCACACCCACAGACACACAACCTTCCAATTTCCACAGCCACTAAAACTACTCCCCAAGGCCCAACTTCTTCCAACTTCCATCTGCCTGGATAAATTTATCATACAGCTCCCCTGTCTATCACTCTCTCACACACACACACACACACACACACACACACCTGTGCCTTTTAAGGTGCTCCCCCCCATACGCAAACACTCATCTTCCACCTGGCCTTTTTCAACCCGACCCCACCCCCACCACCCTTACCCAATTCTCCTTTCTTCCCATAATCCATCCATCCACGCCAATGCTTCCTTCTTTCTTCTCCACCACCTGTGCATTCAAATCCCTACATTAGGATGTAGCACTTCACCTGAACACACATACACACATACATAAGTCCCAGGAAACATACACAAGCATGAGTGTGTATACAAACATACACACACTGTCCCTGACAAGACAACAGCCAGCAGCAGCTGCTTCCATCTCCTAGCAACGGCCAGCCTGATAGATGACCCAACGATGGATAATTACCGTAAATCACCACAGCTCACACACTGAAATAGCCAGAGAGAGAGAGAGAGAGAGAGAGAGAGAGAGAGAGTACAGACTGAAAGGGATCAGAATGAGAGGGCCTAGACTGGCCATGCATGCACTAATGCACCTTGATGAGCTAAAACTCATCTGCCTTTTTAAGCACGCACGCACGCACACACACACAGACACACACACACACAATGTACAAATATACCCTTACTAATGTACATAGAATATAAAGATTCTCATCAACACACGCATTTATGCACACACACACACACCCGGGCACACTGACACAAATAAAGTGTATATACTCACTCACATTAAAATGCACACCTACATACACACAAATGGGCACTTATGCTTTCTCTTATTTATACAACACACAAACACATGCACTCAGACACATAGGCAGCATTGTCGCTCGCTGTAATCTGAAACTGCAGGCTCCGCCTCCCTGCAGAGGCGCTTGTCTGTCAGAGAGATTCACCTCTTTTTCACAGAAGCACCAATCAAAGGCCAGGCGGTGTGGTGGGGTGGGGGGTGGAGAGGGGAGGTACGAGCGGACCAGTCCAAATATTAGCGTGGGGAGGGAAGTGGAGCTGTAGTAGTTTTTCTATTTTTGTTATACTTCAAAATGGATTTCAGATTACATTTCCTTAATCTTTATCTCTCCAACTGACTATACATTCACGTAGACTAATTTATGGAATGTCACACTCTATCCAAATAGCATGTATTCTTTATTCAATGTGTTCTAACTCGACCAACAAGACAAAGTCAGTCCAGAAGTTTTAAGTGCACTCCAAATAAAGTTTATTCCAAATTATCAACAGATCTACACAGAGCTGCTCCATTTACTTCTTCTTCATTTTTTTTTGCTGTTCCAGACTTGCAATCTGTCCCTTCTTTCCCTTATTTCCTTCCTTGCTCACCCCTCCCTCTTTGCTCCCTCCCTGTGCGAGTCCTGGCTGCTGCAGACATTTGATCTGGCTGCCTTGTGATAGATTGACAGGTAATGAGGAGGTTGAAGGGGCGTTGGAGACAGGAGCAGGTGTTCGGCACAGTCTTTTTGGCCGGCGCTAAGCTGCCATGTCCTTCAGTGCTGCACCGCACCACTCCGCTTCCTCCCATTCTCACTCATTCTTTCCCCCTTTCTTTCCTTCCTTCTTTCCACCATCCCCCCTTTCTCTTCCTGAGAGAAGAGGCCTATGCAATCCATCACACGGTGACACGGTCGGACATAGACTGTCTTTATATGGGGAAAAACACATGAGCCGTGGAAATAAATAGAGAAACGAACAGCGCGTCCCATGCTGGCGGAGGCAAACTAGGCCTCAGCTGATCAGTCAAACTGTGTCGAGGAGAGGATGAGACTGATTTGGAGCATCGTGAGGAGAGGAGACCGATATCTGTTTTTAAAATGCCAATATTTTTTGATTAAAGCTGCACAGAGGGGATACATTTTCTGTGGGATTACAATAATTTGACCATAAAAGATAAAAGTTTACAAGTACTCTGTTTAATTTTACTTTTAGCTGTATTTCCATGCAGGTATCATTTCAGGAATTATACACTTTTATTGCTGATTAAATCTTGTCACATAAAAAATAAATAATAAATGCATATTCACAAGCTGTAGACATGGAGGAAAGTACATAATAGCAGAAGTAGATTAGATATTTTGGCCAACCTCCAATAAAAAGCCAGCAAACAGATATATCGGTGTAACCCTGCTTCTGTCTGAATCACTTTAAAATTTGACCTCTTTTACTTCTGCTGACATAACAAAACATTGCTAGGTGATGCACCTCACAGACTGAGAGGAGGAAGGAACAAAGAGGAGGATAGATGGGAAGAAAGCCCAAAAACAAAAGACAAAGACAAGCAGAAACAAAAATGGGCTGCTGGTGAGTAAGCTGTTTCCGAGTGTACAGTTTAGATCATTTGCTTCTGCCTGAGTGAGGGATGAACTGGTACTTTGCAAGATTTCAGCAGTGGTTTTGGTTGCAAGTTATGAGTAAAATTTAAATCAAACCATAGTTCATCGTCAAAAGCACATAAGAAGCTCCATTTCCTTCGTCAGGAATTTGGTGCAGGAAAAGGCTTTCGGATTTTGGTTTTGGAGTAATTCTCATCATCTACCTATAATAACCAGAGCTGCAGCTGGGATGGATCTTCTGATTTTCAGTCCAAACAAATCTCCAGGTTACTGAAAACTTCCCTCTCAACAGGTTCTCATACGGCTACACAAACCAAAGCCCGAAGTGGAAAGCTCATTTCGAAATGACTCCTCTAAAGCTATGCCTTTAGCAGTGAAAATGCCCTAAATGCAGCGAGTCTGGAGTAGCTGTCATCATAGGAATCAGCAGAGAGAGACGGTGAGGGAGAAAATAAGGCTTGAACCTATAAATTCACCCCTCCAGTTTACTGCCCAACATTAAAGGACATGTCACCCTCTTAAATCAGCAGGCTGAGGGGAGACAGCAGGGCTAAAACAGGGAGCATTTGCATGTTCCCTCCAACATTCCTGAGAGGTGAACAAACTGCTCGACCACCTTCCTCCAACTACATCAACGTCACAGTTCAAACATTTCAATTTGAGATTACGCACGACGTGATGGATGATTGGCTTGATGTTATGCACTTTTAGATAAAATGATGGCTGGGATACAAGGAGAAGCTGTTATTTGGGTTTTGTATTTTCCTCACAGTTGAAATCCTGTTCAGACCTGTGGCCACCTTTTCTTTTTCCTGATTCATGGCTATATAAACACAGCCTCACCTGGACAGTCTTGCAGACAGTTTAATTATTTAAAATACAGCGAGATAAAAGTGTGTAGAATTAAAAAGGAGCCACCAAGCTTAAAA
Source organism: Lucifuga dentata (assembly GCA_014773175.1). Taxonomy (NCBI): domain Eukaryota; kingdom Metazoa; phylum Chordata; class Actinopteri; order Ophidiiformes; family Bythitidae; genus Lucifuga; species Lucifuga dentata. The sequence goes on along the minus strand of VXCM01000104.1, from coordinate 45,549 downwards.
TTAGCCTTTCTCAATTGTCACCCTCCTCAAAGAGAACCTATTCTGAAAAAAACCTCATTGACGCACAATCACATTCAAACACACTCGCCTGTCAGTTTATAACTCACCCGCTCGCACACACACATACATACATCCAAAATGATGTCCACACAAACAGACGCACGCATACACACTTTTTAAGCCCCTGCCTGGCATCAGCTGTCACACAACCTGTCTCGGAGAACTAAGCAGAGACAGATGCTGTCAACTTAGAGTGCCTCAAATGCCCACATCCAGCCAGGCAGAGGAGAAATCAAGCCTGTCTCCCAGCATAATTTGCGCTAATCCTTCATGGGAGATAGTAAAGTCTATGGCATATCTGCCTAATAGCATCAGTCACCGGCAGGTTCTAATCTCATATTTAGACCCATTTCCATCATGGGCTGACGACAAAAGCAGCAGCACAAAGTGTGATTACCTTCTTATTTTTCACATTTCTGCATGACTTGACTCCTGATAATGGTTGGAGGGATTTTAAAAAACGCGAGAAGCCAAAAACTTCCAGGTTCTTTCCCTTCGTAGAGGAAGAAGAAAGTCATTTCAGGAAACTACAGAAGACAGGTGGACAGAAAAAAGGAGTAAAGCAAGTGGTGAACTGTATCAGGAGAGGAAAAGTGGAGGTAAAGAGAGTGAAAACCTTTCAGTCAAGAGCCTGTGAGCACTCTCTCTCTCTCTCTCTCTCACACACACACACACACACACACACACATATTCACATTTACACATACTCCCACACACACACACACACACACACACACTCCCTTTCAAAGCATTTACAACCTGTGGTGTTTGTCCTGCTCTGCTGGCTGCTTTACCACGTGCATTTGAATGCTGACTGGAGTGCATCCCTCTCTTTCAGACAGCACCATAAAAGACGACACACACAATGAGGGCTCTTTTTTAGCCGAGTGGGGCTGCCTGGGGGTAGCGAAGCACCTCTAAAACCACCACAGCACTTCAGCCTCTCAAGGCACAATAAGGTGCTAAGCCTTGATGAATAATAAGAGATTATTCATAACGATGACAAACAGAACAGAAACAAACTATACAGAGCACTGGGAGGAAAAGTCCTCGAGTTACTATGGTGGCTTTCCTTCTAGAGAGTGTGTTGTCTGCCTGTGTGTGTGTGTGTGTGTGTGTGTGTGTGTGTGTGTGTGTGTCTCCCAGAGTGACCTGGCAAGAGGAATGACACAAAAGGAAGGGGAGGTAGCATAAGGATCCTAATGAAGCCGTAAATCAGAATCCAGTGAGAAAAGAGTCATCGATGTAAAGGAGGATCGCATCAGCGTAGATCAATGCAGACGTCTATGCTAAGAGAAGCTACACACACACACACACACACACACACACACACACACACACACACANGAGAAAAAAAAAAAAGAATTCTGCCAGAGACGCACAAAGTGAAGCCAACTTATGAACACAAATGTGAGTCTGTGTGCATAAACATGCACATCGGCAGACACACACCTTCATATAAAATCTATTAAACTTGCTCCATTCTGCCCCCCTCTCTGCCAAAACCCACCCATGGGCCTGAAGTCCCACCTCCTTGTTCAATCCAGCTTGTCTGAATAATATCGTCCGTGATAAATGGCGCCATAACTCTGATATCCCCAATCAATCTCTGCTTTAAAGACACATCCATCTTTTCTAATGCTGAAGGTGGGGGGGGGG
>VXCM01000104.1:0-43795 GCA_014773175.1 Lucifuga dentata | reverse complement strand
GGGGGGGGGGGGCACTGAGTGATGTCTGTCAGCTCACATCTGGCTGCAAAAATAAATGAGGCTTATGAAGACAAATGAAAAGGGGGCAATCCCAAACACACACACACACACAGAAAGGAGGTGAAGAGACAAAGAAAACTCTTATTAATCGAACAGAGCTCGAGGAAGAGACAGAAGAGGAGGAGTTGAGTGGATAAGAAGGCATTTGTTGATGTAATCATGTTACAAAAATCTCTCTGTCTCCATTTTGAGCTCCATGTAACTGATGTGTTTTAAATCCAAAAATGTGTTAAGTCGACCTGCAACATTTTAAAAGACCAAGGCTAAAATGTTTCTCCCATAATTAAAAAACAAAGACATCAAAATGGCCACTGTGAGAATGAAATTCTCAGCACTGAGCTCATAGCTATGACTCTGTATATAGAGGGGGGAGGAGGGGTTTAAAGAGTGAACTATACATGACCTGTTGGAGGGGTCACCCCTCAGTGACACTGCCACTGAATATTCTTCTTAATGATGTAGCATGTCTTTTAACCCCCGCAGACAAAGCAAGGAAACATTACATAGTCAGGAGGTCTCCCCCGTGTCTTCGTTTTTCTCTTTCCCCTCTCTCTCTCTGTCTGCTCTCAACCTCATGCTGCCCTCAGTCTGATTTTTAATTATTAAACAGAGATTTTCACCGGCGCTTTTTTAGCTGCTCTTCTGGCTGTCTGATCCACCAGGACCTGGCTCAAATCTGAACCGATCACTGAGGCTTCAGTACCAGACCAGACCAGATTCTGTACGCTCTGTATGCCTGGTATTATAAACCAGAACAAAGCAAGGAGACATATGAAAGTGATCCATGCATGCAACATAAAAAAAAATGTGATGCTTCATATTGCTTCCATCACAGACCAGATTCCTGTCAATCTAGGGGTCAATTTGCCAAAACTAACTTATAGAAATGTCTGTGTAACTCTTATAATAAACAGGCCCTGAAACGTGGCTATATAACCTTCACGCTGAAGTGCATGATATTGTTATTTACTCATTGTAAGATTATGGTTGCTAAATGGCAACAATGCCCTGAAATGAATGTATTCAAATATAGATCTCAAATTAATTTAAAGGGGGTCGCACTGGCCATTCATTAAGGGAGAAAAAAAAAGGGAGGGAGAAACAAGGGACAAACATGGCAACAAGGCTCGCTTTACCATGGCAACAAATAAGTTAAGGGTTAGATTACAAGGGCAGAGCTCTGGCCTCCCTTCACTTCTATTGCAGTGATGGTGGAGGACAAGAAGGGCAACCAGGTGAGATAGTTTATTGATTCTGGAAGAGGCTGAGATGGAGTTAACCCTACCAGGAACTGAGGATGGGGGTGGATGACGGGTTTGGATGAAAGGTGAGCTGATGATGGATGAGAGGAAGCTGAAAATAGAATGTATGCAGTGAGGTAAGACATTAACACAAAAGTTGGAGATAGGCATGCCATAACTGGACTGACACCGCTTGCTATTGTAGCTGACACATCGGTAAAACAGGTATTACTATGTACAAGCTGTTCTGCAGTGTAATGTGTTCTTAAACAGGCCCTGAGAGTTCCGTGCCATGACCCCGCAGACCTGCGACTGGGGCCCGACCAGCCAGAAAAGCTGTAATCACTCTGTCAAACAACTCTTCAATGGCAGGTATGGAGTGCTTGTGTGTGTATGTGTGTTGTGTGTGCATGCATCCCCAAGCCACCAGAGATATGAAACAAATAAAAAGGCTGCAAAATTAGAAAATAGTGATTACTGGGGTGTCAACATTGTTAACTATGTAAAAAAAAAAAAAAGACAACAATAGAGCACCAACTAAAAGCAACAGCAAGTTAACAAACAGCCCTGAGCCTGGAGGAGTAAGACACACGCGCACACACACACACACACACACACACACACACACACACACACAGTAAAGTCAATTCATTGATCTCTTTAATAAGGTAAAGTCGAATTGTATATCACCTGCCATCAAAGTCATGATTATATGGAGATTTTTGTGTGTGTGTGATTACTGGAGTTATAAATGACAAAATTTTCCGTGGTGTTTCTGAAAAAAAAAAAAAAAAANAAAAAAAAAAAAAAAAAGTGATGCAATTTACAGCATTTTTGGTCATAAATAGTGGTAAAAATTGCAAGATTGCAGAAAAAAGCTTGCGATTGTTTGATAGAACTTTTTTTTAGGTGACACACAGCTTCGGAGGAAGCTCTGCCAGGGAAGACAACTTTAAGGGGGAAAAAGAAAAAACCTCATATACACATACCTGCATAGAAATGTTGAGGTTGATGATTTTATTTGACCTGAGTGCATTACATTGGTCAGAATGGTGATGTTCTTCTGATTTGATGGGGTTTTTTTCTTTCTTTTTTTTTTTTTTTTTNTTTTTTTTTTTTTTTTTTGGCAGAAATATTATGGAGATAAGTTAAAATTGGAAACCCCAACAAATAATTGTGGGACTAACTGAATTTGCTGTAGCTGACAAAAGTTAAGACTTGCAAGGTCATGGTTGGTGACATGACTGAATTCATTAATTCTATAGGTCAGAAAACTATCAGGTTGGAGGTAACACTGTAACACTTACTCTGCTCATATAATGTGAATTATTCTTTCAGGTGTGCCTTCCAAATCTGAATTCTGCCATCTTTCATCAAAGTTGGACTTATGGTTGTAAAGTTTACTGAAGGCCTATAACATTCCACATACACTGTGGGACAAACGCATACGCTGTTACACACACAGTTACACACAGTGACTGCATGTAAGCGCGCAGAAGACAGAAAACATTGCAAGGCCCTTTTTTTGGCACAGAGCAAAGTGAGCAGGGAGGGTGGAGGTGGTGGAGGTAGGTTGGGGNCGGGATTGAAGGAGCAGGGATGAGGGAGGGAAGAAGGGAAAGAGGAAAGCAGGGGAAGGAGGGAGGGTTGAGCGTTGGAATGAACTCTCTCAGGCTTTGTGGTGCACGTTTCCCAAGGCCCCTGCCTGGCCCCTTTGATAAATGACACATGTCATTCTGTCAGCCTGTGACACTGCAGCTGGGAGGCCCTGTGATGTATGGCTCTGCTGAAAAAGGAAATCAACTTTTTTCCCTTCTCCCTCTCTCACTCTGTCTCCCTTTTTCTCTCTCTCTCCCCTCTTCTTTCTCTCCCTCCCTCGCTCAGCCTGGGCTGAGTGCATGGCCTTTTTATATGAGGATTTAGGTTTCCTCTGGTCCAGTAAGCTCCCACCTCCTCTTCCACTTCCACCCGCCTTGCCTCCCCCCCCCAGAGCGTTAGACAGGCATTCATGAAACCAGGTTGCGGCTGGTTTGTTTTTCCTCACACACACACACAGTGACGCAGCTATTATGATCGTGTACAAAGCCGTAACCCGAAGAAAAGGGGGCAACGCCACATCAGAGGTGAATCCAAGATTTATGGAAGCTGAGGAAGTAAACAAAGTACGCAGTTTTTAGTAGGCAGGGGGAGGAGGGGGGGTGATACCGGTTGGGCAGGATGGCTAGTGTCTCCCACTGGGTCATCTGTCATCCATGTGTCTGACTGGAGGACGAACGCACGCAGCACTGGAAACATCGCACACACACACACACACACACACACACACACACACACACACACACACACACACACACACACANACACACACACATGCACACACACACTCTCTCTCTCTCCCACAGGAACTGGGATGAAGCAGGGAAAGTATGCCACACACATACATGGACACATATAGATGCAGACATACATATTCACCCTCGAAAAGAGATTTCAGAGTGGATACAGGCACTATCAATCTTCAAATGGTGAAAAAATGAAAACAAAGAGGCAATGAGATTTTATTTCATGGGGCAAATGAGTCCAGCCAATGAGCTGCTCCCATGAGGCCCGCTTTAACCCTCCCTTCCTGGCAGATTAGCCTATCACGGCATCCCATTGACCCCTCCACTCCATGCACCGCCCACGCAATGAGTGAGAGCATAAGGAAGAGCAATCTCTCTCTCTCTCTCTGTCTCCCTTTTTTCCTCTTGCACATACACTTTCTTATTCTCTCTCTAATCATATCCTGGTTCTTTTTCTCACTCTACCCCTCCCTCTCTCCTCTTCTCCCCTCCTCCCTCTCTTCTCTCACTCAATGGCTGACCTGTTATCAGCGCTCTGGAGATTTAACGGCCAAAAAAAAAAAAAAAAAAANAAAAAAAAAAAAAAAAAAAACAGTTGAGCATGAGTCAGGCGTGACGGAGAGACATTTCCCAGTGTTGCCTCTCAATCTGAATGTGATTTCACACACACACAGTTTATCCAAGATTACTAGACACACACACTAATTTGGGATCAAGAAAATGTACAAATATCCTCATTGGATGTACTTGATCCACTTGTAGTAAAATCAAGTTGAGGTGATGGATGGTATGAAATCACAGGAATGAAGAACAGGATTCAGGCTACATAGACACAATCTGGCTTCTCACACACACACACACACGCACACGCACACACACACATACTCCCAACATTAAGAGTTCATGGTGTTGCTATGGGGACAAGGGCTACTTTGACTAAAGGAGAGTAAAAGAGCACAAAAAACAGACATACACAGAGAAGCGAGAGAGAGAGAAAAAAGAGGGAATAGCAATAAAAGAAAGCAGGAGAAGTCAAGGAAGATCCAAGAGACAAAGAAGGAAAAGGAAAAGTGGGATTATTCCTTTACTCATCATGGCCATTTATTAAAAATCAAACATCAGCCTTACAGTACTGTTCGCCACTTATGCAATGTTAGTTTAATTATGTTTGCTGTTGTTATGGGAACCTGATTTAATTATTATTCCGCTTCTTCTCGCCACTTTTTGGCACTTAACCTGTGCAATTGCATCGACTAATTGCAATTTAATATTTTGATGTGATTCAACACAACAATGCAAGCATATTATTGGGCTTATGTATGACATAATTTGAGCTGAAACAAATTATACCTAAATACCTGGAGTTTTTTTGTTTTTTTTTGTGCATCAAAATTTGTCAAATTAAGCTATAAATATCAGCTATTTGCACCTTCTAAATCAATACCGCTGAGGAAGAGAGAGAAACTCAGCCAAAGAGAGGAAAAAGCAAACAAAAACACGTAGAGGAGTGCAGCGAGTCCAAACTGCGGCCACATGGGGGTCATGACCTGCCTACGACCCCATCAGATGTGCACTCCGGCCAGTGTGTGTGTGTGTGTGTGTGTTGGGGGGGGGAGGCAGCAATCATTACGGCTGAGTGATGAGCAGTGTCCATGTTTGACGACTGCAGGGTAGAGCTCCACCGCAGGAGCGACACTGCATTTATAAATGCCAGAAGGCCTTCACAACGCTTTCAACAGCAGCCGCGCAACAACTGTGTGTGTGTGTGTGTGTGTGTGTTGGTTGGAGAAGGAGGGAGGTGAACTGCCCATGGTATGAGCCCCCCGTTAACAAGCTGCCTCTGTGACCCACAGGATACACAACAAACACACTGAAAACACACTGCCGCTGCTACTGGAAGAACATTCATACCACTAATATGTATCTACATATACAGTGTAGCCACTGTAGCCATTTTGTTTTTGTTTAGTCTCTTTTTTGCCCAAAGTTTGGTTTGAGTGGTTTGATTTTCCCTTTTAATCACAGCTGGAGGAGGAGGAGAAGAAAGAAGTTTGAGGAAATGAAGAAATTGATATAACAAGAGGGGCAGTGTGTGAAGGCAGGATCCTGGCTGTGTTGCGTGTGTGTACGTGTGTGTGTGTGTGTGTGTGTGTAAGAAGGCAGCAGTGTTGGACTCCAAGGTCAGCTGGCAAACACAACATTCACAAATCATAAGTAGAGGAAGGTGGAGAACCTGCAACCTCCCGTCCCCCCCCGATCCTCCAATACTTGCAGAGGTTTTGCCTCAATTAATCACCGGGATTGTTACACAATGGTAATACCAAAAACAATCTCCATGATCTCACGCACAAACAAAATTTCAAATTGCTATCATCCATCTCACCTGCCCCTTTTAAATGCACAGGGAGGAAGCGGCGGATGGGGGAGCTGTTCGCTGGCCTCCGTCTCTGTTTTAAAGGCCTGGCCAGCGAGATGATGGTGAAAAATTAACGGCAGGCAGCCAAACAAGTAAAGGCGCCATGGCGAGGGGATAAATGCGCGGCATCCGTGGTGGGAGCAGCTATGTAAAACACTTGCCTTAAGTCAGCCGCATCCGGTTAATATTTAATCCTTCCATCCATCTCCACAAAGAGCGTTTCCCTTTTAGCTTTAGCTGCTGTTTACTTTGATTACACACAACCGTTTGGCGTGGAGGGGCAAACAAGGAACGATAAGAGAGCATGGTTGGTGATTTGCATGGGGACGGAAAATATTCTCAGGTTTGATAATCGCTCAGAGCAGTCTAGTGCTAGTGCGAGGAAGATGAGAGGAGGGTAGGCCTGAAGAAAGAAACGGAATAAAAAGAGAAACATGGAGAGAGAAGGAGAAAGAGAGATTCGGTTTGTGATGAGGGGAGAAAAAGGTGATGCAGAGAGAAGTATAAAATAAACTGAATTTTACTCTGAGGGCTTGCCTTATTTAAAATAAGAGATATGGAAATAAAGCAGGAGTAGCAAAATAACACTGATATTATCTTCCCCAGTTATTTTCTGTGGCAAATGATTTCGAGGGAGGAAATCCAAAACTGGAACTCCCAAGCGAACATGCAAATTCATCTGTGTATTCCTGGGGAGGCTCCTGCGCTCGCTCTCATGTTGCTTTTCGTGTTGCTGTTTTTGCTTCCTCCCTCTACCAACTGAAGCTTCTCATGTTTATTCTGAACTGAAGCACTGAAAACTGCATTTTTTTTTTTTTTTTTTTTTAACAGAAGCCGAGTAATAACTACAGTGTCAACAGCATGGCAGACAAGAATATAACTTTTAAATTCATAGAACATGCAGCCATGTAAAAGTAAATTTTTACATAATTAGAAATAAGGGTATATAGTAGATATATATATCAGAAAATCTTTGTTTCCTGTTATTCACACACACACACACACTTTCACCAGTTTGGTCAACTGAATAATATCCTACTTTCTATTACACCTTAACAATTGTTGTAAAGCTATAGGAAAACAAACGCATGCCACTATGATGATCTTAACCTAAAATAAAAAAGGCAAAATAAGAGCAAATGAGGAACACACACCCCTTACATTTCCCTTTTCCCCCTGTAAAGCCAGAAGCCTGCCGACCCAGAAATGTGTTTGTCTGCCAGCAGGTTTACAGGAAACGAGCCTTGGAGATGGGCGATGGCAACTGTTCATTTTCTCACTCATTGACCTCATCTCCCTACTTTACAACGTGAAATAACAGCGGTCCTGCTTTAGCCAACAGTGAGTAAGAGGCGATGAAGGAACCAGCAGCCTGACAAATGTACACAGATGTACACACACAAGGTAAAAAGGGGGGAAAAAACACAAATTGAAGGCTTTTTGTTGAGTGTGGTGGCTGAGTCGGTGGTCAACTTAAATCACCATTTAGTTTACTCACTACATGACATACCTACAATGTTTAGTCACCTCAGAGTGGGCTGCTAGATCATGGTTGCCGTGGGGATAATTGGACAAAAATCATATCCCCCTCCACCCACACATCCTCAAACACCACCACGATCACAAATACGCTGCGTTATTGATCAGTGAGCATCTGCCTCTGGCNCTCAAACACCACCACGATCACAAATACGCTGCGTTATTGATCAGTGAGCATCTGCCTCTGGCTGCCGTTTCAAAGCGGAGACTCAGGGAGCTGGGCCTGGAGGGGCCGTGACAACACTGACAAGGGTAAAGTGTTATTTCTCTCGCACGGAGACAGCTGGACGGGGGGGTGGAAGGGATGTTGTTGGGATGGTGGGTGGGTGGGTGGAGTGGGGGGCAGTCAGCCGGCCGGGCAGTAATTCTTAATTGACACCTGTCAGGATAATGGCGGCAGTCACAGCTGTTGCCAGAGAATTTGTCCACCGTCCCGTTCATCTGTCAGCTCTAATACCCGTCCTAAAAGCTGCCCCCTCTCCACCCCTCCCCGTGCCATCCATCCAACCTCGTAGACCCCTGGTGCCCCCCACCATAGATACCACCTTCATTTGCTGCTGCTGCTTGACTGCCCACTGCAATCACACAAACCTCCATCCATCCTTCCACTCCTCCTCCTCAGATCTATTAAACAACTGGGTTGCTGTTATCAGTAAAAGTAAGGCCAAAGCTGTTTAAAAAGCCGCTTCATTCATTTAATCTATGCTGATTTTATTTGTCATTTATTTTAAAAACATACACTATACTAAAATAAGATAGAGCTGTAACTAATGGTTACTTTCATTATTGATTTCTAAAAATCATTTAGTTTAAGGTGTTAAAAACTGGTGACAAATCAAGTTCTTCACATTTTATGTTTCACTGAAACAACAGTCAACAAGGTCAAAGGGATTCATTTATGGTTTTAGGAAACACAGAAAAACAGCAGATTTTCATAATGTAGAAGCTAAAATCCACTTTGAGATTTGAGTATTAAAACTGATGATTGTCTATCTGATTAATTGATCAGTCAGCTAAAGATGTTAGTATCAGAATAAGCTGGTAAAAACGAAAAGCAGCTCCAAAATTAAGAATGCACAATTAAACTTTCACTCTTTCTTTCATTCGCTCCTTTTTCATTTCCCCGACAATCTCCATATAACTTTTTCATATGCGTTTAAAAAAAAAAAAAAAAAAAAAAAAAANAAAAAATCGGCACATTTTTCATACTGAAAAAATCTTTTCATCCACCCCACCACTTCTCTCTCTCTCTCTTTTCTCTTTGCTTTTGAGTGGGGGGAAAAAAATGAGCATTTATCCAGAAGAGAAGGGGGATGCGAGATGAGAAACATGCTGGAGAAGGGAAAAAAGAGCGCGAAATAAAGGGAGAGAGACTGCCGAGAAGTGAGGAGATGAGAGGTATGTGAAAGAGACGGAGGGAGAGAGAGAGAGAGAGAGAGAGAGAGAGAGAGAGAGAGAGAGAGAGAGGTAGAGAATTATAGAGGAAGAAGAGATGGGGAGAGGGAGGAGTGTGCAGGGGTTGGGTGTCCCTGGATGGGTCTCTGCTCTTCAGTAGAAGGCCCGTCTCGTTTGTCTTGTTTGTTTGCTGGCATCAAAGCGCTGCCTCTCACTCCCCATGCTAACTGATGTAATGACTGGGAAAGCTACATGTTTTTTCTTGCTTGCACTGAGGAATTCAAATACTTATTAGACAAAATATTCTGTAATTGCTCATATTTTATTGATGGAAGTAACATGTTAAATTTGGCTCTGGTAGACTTTCCCATAGCCTCTTGAGGAGACACAGCAATGATCAAGAGAGCAAATTTAAACTCAGCAAATCTAATACTTCACTTAAGAAAATTTGAAATGTCAATTTTTGCGCTTTAAATGGTGCATGACTGCTTCTCTTGAATGTTTCCCCTCTTATTTTCCTCATCTCTCAAATTATGTGCCGGGTTTTTTTTTTTTTTTTTTTTTTAAACACAACATATCAACAACTTTTCATTAATGAGCTCTTAAGCATTACACCTCCACTGTGGAGGCTTTACAAAATGTAATTACTCAGCACAACACAGGTCTTACATAGTTATTAAACACATTTAAGGAGCTGATAACGGCGGCAGCACAGCGTTTATCAAAGCCATGAGTTTAATCTGAATTTCACAAAGTTAAAAAACTGTTTATGCTGCTTCAACATTGAAAAATGAGAACAAAAATTCTTTATATGAGGGGAAATTGTTTTTCTATGGCAGTCAGGAGTAAGACTGCTTGTCAGCCCAGTCCCACAGGGCTGCTTTCTATCTCTTTCAGACTTGATTTTCTCAGACTTGATTTTTTTTTTTTTTTTTTTNTTTTTTTTTTTTTTTTTTAGTCCCATGACTTGCTGCTGTTTTTATGTGCTGCAAGGCAACAACAAAGCACATCTGGCTGCTTTAATGATATGATTTCCCATCATGCTAAGCCACCTCCATTATGACCTCCCACAGAGACATGCTGGCTGCACTTAAGCATAAGGTGTAGGTGTGTGTGTGTGTGTGTGTGTGTGTGTGTGTGTGTGTGTATAAAGTGCAGAAAGGGCAACAGTCTGCTATGATGGTAGCAGCGCTCCCTGAGGGCAGCTTTTGTTTAGAATGCCCCGGAAAGAGAGAGAAAGACAGCGAAAGAGAGGCGGAGGAGCATTACTGCGATCATGTGAAATATATCCTTATCTTTGTGAAAAGGAAAAGCATTCACAATTCCTGATAACGCCTAAACTAATACTAGTTTTTATGCACTTGCAATGCCATGGAAAAGCACTGCAAGGATAATGAACGGAACTAATTCATAGAACTAACTTGTGCACACACACACACACACATACAAACAAGGGCACTTGTGGTGACTTGAGGCATTAGAGGAGTGAGCTGAGAATGTTTGACCTTTGACTGGCTCAAATCCCAGATGTAAATTTAACTATTAGTTTCGGAGGGTGGCGCATGAGCAAAAAGTGACTATCGATACTGTTGATCGATGCTACCTGCTAATGACACCGCCGCTCCAATTAGTGTAACCTCTAGCCAAGTCCGACCGCCAAACACACAGTGAGGAAATGCCCAGGAAACACAGTACGGAGAGAATAAAACTGCCTCCGGTGGATCAATGTGTACTGCTCTTCTCTCTCTAGTACTCCTGCTTAAGGTTGGGAGTAGTGAACTGAAATGACAGTCAAAAGCGAGAAAAATGTGGTGGTGTTGTTTTTATAGAAAGAGAGAGAGAGAGAGAGAGAGAGAGAGAGAGAGAGAGAGAGAAAGTGTGTGTGTGTATGTGTGTGTGTGTGTGTGAGAGAGAGCACGCACTCCTGTCGGGGAATGGATAGGCCATTATATGGCAGGCCTTGCTAAAGAGGATGACTAACATGGCATGGTAACCGTTACACTCGTTAAAGTTATTCATTCCAAGAAAACTAACACCGGTCAGCACTAAGCTACAAACACACCCACTTCCTTCACCTCTGTCTCTCTTCTTTCCCACACACACACACACACCAACATATATACACTCTCGTTCTCAGAAGTCTCAAATATTAAACTTTCAAGGCCCTATTTCTTTTCATCTAAATGTGACTGTTTTAATTCTGGGGAAGGAGGGCGGTATGCAAATCCAGCAGCATTCAAAATGAAAAGCACTGAGGAAACATTAGTGAACTCCTCAGGACGTTGCTGTAGACAGAACGGTGGGAGGCACATAAATCTCTACATGCTGATTATTTCGAGGGGAGAATATCACATAACAGCATCGTCAAGTAAGAGCACAAAGGTCGCTGTGTAATCTTAGCTACCCCGGGCATGCGAAATCATTAATCCCTGGGCAGTCTGATTCTCCGACTCAGAATATCCCGGAGGCCTTCAGCAAGGTGCCTATGGCACTGAGCAACGAGTTGGGAGGACTTTTAATGCAACCAAACTATGTGTAGACTTGTTATGATCTGGTGGTGATTTAACAGCAAGGTTATAACACATGTAAAAGTGTAAAAAGTTCAACGGACGGCCTGTTTTATAAAAAGGGTCCTTGTATATCATATGGTTGGAACTGGCCTGCGTCATATAATTTATATAGAAAAATAAATCTCTGGCAGCAACAATTTCCAGCCGAAAACGACATGAAACGGTGACACGGACCAAAAATTTTTGCTCTGTAAATGAGTTAACACAAAACAAAGGAAAGAGATGGTAGAAAATATAAAGGATGTGGGGAAAGGTTGCTGTGTATACTGTCGCCAGTCTGACTTGCTTATTACAGGATTGTGAGGGTGGTCAGGGTGGAGGTGGTGGTGGNCGGCTCGCTGAGGTCATTAACTGGCATTGTCTCCTGACGTGATTAGTCAGGTAGCAAAGTCCATTTGTCACCTGCACAGGCAAATTGAGTTGGTGTTGTACTAGGGGCTATGGGGACTGTATAATATCAACTTGATTACATCAAGGCAGCTGCGGACTTGACACCTTACTGAATTTGTCAGCATTAATCGTTAGGGCCTGTCACAAATCCATCAGCTCCACAGATAATTAGGGCTCTCTCTAATGAAGCCAACAGGAAGCAACCTTATTCCCCCACATGCACACATATATACGCACACACACACACACACACACTCTTTCTTATAATTAACCACTGAGAAATAAGAGCGCCTATCTTATCTCCTCTTCCTCCTCGTCTTCCTCCTATAAGACCAGCTAACCCTGCCTCAGATGAAAGACAGCATCACTGCACCGTGTGTTTTAATTGTTCCCTGCCATGTCTCCTGTCCTTTAAATGAGAGGAAACCAAGGTTGAGGTGAGTCTACAAGTGTATTCACACACATAGGAGTGTGTGTCTGTGTACACACACTGAAATCATTGCAAATATATTTCATACATTTGTTCATGCAGGTATTTAAAGCTTGTAACTTAGATTTTGTATTTCAATTTCTACGTGTCAATTAGAAAATAAAAAAAAATGTGTATGTTTCTGCAGGGGAAAAAATGAAAAAAAAAAAGAGGGGAAAAAGAGATAAAAAATTATCTCTTTTTTCCAGATTTTAACACCGTGCACACATACAATGCATGCAAGAGCATGCACACACACACATACACATACAAACATGGGCATGCAAACACAAAGTTAAAGCTTCTAAATAACTGTAAAAATCACGCAATGTCTCTATTTGGAAAAAAAATGTCTAAAAATTATTAACATCTTCATTTAAATGTGACACTGTAAAAAAATATTTTATACATTTTAAGTGAAAAATAAAATAAAAATTCTAACGTGCATGAGAGACAGAAGAGACAATAGTTAAAATGCGTAAGTCTCTAGGAGAACAAACTGTAGAAAATTATATCAGTTGATTGTAAACCTCTTTCGCTGTCCCTCTATGATGCTGCAGATTTTTTTTTATATACAGCTTGAAATTAAAAAAAAACAAAAACTTAAATAAAACAAAAAAATCTAACCTAGCATCCAAAAAAGGTCAAAGGTGAAAAAAGAATTCAGTTAAGACTTGGCTTCTATTGTTTAGTTTTAATTCTGCTCTGATTTCCAGACGCAGGCCCACCGTGAGCAATTTCCTCTCTGAGCAGCAATACAGAGAGGAAGCCACAGGTCAGTACCAGCTCCCAGAGGAGCATCGGGGTAGGTTAGTGTGTATGTGTGTGTATGAGTGCACATGAGCGTGTGTGATAGTTATTTGTTGCTATTAGGAGTGTGGAGTGGAAGGTGTTATCTCTGTCCGACTGTCATGTTCATGGAAGAATGGAAAACATTCTGTCTGCCTAGCTGTAACTGACCATTACAACCCACGATGTGCATGGCATTCAGTGGACAATGTAACAGATCAATGGCAAGTGTGTTTGTGTGTGTGTGTGTGTGTGTGTGTGTGTGTGTGTGTGTGGTCAATGAGGGGAGGGGAAGGAGGGGTCAAAGCATTGCCATGTTTTCATGTCTTCATCTACATGCGTAAATCTAATAGGAAACACTCTGCTCTCACCATGTCCATCCTTTTCTAATGTGATGCCGCACAAAACACACACACAAGCACACACACGCACAGTATACTGGGGCTTCATATCTAATTTTGAAGCCTTTCTTTGCTTTTCTAGAAGGCCAGAGCCACGAGAGAAAGAAGCGAGCGAGCACCGGTTGAATGTTCTGTTCTTCACCCTCTGTCCTCCACTACTCCTCATCTTCCTCCTCCTGATCACCATCACCATCATCACCAGCTCCCTTCTTAAAATGATAAAACCTGCCGAGTTCAAAGTCTTTCAGCATCTGGCCCTCCTGTTCGGCCCGCTTTGCACCTCATATTTCAAAATCTCTTTAAAATTCTGTAACTGTCTTTTGTTCACTCCAGTTGTTAATGCCTAACTTCAAAGGCTCGGCCTCATTAGCACAGAGGTAGAAACCCCTGTCACTCATTTACATTTGTTTAAAGGCTGCAGGGAGACGAGAGGAGAAGGGGGAGTCAAAATCCAAACCACTAGAAGTCAACCTTGTCGGTCCTCTGCCAACACCTGGTTTTATCAGTGGGTCACACAGTAACTGTTATACTCCCCTGAAGCACTGGATATTGATTTCATTAGTGCGCTGATTCATACAGTGAATGTGGTGTGAATTTGGATGGAAAAGCACCAAAAAAAAAAAAAAAANAAAAAAAAAAAAAAAAAATCTTAAGAAATATGATTATATTGGGGAAATGAATATCTGATTAAACAAGAATGTTTAGACATTAGTCTGTCATCTACTCAAGGTAAAATGCCATCCTTTCATCTGTCTTTAGTAGCTTCCTCAAAAATAAAAAGATGTGATTTTTCCAACCATAATTTACAACTTTTTTCCCCCTTTTTGAGACAACAGGGGGTTGTGTGTTTCAGTGGCTGCAAACCTAGCAGAGGCATGTCTGTCTTCATGGAGGGATTTATTGATGTTTATCAGGGATGAACAGATCAAAGCCTGCCACATGACAGGCGATCAATCACACATCAAATCAAGAATGGCAATCCTCTAATAAAACAGAAGAAAAGGGAAAAACCGGCTCTCACCAGTTTTCTCTCCCTTCTTTCCCAGTCAATTATTCATCATTACTCACTCTTGAATCTCAAAAGCAGCCTTTTATCCCCATAACATGCCATTTAGTTTATCTCACCAGTCTTAAGAGAACTTTCCTGGCAAGAGAGGAAAAATCTCTGAGTGGCTTTGCGCAGATATATATCCGTCATTTACGCAAATAAATGCATTTAAAACACAACTGGCTAAATTGTGAGTTGCGCGCTATGTTAATAATTAACTAAATAAAGAAAAAGGGGTGCTGTAAAATAAATCACAGCACCAGCACAAAGAAATAATGAAATGTTAAAAGGAGATATTCTGATTTCGTATTTCTAAATTATAGTTGGTTAGATGGATGGGAAATGGAGGAGCGGGTTATACCTGCTGATCGCCGCGGCTCTTGCTGCTTTCTCCTCGGCATAGTGACCGTCACTCTCCACGGTGCTTCTCATGCAGGAATTACAAACAAATCAAGTCTATCAGTGCTGAAAATTCATCCCGTTTTTCGGGGCAAGGGTTTGATCTCGCAGATGAAATTGTCAGAATCTTCTTTATAAACTGGTTTGTCTTTTTTAGACTTAACAGCAGGGCTGGTTTCGGAAATTACGAACGGGTTTGGCCAGCTCTTGACATCTTCACGTCCATCAAAGATCATCTTCCTTCATTTCTCTCATGGCAGCAGCAAGCAAAAACACCTTGAAAACCAAGTTTTCAGTTCACTTCCGTCGAAAAAAAATCCCCCTATTCTCCTTTGTTGTTTGGAAGGGGACGATAGTTTGCTGCGCCTTTTACGCACACCAAAACTAAAAAATAAATTAACTCTGAGGGCAGCCAAACAAATAAGTCCCGTGTGAGCGCAACACACGCCTCTGATAAGTAATGTATCCTCGTGTTTCCTTCTCTTCTTCTGCCAAAGACCTGAAACAGAGAAAAAAGGAGGGGAGAGAACAGATAGACAGGCATTAGATGGGTTAATGTCAGTCCCGTCACCACCACGCCACCTCAGCCCGGATCCAGCCTCACTAGTCCGGCTGAGACTTTTTCCTCCCTCCCCTCCTTCCCTCTTTCACTCCCATTGAAAAAAATAATGGGACGATCAGGGCTTCTCTCTTACTTACGTTTTAAGAGTCGTGGAAATGATTTTCAGCGCTCATCTCATCGCATCTTAGACAGACTCGGGTTTTTTTGTGGAGTGGCTGATGCGGTGGAGAGGATATCACTTGAGAGGGGAAACAAATAAGACGCAGGCGCATCCAAGCTTCGCCAACAACAGATCAGATCGACATGGACTAAAATATTTCTCTCTTATAAAAGCAAAAAAGGGGGGAAAAACTCCAGGGACTGATCCGGGGTCTCCCGAAAAAAGAAAAAATGGAAACGCGATGGATCCAGAAGCTGTTTCAGACAGTCTCAACTGATAGACAGACGCATCGAGTGGCTTTTCCTGCTACATTTTTACTCCTCCCCTCTCCACAAGCGTCACCCCTGACAGAGGAGCCTACCTGTCAATCTTTTTAATTGTCTTGTTTTCCTCTCTCTCTCTCTCTCTCTCTCTCTCTCTCTCTCTCTCTCTTCTTTAAAAATCCCAAACCCACGACAAAAAGAAAGGATCCTTTTGGAACTTATGAAGAGATCAGCTGAAACCAAACTTAAATGCAAACCACAACAACTACTCAAGTATAGCCAGAGGGTGACATTATTGCAACTTGCATGTCATCTTTAGCTAACAAAGGGTGGAACTGGCATAAAGCCAGAGGTTATAGGTTCTAATCCCCCTGGGCTTGAAAAACTCAGTTTTATTATGCAGTCTTAATGCAATAACACCGATTAGATAGCGAATGACAACACATTATAACACTGATACATACACGTGAATTAACGAAGACAGATCTGATTAAAAAGGACACTTTCACTCATCCCTACACATTTTGCTTATTTTGTAGTTTTTTTGTTTTTTGTAGTTTTGCAGTGCCTGTTAAACTGTTTTACTCCCCAGATTTTCTATTTTCACAAATAGAGGCGTGTTTGCGCAACACTTATTATAGCCTATATATTTTTAAATATTTGTAGATTGTCGAAAAGACTGCGGGTTTGGCGTAGTTTAGGTGGGAGGAAAGGTGGAGGATATGTTAAGAGATGAGGATTGATTTGTTTCACCTTACTAGGAAGTGAGTGTCGCGTCCGGGAAGGGGAGGGACTCCACGACAAGTCTGGGGCGCTGCTGTGCTTCTTACAAGGCTCCACCAGTGCAACGTTTTTATCCTAAATAGTGGATCCGGTGCTTGTGTTTTTCCTTAAGTAATCCATAGTTACGCTGCAAGCCACCGTTAAAATTTTTTTTTTCTTTTAAATCGCGTTTATTGGCCCGGTCCGGCCTGGCTCTGTGCGTTGCAGAGGAAAGGCTACAGCGCAGGCTAACGGCAGCCCCGGTTTATTGCTGCTGCAAATGCACCTTCAAGTTGAACTTTGTCACATTTGGGGGCCATGTCCAGCCTGCTGCTTGGGAGAAACGGCAGGAGGTTGGTTTCGTTAATCGGCGGGGGGCGCAGAGGCACCGACGCACTTTTTGGAGTTCATCCGGTTGCGCGGCGCTTCATCATAGACATGTCCTACTCCGCGCACTTCATGGATTTTAAAGAATCCTGCATACCGAGCTCTATGAAAAAGCTGCTCGTAACCAAGCTTAGTCCAAATTTCAGGGAGGCCGCTTCTTTGCAAACCGTCGCGGTCCCGACACCCGGGGACGCGGACTTGCTCGTCAGGAATCGGTAAGTTGTTTTTGTGTTTTTGAAAGGTGGCTAGAAATATGTACTCGTAATCTTCAACGCGCGCTCGGAAACGTGCAGACGCTGCTTTGGGATCATTATTAGATGTCTATCTACAAGAATATTGTTAAGAAGTTGGAAAAGGGCTCCGCTTACCTCGATTTACCCATGTCCAGCACCTGCGATCATCATCATCATCATCACAAGATGGCAAAATACGTGAGGAATAAGCGCTGTACTGTAATTCCAAGTTCCGCCCTCTCTGCATTTGTCTATCAATCCATCTCGGCATCTCTCTCTCTCTCTCTCTCTCTCTCTACGTCACGAACCTGCAAACAGAAAGTCACGGGGGGGCTCAGACTGGCATCAAGAGATAGAGATGATGGAGAAGGAGATGCAGTTGTACATGGCGGAATTGCAGCATCATTTCTCTCATCCACAGCAGCAAAGCCAGCAGTGCTTAAGCCAGCATGCTTTCAGGAATAGTGGAGACAACGACAAAAAAAGTCAACACATCCACATTTTTAGAGTCATTATGATATTAATTTGGATTCATTGTAAATAACACCAAAGGAGGGGATAATAAGTGAACACTCTTGTCAAAATGTAGTTCATTTCTGGTTGATTTTTGGTTTAATTGGTGGTTGTTTGCTTCCTGATGATTCCTCCATGAAGGTCACATCTTTATGTATCAAAAGGTTATCTGATTCTCCATATTAAATTAGCCTCACACAAATTAATCTATGTATTTAATGTGATAATCACTGCAGGTGTCTGTATTCTTTATTATCAGAATGAGACAGAAAATATACTATATCAGCATA
Source organism: Lucifuga dentata (assembly GCA_014773175.1). Taxonomy (NCBI): domain Eukaryota; kingdom Metazoa; phylum Chordata; class Actinopteri; order Ophidiiformes; family Bythitidae; genus Lucifuga; species Lucifuga dentata. The sequence goes on along the minus strand of VXCM01000104.1, from coordinate 25,566 downwards.
TTATCGCGTTGAAAAGTGTTCCCAAATGCTTGGGATCTATAACCTTTGACCTTTAGGTAGCCTGAGCTGCACAGTCAGTCGAAGATACTGTATGAGTTTATAACTATATCACCATCAAGCTGCGCAGAAAATACATTTTGGAATGATTCTGCAAATTGGCAAACCATTTTTCCTTTACTGCACAGTATTAATGTAATCGTAAAGAAACATCAAATATGAATATGTTCATTAAATAATATTAGAATTGAGAAATTTATTCCAGTTAAAGAGGTGGATTAATGAGCATAATTTATTTATTTACATTTTATGGTGAGTTGACGTCATTGAATCAGTTTCAAGCATCTTCATCATCACTTATCCATGTGTCCACTTTAAACAACTTAAGTCAAAATAAATACAGCAGCAGTTGCAAAACATACATATGGGAGATAGAAGTGGCTTCAAATTGTATGATATGCTTTTATGGTGTTTTGCATTCTCAGCCATTGTAAATAGTGGGGTCATAAATATATGTTGTCTTTGGAGTTAAAATAAAAATACACTCAAGAAAAATAATTTGCATAATTATGAAAGCCAGTTATCCTTATAACTCAAAACATCCAGGCCATGTGAGCGTTTACATATATTTTTTAAAGAGGAGCTTAGATTTACACACACACACACATTAGCTCTCATGTTATTGTAAATTTAACTTTTTTTTTCTGAGACTTGAGAGCTGCGTTTAAACATCACCGTCACTAGTTACAGTTTATAAAATGTCAAATAATTTTGGATAAAGTATTTGTTCCAAAAGTTTTTCAAAAGTTTGTTTGAACAGATTGTGATATTATCACAAATACTGGCTCACATTAATTTTTTTCATGTATTTGGTTTTTGTTTACTTACCTATTTAAACCCAAATGACCTCGTCGTTTCAATTATGAACATCCACAAAGTTACACTTTTGATCTTAACAACGTAATCTTTCTTTGTGTATGGAAACTGAATCTGCAGATATAATAGCTAAATCAACGCATTTTGTTCTATCATTCTGATCCATCTATTACTGACTAAACCACAGGAGCATAATCTCCGAGCTCAAAGCACACGTGTGACACACAGTAATGAGGCACAGCATGCGTGCCGCTCTAAAAGACAGTAAATGATTTATTTATACATTCCTTTCTCACATATTTGTTTGTAACGTGTTATCAAGTAAGATGAAAACAACCCTCTGTGTTGAGGCAAGAAACAACTATGATTTAAAAAGTGCAGTTTGTTGTGTGTGTGTGTCTCTGAAGACAATGAATCATGACATCATGCAATGTGTTTTGTGATACAAGCCTTTCCCTGTCAGTGCAGGATTGTTCTGTTCTGTACAAAAGGGGATCTTTGCCAAAACAAACCCCATGCACATGTATTTAGAGAAAAGCTGAAGTCTTGACCTTCAGACAGGAATTTAGGAAATATGTGCTTACAATATAATATGTTATTGCTTTATTGAATGTGAAGAGTTTTCTTACACGATTGTGAACGACAATATTTTCCTTACTACCTTGCCATGTAACACTTTTATTTTCTCATCATTAATCCACCCACCCTTTTTTTCTGATTGTTTTGCAGGTTTGTGGGAATCAACGCCTCTGATATTAATTACACAGCAGGCCGGTACGACCCTTCGGTGAAGCCTCCGTTTGATGCTGGTTTTGAGGGCATCGGTGAGGTGGTTGGCCTTGGCCTTAGCGCCAGCTCCTGTTTTACCGTCGGGGACACTGTGGCCTACTTCAACAGCGGCGCATTTGCCGAGTACACGGTGGTGCCAGCCAAGCTAAGTGTGCCTGTCCCCTCAGTGAAGCCAGAGTTCCTCACCCTGCTGGTCAGCGGCGCCACGGCCTACATCGCCTTAAAACGTCTGGGCGACCTGGCTAAAGGTGAAACAGTCCTGGTCACGGCTGCTGCAGGAGGAACAGGACAGTTTGCCGTGCAGTTTGCCAAACAGGCTGGTTGTCATGTGGTCGGGACCTGTTCATCCAATGAGAAAGCTGGCTTCCTTAAAACTATTGGTTGTGACAGGCCGATCAACTACACTGCCGAAGACCTAGCCAAGACGCTGAGGAAAGAGTACCCACAAGGCATCGACGTGGTGTATGAGTCAGTTGGAGGCGGCGTCTTAGAACTGGCAGTGAATAGTTTGGCCAATAAGGGCCGTCTGATCGTGATTGGGTTCATCTCAGGGTACCAGACTGCATCGGGGATCCCACCGTTCAGAGGAGGAACACTGCCAGTCAAGCTGCTCCAGAAGTCGGCCAGCGTTCGGGGTTTCTTCCTGCCCCACTTCTCCAGTGACTACAGGGAGGCTCTGAGTAGCATGATGCAGATGTTTGCCAAGGGGAAGCTGGTGTGTGAGGTGGATTTTGGGGATTTGGCAGAAGAGGGGAGGTTCGTAGGTTTGGAGGCAGTCTTCCGGGCTGTGGACCACATGTATGCTGGGAAAAACCTGGGCAAGGTTGTGGTGGAAGTGACACCTGCCTCTGTTAGCAGTAGTAAGCTGTGATTTAATATTTTGTGTGAATGCACTAAAGAAATCAGACATGAATTTAGCTGATTGTTATCTTAGAAATTAAGAACTGTATTTTTGTTAAGATTTTAAATGGAGCCTTAATCATTTCAAAAGGAATCTCTGCTCTTTATTTTTGTAAGGTCAGTGATGTATTTAACATTATTTTGTTTTAAATAAACTGACTTTGGAAGCCAGTTTGTTCATATGGGGAATCACTTTGGTGATTTAAATATAGAAAATCAGAAAATTGGTCAGTGCATCTATAATGGTGCTCAGACTAAAACGCAGAGGAACAAAAGCCACTAAAATGTCACCAATGTAACCCTGATAATGAAGTTTGAAAATTTTCAGCATTTCTCAGTCTCATGTTCTCATTTACAGCCATAAGTCCAGTTTTTAAATTATTTGAAAGTTGACGCAGTAAAATGCTCACTGTTATACATTTTTTATGATAGACTTCATTGTTTTTCTAATTGGGCTTAACGTTGGTATGTGCTTGTCAGAAATGAGTGGTGCTCCAGGTGTGCTCAGTATTTCATCGCCTGCTTGTGGCTGACAGAAGCTGCATTCATGCAATCAATCTTTTCATTCACATGCCCCTATACAAAAATTAGTCCAGCTAACCAGAAGCTGGACCTGAAAATACCATTATTTGTCCCCACCACAAGTTTAAAAAAAAAATAAAAAACTTAAAAAAAAAATCAGGAATGGTGAATGTATAGTAGAATGACTTGTGACATTTTTTCCCTCATTTACTTTTTTAATTTTGTTTTGGGAACAGGAAAATTAAGTCTTTAGAATTTTACTCACATGAAACAATTTTGTCATACAATCCAAAGATTAACACTGACATACAAGATGCTTTTTTTCTCAACATTATATGCTAAAGTAGTTGAAATACTTCCATGAAAAACATCTTTCAGAATTTCCTAAAAAGCAAGCTGAGGAATTACATACATTAAAGTGGTGCGTGTTGTAATCATACATGTAGTCTAATGCAAACACCTGTTCCTACCTGGCAGGAAGGGCTGTAGTCTTCATGCACTGTGAACATGTTATTTCCTCATCCAGGTGGCCACTCAAAAAATAACCCAGTGTGAAATACGTTACAGGTGTGACCCCAGCATGCTATCTTGGCCAGACGGTGCAGGAAATCAGAAACATACCAGGCCAAAGCTGTTTTGAATGTATAGTGGAGGAAATCAGAACAGCTCTAAAAGTCCTCGACACTGATGGTGGTTATATATTTCAGATATCTATTGCTTTTTTGGTCTAAGGAGAATTTTTTTGTGATAATCACTGCCTGGAAACTAAACATGAAACTGTCACATTTTAGTTAATACTCAAAAAAATAGACTATTTTTGTTCAGTTTGTTCCTGGATCTGAATATATTTGATTCTAAATCTTTCAAATCTAGTTATTTTCACTAAATCTCTGGATTCTGAGACTTGCAAGGACTTAAAGGGAATAGTGGTAGAAAACAATTCTTAAGGCTTCCAAATTACTTGCTGACATTTTGTTGATTGTATTTCTCCTGATTATAATTATTAAGGGGGCATATTATGCCTTTAGTTTATTTTATAGTGCAATATATTAGGGAGTATGTGTTGAACATTGTCAAAGTTTCAAAACTCAAAGTCTGTAGAAATGTATCCATAGGCCCTGAACTATCCTGAAAGTTTTTTGATTAGTCCTTTACTTTAATAACGTGTTCATGTCAGCATGTAACATATTTGAATTTATCAGTCTACACACCTGGTTAGACACAGAACTAAGAGGACAGAGAGCCATGAGTGCTGCCAGCTCAGGCCTGACACTGCAGGCCTATCAAACAGAGCAGACCTTTTGGAAGGGGGGGCCTTCAAGACACCTAAAACAGCCTGTTTTCACTCAGTGTGTGGAGTGGTGCTGCAGCAAAGGACTGCAGAAGTTCATTAATGTATTTATTTATTTTTTTGCACATTAAAGCATTGCAAAGTCTTCAAAATTGACCATAAAATTAAACTAAGAACATGGAAATATGACCCTTTCAAGCCATGTGAACAAATTTGGACTCGCTTAAATGTGGCATATTTTACCACACCAACAAGCCTAAGGTCTACTTGCAGATAAAATTTTTGACCCAGAAGATTAAAAATCAACTGATCAAGTGTCTGATTCTAAACTGAAGCGCCTCTGTTTTAAGCATATAATTAAAGCAGAGATATGACCAAAGAGAAACGCATTGACCAGCGGAACAAACCATCGTTAAGTGATTGCAGTCATCCCCGTAACACAACTGTTTGCTCAAGTGTTACAATGCTAAAGCGTGCTCTTACATGCCAGTCATGCAAAGGGTGAGAAGTATGATGCACATGGATGTTTACTTGAATTTAGCATGCTTGAATTCTGTGTGTATTCATGCTGCACGGCGAGAGGGAGGCGAGGGTTAGCATTGCTTCAATTAACAGGAGAGGCCTCGTCTCACCGTCCTCCAGGGCCTACCTGTACCTCCGCTGATTAGTGAGCAGTCACAGCCCCAATTAGAGAACACAGGAACCTGGAGAGACAACAACACTCTTTATTTAATTGGATTGTGTTGCAGTTGGGGCTGCTAACTAGCAACGTATTGCAGCAACCTGGAACTATGGAGCGTAAACAAGAAATTAAAGATAGAAAAGGTCTTCCAGACAAACATTCACAGACTTTGGTGCGATGGCGCAACTTTGGACACATTTCTTCATATTAGAAAGTGTCAAGACTCACAGTAGCACTTCTCTTCAGCAATGGTCAATTTAATAGTTTCAAAACAGAAATTGTTCTGTGAAAATAGAAATGAGATTTAATGACAATAGCTTTCTATTTACTCTTACCTTTTTGCTAATGTTTTTCCCTGCAGCTTCTTTCATGCCTCTCCAATCCATTTCATTCACAAAGACAAGAGTGCAGTACTTGTTTTCATTGCAGCAGGTTGACATCCAGGGTAGTGAAATTCTCAAAGGTCTCTTTCTCTTTCTTTTCCTTTTTTTTTTTTGTACTAAACACTCACTTTCAACAGTTTCTCCCCTTGCTGGAACATGTGGCACATAACAAAGACATCACCCTCAAAGTGTGGGATGGTAGTCTACCTCCAGGCGCCTAAGGGACACTGGCTGGCTGCTTGGTGCTGCCAGGATCCAGACAGTCCAGTTTCTTTCTTTGCGAGTCAGTCAGACCCCCTCAACTCCCCAACTCCCCGAGCCCCCGTCACTCCTACCTCCGCCTAATTACCAAACCTAAAACCTCACTCAACTAATTAGCCACAGCAGACCCAGGAACTGTGAGTAAAGGTAAAGAGATGGCTTCATTCTGTTGTGTGTGTGTGTGTGTGTGTGTGCGTGTTTGTGTGTGTGTGCGTGTGTTAAAGAGAGAAGGAGTGAAAGAAAGAGACAAGAAGAAAGGGATATGAAATATTCAAGGCTCCTTTAGCGAGCACATCTCTACAGCCAATTAAAGTCATTTATTAAACTCTTTGCGAAACCTGAGTTGTGTATGACAGAATGATAGGGAATGTGTTTGTTTGTGACTGTGCATGTGCTTCTGGCTATGTAGGATGTGCATGAAGGTTGCATGCACGTGCACACACCCACCCCCTCACACACTCATCCACATGTGTCTCAGTATGGCTGGCAATCTGTCGTTTTTTCTGTCTATCAGTGGCATGAGAGCTCAGTGGGACATAAATTACAATATGCAGCAGCACCACTTGTGTAAGTCTCAATGAAGGGGAAGAATAACTTTCTTAATCAAGTTCCCCTGATTAATTGTAATAAAGGTGTCATCCATAAATATGTCTTCCTGATTGAGTAATTCAGGGCTGGAGACAGTAAGCACATCCCTGGTGATTGGGGGGGTTTGGACAGAGAGGAGGANTCAGGGCTGGAGACAGTAAGCACATCCCTGGTGATTGGGGGGGTTTGGACAGAGAGGAGGAGGGGGAGGAGGAAGGTGTGTAGAGGACATACTGTGACACAAATAGCTCCTCTGCACACTGGCAGCCTTCGCACAACTGACAGTTATGAAATACAATTATCAGTGTGATCTGCTTAAGAATTCATCAGCGGCTTCAGCGGCCAGTAAAGACGTTGAGAGAGAGAGAGAGAGAGAGATGGAGGGCGACGAAAGAGGAAAACAGGNCCAGTAAAGACGTTGAGAGAGAGAGAGAGAGAGAGATGGAGGGCGACGAAAGAGGAAAACAGGCCTCATTGATGAAATGAGATTTTTATTTTGTCCAGCTTGTTCATGAAATAGTTACACTATTGCCTGCTTATGGGAGTAAAATCAATGCTATCGGTGTGCTCTTTATTTATAATTAATTCCCTGGTAAAAGGTTAACCTAACACTCAGGCTACCTCAGTTGTGCAAGTACTTTGCTTAAAAGTAATACCAGAATGGAAAAATACTCTTTTGCAATTAAAAGTCCTACATTCAAAATTTAAGCAAAAGTAAGTATTAGCAGTAAAATGTATCAAAAGTAGAGTATGTGATGTGAGTAGAGTTGTAATGAATGGTTCCTATCAGAATGTTTTTAGTGGTGTTTTAATATGTATCAGGTACAGGTTAATCAATCAATACAAGATTTTCCATTCTACTGTGTGAACTAACCATGTATCTCCAATTTTAAAGAGTGACAGCAAAAATTCCAGAATTAAATAATTAAAATATCCCATATCTTTTTACCCAAAATGGACATGAAAACGGACAAGGTCAGTTGAAGGATTACACTCTCCTTATCGATTAAATTCTCACCCTATTTTATTTCTAAAACTCTTGTGATAAAATGTAAAATCTGTCATGCCACTGAATTAACGCGAGGGTGAGATACAAGGTTTTCACCCCAAAACAGCAACATTTTATAAGTTTATCATATGTTGAATTTAAAGTTTTAGTATAAGCAATATAGCTACAGTGATCAGATAAATGTAGTAAGGCAAGCGTGCTCTATTTCCCTCTAAAATGTAGCAGAGTAGATAGTAGCACAAAGTAGAATTATTTAAGTACAAGTACCTGATCTTGAGTAAGTGTACTTAGTTACTTTCCACCTCTAGTTCAGATATTTGGCTTTATGATAAACATTTGCAGTTACATACTGTACATGCAGGTGAATAGCTTAAACAGCTGTAACCCGCAAATATTTTACTTAATGATGATCTATAAGACATGGTCAAGGTCAACATCGACCCAAATTTTCACAATTTGATTGTACAGCACAGTAAAAAATAAAATCATATGGAACAGCTTTTATTTACCATCATACAATACAGTATGATAAGACGTAATTCTAGTTCACTGCACTATCTGTAACTGTATTGAATAAAAGGTCAAAACAAGTGCTAACATTTCTATTTGATAGATAAAATCACACTCTGCAACATTTATCATAGCTTTCTACCTACATTAACCCTTTAGGTCACTTCCTGTGGCCTCTGGAGGGGAGTGAGGGTCCCTCACTGTGTCTGTTCAGATGTAGATATATATTCAGGTGAAAGGCAAGGGCACTACTCACCACCTCAGGATTAATGACAACATCATCACCATCGCCGTGCTGACCAAAACCATATTTCTACTGGCTAGTTGTAGAGGGGAAGAAGAAAGAGGAAAGATTGTGGTGGTGGGAGGGGAACATATGAGCATCCTGTCGGTGGGATGACGGACAGGTCCTCAGTCCAGCTCCCCCCGTCCTCATTCTTTACTGGCCTGGCTGGCGAGCGTGGCAGCNCAGGTCCTCAGTCCAGCTCCCCCCGTCCTCATTCTTTACTGGCCTGGCTGGCGAGCGTGGCAGCGTCTCTGTGGCCAAGGACACAGGGGTGTCAGCAATGCGCCTGGGCAACATCGTTCATCAGGCCGCATCGGTAAAGGGTAGCTCTCTGTGACAGTGGTCATCAGGACACAAAAGCAAAAGGGCCCATAAACATCATATGACAGATGGCTGGGAGGACAGTTTCAGACAGAGAGGGAGGGATGGAGAGCGAGACATTAAGTGAGATAGAGAGGGAGGCAGAAGGACAAGGCTGGTAGAGAGATCTCAGGCTGGATTGTTGAGTCTTATGGACATACATGTTCAATGTCAGCTATGTATGGAGAAACTGGAAATCACAGGGCAAACACTTTGCAACTGATGTCCAGCAAAGACACCTAAGCTATGACGATTAGGGGAAACCCATCACTTTTGGAAGACACACACAAATAGAACTATCTAGAGTAAAGCCGCATGATAAGTTGGCCTATGATATAAATATACTGTCTTGCCCTCGTACAAACATATTGAGTTCAGTCAAAAATTCACCTGGTCTGACCACACTTTTTCTCTGGCTCTCCAAACTGGCATATTTTATAAAGTGTTTATGAGTTGTATTAATGCTTTATAGATTAAGCTATTAAGTCATTAACGAGAGCAAGGTTGTAAATTTTGTACAGCTGCAGACTTGATGGATTCATTAATGACAATTCTTATTACAGACTTTGATGGTTTATTATACTGTGAGAAGCCCATATGACTTACTAACATTTATAAGTGCATAACTTCTGCACTTATAAATGTTAGTAAGTCATTCATAAAGGGTTATTCCACTACAATAATCTATCTAGTCTAAAATTATTATTAAATCCATTATTACATAGATTTTTGCGAAAATGCTTTTAAAGGTTTTTTTTGTTTGTTTTGTTTTTTGCAGAAAATATAAAATGCAACACCTCTTGATGATTTAAAGAGTTAAAAAAAAGATAAAGCAAATTATATTGGAGGAGGATATACATCAGCCAAAAGCAGTTTTCATAGCCTGGCAACCCAACCATTGTTCTTATTGATGGATTATTACTGACTGATAAACCATTAAATAAAAATCTATTACTCATAAATAAAGATATCATTTACTTATAAAATCTTTAGGCCTTATTAAAAAGTGATACAGTCTTTCTTAACCAAAAGAAAGGAAGAACATATTTCTCCCTTGTTTTTTTTTTTTTTTCAAGTTTTTAGTTCAATGAACTTGTAATTTTTATAATTTTCCCAAATTCCTCCTGTTAGGCCAAATTTATAATTAACATTAACTGCATATGAAGCTGATCGAGCATGGCTGCTACACGTATCCTGCATTTATCTGAAACACTGGTTCTATAGAAGTAATACTACGTGTTCACATGATGCAGTACCTTAAAAAACCTGTGGTGGCAGTAATGTCACAAAATCACAGCAAGTAGTAGAAGTTATTGTTGCTGCTTGTTTTTTTTCGTCTTCATAACATAAGATTTTTTTTTTTTTTTTTAATTATTATATTATTATCTTTTAAGATGCTCCAGTGCAGACCAGGGATGACTTCTGTTTTGGCCTTGACATTGCCCCCTGGTGGATATAGCATTTAATCCACTGGATTGACACAGAGTACAATAGCAAATATGTGAGCAACACCACTCACGCAGCAACTAACATCAAATATAAGCCTGGCTTTCATTTACCTACATGCTTATGTTTTTGGCCAGTTATTACAGTGGAACCATTAGACCTCAGCATGGTGCATGCAGCATAAACAAATGGTTAAATGAAAGACCGGATATGAAAGAGGTGTTTAAACTTCAGAGACACAAGCCCGCAGCGCCGATATGACAGAAGTTTTCATCAAAAGGATGTCTGTCACAACCTGAACTTGGAAGATGTTAGACAGATAAGCGCACCATATTGGCAAATCTGTTCTGAGAAAGATGATGTTGGAAATAAATGAAGGTTTATGCAGTCAGAAAGTTAAGAGATAATTATGCAGGTGATAACAATGACAGAATGCGAGAAGCAGGTTGTGTGAAAATGAGGTGAGGCGAGGGTGTCGAGGGCTGTCAAAGAAGTGACTGCAGAACCTGTTGTTTGTCCCCGAAGAGGGAAGACAATTGTTGTGTTAGCAACACCTTTGTCACCTGAGGCTGTATACTTTGTCTTTACTTGTTTACAAGAAAATCAAGTCCCAAATGTGAGGCATCATCTTCAAAACACACGAAAATGTAGCTCAGCACTGATCTCTGCCCTCTACGCCGACGCTGCAAGCCATGCAGCGTCTTCTCTTTGTTTTGTGGAAATAGCCTTGCTCGTCCATTAATCGTCATCCATCCATCCTGTGCACCTGTATATAAAAGGGAAATTAGAATATCCATCACTCCAGCACAGCGTCACTATGATTGATGGGTTAGTCACAGGATTCCCTCCGTTTTCTACCCAAGTCTGTGTTTCTGGAGTGAGAAGTGAACATTATCTTGCACCATGATCAGATTTAGACTGCATATTTCCATCTAGGAGAGCATTTTGAGTGGATGATGCACAATCCCTACGAGGCTGCCAGCAAAAGGTTTATGGAAATCTAATATCATAAGGCTTTTTGGTTTGTTAGACTTGTTATTCACAGAGTGGGCTGGTGACACGTTTGATGTAACAGTATAAGACAATGTAACGAGGGAAAATCTCATTTTGTTGAAGTGTTTCTGTCAAACGATGGTCTGAAGGATGATGGGAGAAATCTGTGCAAACAGGTTTTGAGTGGGGTGTGCTAAGACTAAAATACCAACTGTTCTCAGAGAAAATCCTTTGGTAAATAACAAGAAACTTCCTCTGGTAAGGCAATCTGAATGCCAGAGAGTAGATAATGCGCATTTCCCTGTTAAGTAAAACAGACAGTGTTGAAACAAAAGGCGTGAATCGATGGACGCTGATACATGAGACCAATGACGAGCTTTTATTAAAAGACAGACTAAACACTGCAGGCTTTAATTTGTAATCTTTTATGATCTAAAAGCCTATATTGGCCGAGTTTATGTCTTTCTTTCTCTGTCTGTCTCGCCGTGTGTGCGCGCGTGTCTGTGTGTGTGTTCTTTGATGAGGAGGAGACAGGAGCCCTAACGCTGCAGGATGGAGAAAGGTGAACAGGAAACAGAAGGTGCCCATGGAGGAGGTATATGACATCTGTCAGAATTCGGGGTGGGTGGGGGATTCAGNCCCTCCGCCTGCCGAGGGTCACCCATCGCACCGCAGTCGCTGAAGTTGTCACGACACCATGACACTTCCTTGGCAGTGGTGGCCAAGAGCCGGACAGCCTCGGACGTTCAAGACACATATTTTTGAGTAAATTTGTCTGGGGGGGGGNCAAGAGCCGGACAGCCTCGGACGTTCAAGACACATATTTTTGAGTAAATTTGTCTGGGGGGGGGTTGTATGTGCTGTTTGTTCCTTCTCTATACAGAAATGTCAGCGTCCTGCTTATTGTTGTTATTTTGTTTCCCCTCTTCAGGGTCCTGGATGGAGGAAGGTCAGCTGACATGGCAAGGTCAACAAACAAACAAACAGAAGGAATTAAAATGGAGAAAAACAGAACAGATGAAACATGGCAGCGTGTTTTTAATCGCTGTGAGGAGGATGGCATGTAGCAGCCATTACTCTCTGTGTGTCCTCTGCCCCCCATTGGCTGCAACAACACCGCCTGGCAGGGCTGCCAATGTCGCGTCACCTCATACTTCTGCTTAACTACACGGACGACAAGCGACACTTCACAACGGAATCATTTTTACCATTTTCTTTACTACTCAAGTTACTGTATTTATTCAAAGCAGTAAAGGTCGTTCACATTTTTGATAATAAAATTTTGGAGCTTACAGCGCTCCATAGCTGAGATGAAATCAGTCTAAACTTATTGTAATTTTTATATAATGGAGTAGGAAGTAAAGGAATAATCCCAATAAAAAATGTGGAAGCTGTTTCATAAACAGGAAGCTTTCCCAGTGTTTTCTCTAAGATGTTTTGGTGACATGTTTCTTCATGTTATCACTATTTTTACTATGTCGTCAGTTATCACACTGTCAAAATGATAGTATTCTGACAGTCACTATTTCTTGACTCGGTTATCAGAAGGTTTGGTAGTTTTGTGGTCATAGATGGGCATTAACATGAACAGACTCTGCTTTAGGCCAGAAAAATATTGAGAACTTTGTTATGATTCTAAAATATTTAAGGAATTATAGCATTTTACCATCATTTAGATTAAGATAATTCTAAGCATAACTAATACATAATCCACAAAATAACAGATGATACTGAAATTGAACATACAAAATCCAAAAACCTTGTACTTCCAGTTTTGAGGAACATGATTATTAATTCATTCCAGAATCTCCAAAATTGGTGATTGCAGGGATACAAGCAACGGCTTTGAATACTTCTTCCACCAATGGAAACAATGTGTAAACTTTGTCTCTTTAAAAAATTGATTACGCTACTTGTGGCAAAAAAATTTTTTCTATCACTTACATTAATAATTAAATGTATCAATAAAGCTTCGCTTTTTGCCGTGACTTGGGATGGGTTTGGCTGCTACTGCAGGTGAAACCCCCGACTCACCATCACAGATCTGTATGCAGACTACACCTTTAAAAAAGCATGTTTCTTTTGTTTATTCTTTGCGTTGTCTTTTCCTTTCTGTGTGGAGTTTTGACATTGGAGATGACAGGTGTCTGTGGGGTGGAGGAAGACGAGGAGGAGGAGGAGGAGGAGATGCTGGTAAGAAAACAATCTTTGACTGCCTGTGGGTGAAGGCAGACTCCTCTAGGCAAGGCGGCCTTCAGCGTTTAGCTGGGGGCGCAGTATCAAAATCACAGCCACTGCTGTACCCCTAAGGCGCTAATCTCTACCAGTTACCGTCAAGTGCTGCTTCTTCTTTATATAATCCTTCATTCTCCATCTCTGCCATTCCTCCACTGTTCCAGACCCAATCCACGGAGGTGAGGGGATAAATGACAGCTTGAGGAGAAGCAGGGGAAGCCAGACATCTTGAAACCAGCATTGTGTCTGTGTTTACTAGTGTTCAAAACAAATCATATTTCTTTCACTTGGAGCTATGCTGGGATTGTCATGTAGTAATTAGTAGCATTTCTGTGCTTATTTGTACCAAACTCTGCGTATCAACAGATGCTGAGGAGACCTCTGCCGTCATTCAGCCAGTTAGATGGAAAAGGTTTGTTGTTTGATCACTGGATGACTACTAATTTAATAAGTGTTAACTATGGAGCAGCAGAGCGAGAGAAGGTGGGGAAAATGAGGGGGAAATGTAGGAGTAAAAAGCATTAAGATTAACTGATGACATGTTCAACTGTGCGCATAATATGAGGCTTAGTTAAGTACGCACATGCTGTTTGTCAATTATTTAAAACCCCAGGAAATTAAGTCCAGGTAATCTCATAAGGTGTAAATAACATTCTTTTTCATGGCAGCTTAATTGAAATCATTTGACGCCATTTAGAAATAACAGAATTAGCTTTGCTTTCAAATACAACCCAACGTGTTGAGTGGTGTTTTTTTGGGGTTTTTTTTAAAGGTGAAAAGGAGAGGAATTAATGTTCATGAATTCAAAGGGATCTGAGTGCATCAGACACGGGAAGAAATAAAGATTCCTTATGTCTTTCTTCAAAGCTCTTCCATAGTACTTCACTCTGCATGATGGTCAAAGGACTATTCTCAAATCTATTAAGACTTTTGCTAAGTGTCTTTTTTTTCTTATTGAGAAGTTATCTGCTTTAATGTGTCTCTAAAATGCAACATCAGAAATTAAATCAGCAGTAATTAATTTAGAATCAGAACTTTAAACATTTCATTGCCACTTTTTTGCAGATAACTTAAAAATAGATTGACTGACACGTATCCCTGACATACTGTCAGCTTCTCAAGTTGTTCTTAGCAAACAGTTGCTTACTTACACATCTAATAGGCAACAAAAGCAAAATTAGCGCACTGGATTTTTGTTTTTTTCCGTCCACCAAATGAATATAAAATTCTTTGTCATTTTATCTATATTTTGGTCTCCACCAATTCCTGAGAAAACTATCTGTTTATTAACTTGCTAATAAACAATGTTTACTACTTTCTTTACTAGCTACTTGGTAACTTTGGTCCACTTTGGTCCATTTGGTGTTGAACAGGTAGTGAACAGCGATCCAATCAGAGCTTGTTACCTGGAAATGGCTGTTTGTACTTTTCTGCTTGGTTAGAACATTTAAGAAGGAACCATACAACGTTACTGGTTGCTAAAGAGGACATATTATTATTTTTGCCTCATTTTTATGGTGTAATATAGTAGGAAACACGTAATGAACACTGTCAAAGTTGCAAAAGTTTAAGTTACACTAAAAGACATTCATTTGGTAAAATTAACCCACAGTCCTCAACTACCCTGAAAGTCTCATTTTTGATTAGTTCTTTACTTCTGTAACATTTTTATGTCAACATGTAGCACATTTGAATTTACCCGCCTACATAATTGGTTAGACACACCCAAAATGTACAAGGCTACTGAGCATTTCTGTTTTGCAGTCTGGAGTTGTTGCTAGCTCAGGCCTCATACAGCTGGCCAATCAGGATGGAGAGAGTACCTAAAATAGCCTAGTTTCAGTGTGCATAACAATGCTGCGAGCAAGGGAAAGTGGAAGTGACTCAATGTGTTTTTTGCACATTAAAGGTTCAAAAATAGACTCCTAAATAAAAATTAAATTTAGAAATCTGTATAGTATGTTCATAATTGATGATCTACAGTGTCAACAATCTGGCATGCAGCATATTCTACAGTTGGACTCAACTCTCAATTAAAACATCATCTTGATACCTGAAATATAAAAGTAAATGTCCAGCTGCTGTAGACTGAAGCAAAATGTTGGACAGCAGGTTATACAGACCAGCCGGACACAGAGACACTGGCCTCAGGCATTTGTGTTTGGCCTTGATAGTGAGATGGCATGTTGCTATTTACACATACAGACATACAAACACCCACAAGACTTTAGCATTTTGATGTAGACTGTAGGTGAAGCTTGGTATATGTCTGTCTTGTCTGGTGGAGAACAGGCCAGAGATGGGGAGTGGGTGGGGGGGAGTGGAAGAGGGGAAATGGAAGGATTAGATGAAACCTCTCAGCGTGTGTCATCATCCCTGACATTCTGTAGGGCTTGACCTTAACAGAGCAGCACTGTCAGAGACGGGGTCTCTTCATCGCCATGGCACATGCACACACAACTCACACAAGCCTTCAGAGATCACTGTATTCCTGACACCCAATGTACACTTTCATATAAACATGCACAGACACGCACACTACAGTTAGACAGATAAATGAGACTGATGGTGTTTTTTTTTAAATGAAATGATCAGTGTCTACCCAATTCTGATATAATGGATATGGTGCAGGTTGAAATGATCTGGATTAGAGGCGGACTAGAACATCCATACTTGAGACCAGTTTTAGGTTGTTTTGGGCCCTTGTGTCTTCATGGGGACAAGTTCACGCAATGACCTAAACTTGATAGACATGAAACTCTGAGGAAAGTGATCATGAAATTATCGGTCACAATCAATCATTCAACCAATCATCACATTCAGAGAGTGTGTATCTTAACAAGGCTACACAATTCTCTAA
Organism: Lucifuga dentata; assembly: GCA_014773175.1. Classification (NCBI taxonomy): domain Eukaryota; kingdom Metazoa; phylum Chordata; class Actinopteri; order Ophidiiformes; family Bythitidae; genus Lucifuga; species Lucifuga dentata. The sequence continues at coordinate 9,578 of VXCM01000104.1, read as the reverse complement.
ATTTGTTATTTTAACAAAATAAAATGTTATCTGGATCTGAATCTACATCTAATTACATAATACTGATTGGACTGATGGCAGTCATTTAGCGATTTAAAATACTGAAATAGTGTTAAGCAAATTAGGGAAGGAATATATATAAGAAGGAATTGCGTAAAGTTTCAAGAGAGTCAGACTCATTGTTATTGAGTTATGGCTATTTACCGGTAATTTTACAATTTTGCTGTAGTGCCACCGATAGGCCAAATGCCATCAAATTTTGCAAGATCTCCCAGAGTTCTTGTGTGCATATTTGGCTGCAATTATACAATGCATTCAAAAAGCAGCAAATATAACAGCACCAACCTACTTGACTCCCTCATCCAGGTCTATTCTCGTTCTCGGTCACTACCCCCTGATAGTGAACAGCGTCTTATGTTGCTATGACAGCATGGCCGCTCTGAAGCAATAAGTCTCAAGCTGGACTATTTTTGATGGTAGAACAAATTACAGAACTCCATTCAATCTGCCGAATCCCCCTCTGTCTTTAAAAAAAGGCCTTAAAACAAAGTTTTCTAGGAAACCCATAAGGTCCATCAAGGTCCTGGCACTTTTATGCAGCGGAACTGGAACTTTTCTCGGTGGCACAAACTCTTGGTCTTTTGTCTTTGTCAGCTCATTGCTTGTTGTACTACACCACAGTTGTAAGTCAGTTTGGCGTACCAGAGTTTTATATCAAACAGGCCATACCTACAAAAACCATCAAGATGCTGGATAATCGGTGTATTCAGAAATGGATACAGTTTAGTTTCTGATCGATCTTGTTCCCATATAATTATGTTTGTACACTTCATAGTTGAAGGTTTATAAAATACTTTAGAAATGGTGGCATTATCTGCATCAAGAGCAGTGGCCAAGGTTTAACTTCCCACCAAATTTCATTTAATTCTGTTCCGTTTTTGAGATATCCTCTTAACAAACAAACACACAGAGAAATTAAACCAAAAATATAGCCTCTGTGGGGGGAGATATTACAGTATACTGTATATCAATATCAACCTGAAAAAAATCTATATCAGTAAAATCCTCACATATACACATGGACATCTAGACAAAGACTATCAAACGTTACCATTTCTGCACTTCCTCACTTGACAGAAATTTACTCAAAGCCAGCCTATAAAAGCGCACCCTAAGTCCCATTTTTCTCTCCTTCCCACCTATAAAGAGTGTGTCGTAATGATGACTTGCACAGGTACTAGACTTTATCTTCTGCATCTTCTGATTGGTTGGCCTCCATTTTCTGAGGACAGATTTAGCGTTGGCCGTAGGGCTGCTAGTATAAAAATATGGTTGACCTTTGAGGACCAAGGATGGTTTAGAGCGTCCCCAATGCTGTTTGGACAGCCCGCTTCTCTCACTCTTATTAACATATGCCAGTCTCCCTAAATGTTCTCAGTCACTTTATTAAAAAATTTAAGTACAATAGTATAATTTTTATTATGGCCATAAAGGAAGCGCTAGCTCGTATTAATTTTTTCATGAACAGTGAACTTTTGAAGTGAACTGCAATGGATTACATAATTAATTTCTGCTTTCTGTTAATCCATCGCCATATATTCTAAAGTCCTACTCTTTTTGCCTTTGTTTTAACCCCGCTATCTATTCATCTATCTATCTCAAATCCACATTTTATTTGTTGTTCAGTGAGACCCCAATATATTTAAAGTTTTCATTGTTGTTCACCACATTTTCTTCATTTCTTCTCCATGCAAGTGTAAAAACTTTTTTGTAGTATTTTTTGTAATTTGGTCCATCACAAGTCACACAGAACCAGGCAGATGGAAACATATCTACAATACGTGTTTGACTGCCAGGAGTTTGCAGAAGCACTGCCATGCTAACAGTGTGTTTCTGACCCCATCATGCTATCTGTTCTAATGATGCTCAGGCCTCCATAAAAGTAGGGACCCCCCATGGCTCCTGCAGGCCCCCAGGCTCAGGCACAGTTCCTCTGGTTCAGTTTTTCCCTCACTGCTTGAGGCTCGGCACAGTAATGAGAAACAGAATTTAAAGAAAAGCAAAACAAAACAACAAAAAGCCCTCCATCCTAGACTGACATCCAGTCTGCCTTCAGTCAGCTCGCTCCTTTTCTCCTCCTCTGTATCAAAAACAAAGATTATTTTAATGGAGAGGTTCAAACACACTGGGCAGCTTTTGTTCAGTGCAACATTTTCTCCTCTCCACATGTACACACATGCTGACACACAAACAAACACACACAAACAGGCAGGATTAGACCAGAGTGTGTGCACCTATGGATTGATATGTTACAGCCTACTGAACCGATGCAAGACAAAGGGGGAAAGTATTGATTTTTTGCCAATATGGCTGCGTGTTGATCCTAGGACCACGTTCATTTTCATCCCTCAGATATAGAAAAAAAAGGGGATGAGTGCCACACTTGTTTGCCAGTCTCCATGGCAACATGGATCATCTGAGTCAGAGGAGGTCAGGCCGCTGGTAGGAGGCGGATCTCGGTTCACTGAAATCAACATTATATGAAATGCCCTCCACCCTTCTCTCTCTCTCTGTGTGCCTCTCCATCACCTCTGCTCTTCTTCTCTCATTGCTCTTTCTCCTCTCCCTCCATAGGCATCATCAGTTCTCTCTTCCTTCCAACAGTTTTCGGTTGTTGTGGTATCTTGCCAAGTGGGAAAATCTCACATTTGAGGTGTCCAGAGAAAAACTGAAGGTGGATGAGTGAAGTTTAAAAATATCATTCATTTCTCTCTCTCTCTCCGTTTCTTGGTGTTGCAGCTCTCAGACCAGGTTGCATCTTTCATTCCTCATTCTTCTTGATAGATTAGAGTTTATTACAGCAATCCCAGATTTGTTGTCACTGTGTATTTGGGTCCTAATATGTTTCCTGGCTCCTCATCCAATTTGCTGAGGACTGATGGGCGGCTGATTTGGAGGGAGGTGTGAGAAGAAAGAAGGGGAGCTGCCAACCAACTGAGGCTGGCCGACTCTCCTCAGGTGATAATTGGCTGCTGATGCAACATCCAACCCCAAGTAATTAATCTCCACAGTTGTGTGTATATCACACACAACACGTGTTCACCTCCTCACGTGTGATGTAATACACAATGTTTAGAGTACAATATAAGGAAGGCTCTGCAGGCTGTGATGGGAATAAGAATTCAAAACTGCGAAAATGCAAAATGGACTTTCGCATCTATTAGTTTTTTGACTGATACTTTTACTGTGTATTCTAGAATAACGATATTGGTTTGCTAATATCCTACACACTGCATATGCTGCATGAGAGTAAAGATATTAAATAGTAAGTAAAAGAACTTCTTAAGTGCAGTACTTAAGGAATGTGTTTAGTTACTTTTCTTCTATCTTTAATTTTTTAGGCCAAAATGAATCAACAGAAGTTTAAAATTTGTGAATGATTCACCTTGATACGAACATGATGATGCACTTGAAGGCATCGTGTATACTGGGAAATGAAGACCTCAGTGTGGAGTCTGTCTCAGTCATTATTATCCTAAACTGGGACATTGTCACCTAATTCTCTCCTGTTGTCGTCTCCTATGATCAGGATGCAGCTTGTTATTTACTGTAAAATTGATCAATATTACACTGGTTGTTTATGGGAAGCTCCTCACCTGAATTGATTGTAATGCAGTATATTCATCAGATTCTATACAATTATGCAGAGCTGTGTTATTATTATTCTAAATGTAATGGAGAGATTTAGTGTCCTGTGGTTTAAATGTTTTCTTTGTCTAAATACAGTTACAGAGTCAAATTCCATATTTATTCAAATTACATGTATGGAAAATAAAATTGCCAGACATTTCCTGTGACAAACTGACCTTAATATATTTTAGTTAGTCCATTTCTAAAGGGGATTCTGAAACTTCTAAACTTTCTTTTATCATTTAGTTTTGTTAATTCTTTGTTTTCTGGTTCTGGCTTTCATTGGAGCATCAGCTTATGAGATTCTCATAAAGCACTCAGTACGTGCTTTATGTAAATAACTTACAAAGTGAAGCCCCATTTAAAGTTAATTAGACTACTTTTTGGAAAATACTATTACAGTATGACTTTTCAGATATTACACCTCATGTGGGGTGTGTTATTGTTATTGCTTTGCGGTTGGTGATAAGCCCTGAAAATAACTTGACAGAGAACAAGAGATAAGAGGCAGATATAATGGGCCTCTGTCTTAGTGTGTTAATTAAAAATAATCAGTCCTTAATGACATCCAGCTCCTTAACTGAACACACGATGGCCAGTCCTGCAGCTCATAAACACAGAACAGACTGGTGTGAACTTAGACAAAGGTGTTTCCATCCAGTTATGCTAAATACCTCTGCCAAAGAGCATACATGATCATATATTTGTCTGTTTGTTAGCAGGATATCTCAAAAAGTTATGGACAAATTTGGATGAAATTTAGATAATGTTGAGAGGAGGAAGTGATTAAATCTGGGAGGTGATCTGATTATATTCTGGATCCAGGATCCAGAAGTTTTTATTAGCCTATAAAAATCTATGCTAATGGGCCAATTTCAATAGAATTTAACGTCTATTTATTTATCTGTTTATTTCATTGGGGATTTTGTTGGCCTTGATGGAGGTATGTGGTCTTAGAGCGTCTTCTCCTTTAAGAATGAAATGTGAAATGTGCATGTTTCTGGTGGATTAAACTTCATGAAAGCAGAACACACACATCTAAAACCACATCCAGAAGTGTGTGAGTCCAGAAGCTGCTCTTATATTTTCTCCTTAGCTGGTCAAATGTCATGTTGTTTGAAGAAGAAATAAATTTAGTAATAGACTAATGAGACTAACATCAAGATCAATGTAAGTCAAACACTGATGCAGACATTTTACACTGAGGTCAGAGGCGCTGATATCATTGGATTAACAATTTTCATGCTTTTTTTTCTAAGCCTCTGAAATTGAATTTCGACCATCATGTCTCTGTCATCAAGGTAAAGTGACCTACCGGCCCTTTAACTGGACCCTCTGGGAAACATTATTTCTTTTAAACGAAGAACCATTTAACATAATATAAAACTGATGAAATAAATGATAATCATTAGCACAATAAAATGTCATTGCAGGTTTCTCCTCAGTTTTGAAGAGAGTTGGTGTCAGTTCAACATTTGTGTCTTCAGATAAACCACAACCAAAGGGCTGTCCAGGTGTCTGCCTTTTTTTTTTTTTTTTNTTTTTTTTTTTTTTTTGTTTTGTTTTCCCAGTGATTCCTGGTGGGAATCAACCGTAGGAGGCTGGTTTCCTCACCGAGCTTTGTTCTTTGTGACTCCCCTATGGTAGCTTTCATTTGACTCCCAGTGTGAGCTCCGTGTTAATTAGGTAAATGAATACGTGTGTACAGACGGGGGCCGCCCTGCGCTAATAGCAACACCAGCACAATCGCAACCAAAGGGCCCCATCAGCTCAGGCTAAGTTTGCGATTAAAGGGAAGGCCTTTATGGAGAGGTGTAACAAAGTGGCATACAGCGAGCTTTGAAGCTTATTTATGGCGCTTTATCTAATCCCTACCACCCGTGGCTATGGAGGAGATATGGATGTATTATTCATGATAATATATGGTGGTGACTCATGTAGATCCACAACAAAGGCAACTTTCTTTTTGTGCCTTTTAAATGGCCAATTATTTTTTCTTAGACTGATGCCGAACTGATCAAATGATTAAAAAAAGATGCTTCTGACGTTTGGTGGACTGATATATTGTGAGTCCCTGAACCCTCAAGCGATCAGTTTCCTTGGCAGAACTTCTGACTAGAGGTTTTATTCTGCCCAACATGGAGATCAATAATCCTGGTAGATAAATTTGGACTCAGTTCAAATTCACATGATAAATACACAAGTCAGATAAGAAGCAAATCTACCCAAAACATTATTGGCAAAACTATGCATTTAGGAGGCATTATACTGTATAGTTTTGTCTTCTTATTCTTGTGCTGAAAAATTTCCTTCACTAATTCTACAAAATTTGTATAACTGAATATTTCTCAGCTCTATAACTTCATACACTGTTTTTACTGACGGCTGACCCTTTTAAACATAATAAAAATCCGAGAATCTTCCGTTATGATTTTCATGTAAGAAAAAGCAACAAGGTTCCTGGGTCAAACGCCACCCAGAAACTCTAAGATGGTTTATTTTGCCATTCTGTGACCTGACATGAATTTGTTTGGAGCATAAGAGTTTAATATTTGAAACTCGCATTCTGTTTTCGCCTTTAACCATAACCATAACTTGAAGCATCTTGAAAACACAGTTTTGTTTCTTACATTAGGAGATATGTAATTTCTTAAGTGAATGCTGTGCACTTCTACATGTATTTTGTATGTGGCAAACTGAAGAATCCTATGCAACCCTGCATAAGGTACCACAGCTATGGAAAGGCTCATTATTAGGACCTGTCCCTAAAATTCCCAAGCCCAAAGAGCCCAGTGACTATTGCACAATTGGCTTTCCAGCACTAGTGATGAAGTGCTCTGAAAGACTCCTTAAAAAGACACTTATCACCCTCATACGGCTTTCACTGGATCTCCTGCTCTTTACTTATCAGCCTCAGAGGAGCAGACCATTTTAAGCTGTGTCCAGACTCAGCTTCTTAAGATTTTGATATGATCCACCTTGTTTTTTGATTAATGTCCCGAAACATAGTCTGACACTCATGCTGCAGCACTCATGCAGCCAAAAAGTCCAACAGGTCAAAACGGGAACTTCTACAGGGGACAGAATAACTACGAATAAGATGGGTATGAATACTAGTTTCATCCCCGCTGCTGTTTGAGGCAGATATATTTGGTGCACAAGCTGCAGCAATATTTCCTTCCGAAACAATAATGTGATTAAGTTTGCTGATGGACAAGCCGTTGTTAACTTTCTCCTGGGTGATGAGCAAGAATACTGTCCTGGTTTAGAGGATTTATGAAATGGTGTGAAAAGTCTTTCATATATACAAGACAAAGATGTCCGCTGATTTTAGTTGAGAGCAGCCCTCACACCACAACACAATTTTCTCAGGTACAAATAGATATGCATCGTTCTGGATCAAAAGGTGCAGGAAAACCGGTGTGCTGAAGGAAATGCAACTATTTTACTTTACTAATCAAAAACTTTTTGGTAATTGGTAATAATAACATGTCCTTTTGTGCTTCTTCAGATATGACATCAATACAATAATAACACGACACAGTGCAATAAGTTTACAGAATCTCTCTGGGCCATCTTAAGAGGCATTTAGTTAAATGTGAGAAAAGGTTAAAGTAAAGTGGACACATCTTGATTTAAAATGGAGTAAGCATCCCATCACACCAACAGTGGGTGCAGTAAATTTAATCTGCACATCACGATAAATAAATCTACCAGCTTCCTAATTTGCAAACCTAGAAAAGCACCGTTAAAGGGCACACATGTACACCGTCTGCTTCATCGCTGCACCATGACTTGCTGGCTGACTGACAGGAAGTGTATAAAATAACAGCTTCCACCATTTTAACCAACGACTGCACTCCTCTAAAGTAAACTCTGCCAAGATGCTTACTATTGGTGATTAGCCAATCATCTGATCATGCTCAGTCCACGGATAAAGACTGATTTGGCCTCAGATTTGATCATCATACATGCATATGTGGGTAGAGTTGGAATGCCTCCTTAAATGTGAAGGTAACGCAGGTGTCCACTGAGGTAAATACTTCAAAGTATCTCAGGCTGATAACAGGATGATGTGGGATTTCTACTGGACAGATAAATCAACAGCAAATGACCAAGCTGGAGTTACGTTTGGAAAAGACTGTCATTAATTCAGAAGCAGTTAATAATGGATGAGGGAAGACATGACTGAAAGCTATTTACGGTTTGAGGAGCAGACATATGAATAGATGACCCCGTCCCTCTGTCGCACTGACAGTCGAGGGTTACTTTACAAAACTGTTGGCAGGAGAAGATCTTCCTGTAGCAGACAGACGGAGCTGCTGTCACTCAACACTGAGCTGTCACCCTCTGCTGAGATACCACAAGTGTGTGTGTGTAAGTGTGTGTGTCAGTGTGACAGGTCTGAATTAATGAGAGGTATGTGTCAAGGCGAGACAGAGACGTTGAGGAGTAAGGAGGGCAAAGATGGCGTCTGAATGGAGGTGAGCACAGTTTGTGTGTATGCAGGAATGGCACTTAAAAGGATAATTTCATTGTTTCCTGCCCGGTTATTTAAGGTGAAGTCAGAATCAGATGAAACTTACTAAAAGTTACAATCCATGACAGTTTTTATAAAAACATTTCCCACTACTTGATATTTCCAACTGACATAAAAAAAAAAAAAAAAATNAAAAAAAAAAAAAAAAAATTACTACAGCCAGTTTATGAAAGCTTTAACTGTTCTAACCATTCAGATGCTTTCAAGGACAAACAAAATTTTCAGCAAATGTTGCAGTGTGTTGTTTGGGTTGGTTTTGGGGGCAACATGGTGGCTTAGTGGTTAGCAATGTTTCACACCAAGAAGGTTCTGGGTTTGAATCCAACTCGGTTGCATGTTCTGCTATCAGAGGCGGGCCGTGCATTTTACACCTAGGCCTTCAATGCGATCCTCCCGCAACTAAATCACCTTCTAATAAGCTCACCATGACACTAGGGCTATATACTGCTGTTATTCGACATAACCACCCCATATTCACAGTGACAATAACCTTTATCGAGTGGAATAAAGTGATTTAATACGAGGATCAACACCTATGTCAGTTACAACACACTAACTGCAGAAACATGGATAGGATGTAGCATTATTACGCATTATGACAGGATGCTGCATCACATATAAACATGGCACAACCCAAATCAGTGTCATTACCAAAGAAACGAACAAACTCGTAACAACCATCACATTTACTCATACCACCAGCGAGCAAGCAAAAATGCCGTAAAACACAAATAACACAAGCAGTATTCAACAGGCTTCCCCACAGATTCCAGCCACATAAAAGTCCATCAAACTTACCAAAGCTGCTCGTCATCTGAAGACAAAGTCCGTCCTCCTTTCTGTCTTTAAAAAGAGTTTAACGATACGGTTGTACAGTATCGGTGCGTTTCAGTTCCAAAATGTGAAAAAAAGCGTTGTCAGTTAATCCATTTCTTCTCCTCCTTCAGCCATTGTGCGTTAAAAAACAACAGGACTAAGTAAAAATCGAAACAAAAAATCTAAAGCACTGTATCTAAAAATCTAAACGTCAAGAAAAAAAGTTTAAATAAACATTAAGTTATGTGCTAGCTAGGTTTCTTGAGTTACCTAAGCTAACCGCTCTCTTCTTCCTCTCATGAATTTCTGGCAGGGTGTTTAGCTAAATAGCATAATGCTGTACTCCGATAACGTAGACCAAGGCCAGCNAATTTCTGGCAGGGTGTTTAGCTAAATAGCATAATGCTGTACTCCGATAACGTAGACCAAGGCCAGCTAGAACGCCCTGACGTGTAAAAGAATACGCCCAACATGGCAAACCCGAAATATGATTGGTTAAAATATATGACAATCAACAACATCGTCCCATTTG
>VXCM01000102.1:199076-210990 GCA_014773175.1 Lucifuga dentata | reverse complement strand
TGAAGGCCTCAGGCTAGATTTTTTTTACCCGGAGACAGCACAGGTGGAAAATTTGATTGGATAAAACCTCTAATTTATATGAGCTGCGCTGGAAGCTGCGAAACTGAGGGAGAGTATATCGATGAAATGACGTTAATAGCAAAACTGATGGGAATGAACTTTGTAAAATACATATAGCATTAATAAAATGTATATTAAATTATAAAAACATAATTTGATGATTCTGACAATCTCTTGCTGGCCCTGACTGCACACCATTGATCAAATGCAGCATAATATATTCAATTTTCATGCAGGTAAGGTTACTGACAATCATTTCCCAAAGCATACATACTACTGGAATGGTGGCTTAAAAATTTTTTTTTCTTACCTTCCAGGCTGCCATTGGTTTCAGTTCATTCTGCTACGCTATTAAAATCACCTTGTTGATACCTGAAACATTCTTGGGATAGGTAATCCATCATCGCAAACAACACATGTATTCAGGTTTTTTTTTTTTCTTGAAGTTTCGTAATTTTAGCATTTAAGCACATTAAAAAGCGCGGAGTGAATGTATGTTTCCACCAGGGAATATAGTCCCAAAAGAAGACCTGCATTTATCGAAAAATTTAAACGACGGTGACTTCATAAGGCTGCATAACTATTAGCAGGTGAAACATGGATTTTTAAGGTAGGTGTATCACTTGAATATTTGATTTTGAAAGATTAAGAGGTTTTGCAAAATATCAGGAAAGCTGAAATACGGTTTTATCCTTTGGAAAAAGACTCAGTAACCTTACATGTATGAAAATTGAATATATTAGGCTGAAATATGCAAAATTTCTTTCTCTTTAAAGAGAAAGAAATTACTATACTAAACACAATCATTTGTATTTGTAATTATTTAACATACTTAAAAATCGTTTGCATGCTGCTGAATCAGCATCATGTCAGCATGGTTGGTTGTGGCTGTTGCATGTTTCAAGCCTTATTTGGTTTTCATTTGTCTTTATTTGAGACTGGTGTATTACTTTTAAAGAAATTTATCAACGTATTTTAAAATTGCCCAATCTCGCAATGTTCAACAATCATTTGAGAAATTCTTGGATTCACACCCAGACCAAAGGATCCAGATCCACACCACAATGGAATGGGTTTATCCCTTGGCCATGTCCCACCCTTCCACTAAGATTCAGCAATATCAGTTAAAAACTTTTTTGTGTAACCCTGCTAAAAACCAAACAAACAAACCAACAGATGCGAATGAAAACAAATCCTTGGCTGTTAGACTGGCTTTTATTAAAGTGAAGCTGTGATCCTTCAGAATTAGGATGTTCTTAAGAAATAGTAAATGACTATAAAAATCGAGAAATTAAAGAAAGACAGTAAATAAATGAGGCGTCCTACACAAACAGCCTGTAGTTATCTAAACAGTTCATCCAAAGTTTTCAGAGAAACCAGAGGAGCAAATAACTGACACATTCTGTGAGGCCTGTTGGTCTGCAGAAGTCTGAATGCTCAACCCTTTAGTTAAAAGTCACTAAGGGTGTCGCCTCACACCAGGACAGATGAGTTTCCATGGGAGGAACGAAGATGTCTGGCCAAATCCACTTTTCCCCCTTATTAAAATGGATATTTCCGAGCTGTCAGAGGGTGAAGTCTGGGTTTGCAGAGTGTATCGCTGACAGTGGGCTTCCTTTCCCTATAGGTTCAGTATCTCCTGTGGCTCTCCCTCCCACTGTGTGGTGTAGTGGGTTCCCTATGGGTCCCAAGCCAGCAACCCTCTGGCAAACTGTTCACTTTTCACTTAGCAGCACACACTAATTTACTGAGACTCGACACTGTTTTGGGTCCGCGGTGCAATTCCCACGTTCCAGCTGAGAAAATATATCATTAGTCCCTCATCGTGTAATGCTTGCCACGTTACGTTATGAAAGCTGGGTGTTAAGCAACATGGATAAAACAGGAGCCATTTCCAGTGTGCCTCATTTTGACCGCCTGCTTGGAAGAAGTGGTGGGCGTTGAGAATTTGAAAAGGGGACAAGATGCGGTGTTGAAAAAGGCCATTTTGCTTACTAAATACTCCTGGGTGGCTGGAAGACTAAGCATTTCCATTGCAAAAGTCTCCAATAATATAGTACAGCCATACAAGCGAAGGTCTTTATGAGTCTCTTTTGAAAGTTATATGGATTAATTAACTTTCCAAGCAAATTAATATTCCAGCCTAATTGGCTCGGTAAAACTATTAAGATTCAGACAGAAGATGGGTATTGCACAAATAATGATCTTCCTGATCGTTTGCTTGATAGAAGGAATCACGCATTTTGTTTACTGCTTAAGAAAGAAACCAAATGACTTCACAGCAGATTTCGAAGTCGGCATCCATGAAGCCTTCGCTGAGTGTAACCTACTGTATGTGTTGCTCTGTCATTATGCTCCGAGCACAATTGAAGACCCTTTTTTTTTGGCACAAGACCACAATTTTCTGGGTTTTTTCACTTCACAAACATTTTTACAGCCGTGACATGCTGTGACCGAGCAGGCCACAACAGGCAGCTCTGTCACCTCAAAACAACCACCCCACAGTGCCACACGAGACAGCTAAATATAGCGCCTCCCAGGGGGAAGGAAGCTAAGAGAATCTGTTGAGTCTGACCGGCTATCTTGTGGCTTAATTAACAAACACAGGACACAGTCACAGCAAATTAGAGGCCAATGGAAGCTCTTTGACTCGATGCACTGTAGGCTTTTCTGCATGGCCACCGCAACGTGAACGGCCTCTCACATCACTCATCGGTGCCGTGCTGCACACCCAGTAACTCCACTTCGCAGACCAATGTTTACTCTCTGTTTACCCATTGGCTTGGTGCTCCTACCTATCCAGATCACGTAGAAAACGTCTCCTACAGTCATTTTCCAAATCACAAGCGCACATCCCATTCACATGGCAGCAATTTGGGCCAGCTGACACCCAGTGGTGCATATGCCTGACCCCCTTTCTGCCCCCTCCAGCCCCCCTGACACCCTCTGGTAAGCCACATCTATCGCATGAGTCGGCAGGGCTCCAACCATTAAAGCTGGGCAGCCAGGATCATGTTTGTGTCGATGTATGTGATCTATTGCTGGTTCCAAAAATCTTCCGTTTTGTTCACGTATGTGTCCTAACCAGCGTAGCAGCTTGTTTGGTAATGAGCATGACAGCCAGCTGTACTGTATTAAACACATATACCAGTTACAGAAGCTCAATAATCCTACTTACTGTGCAGTGCTCATGAAGTTATAGACGAGCATCAATGTTATAATCACCATTTTAATAAATGTTACAAGCATTCATATTATTTAGTTGATAATTAAGGCAAATAAAACCAGAGTGCCTAGCTGGTTTTTATAGTCATTCTCATATCTTTAGTGGAAAAGGATTAAAAAAAAGACTTTGAATTAAGGCAAAATCCATTTATGTGTTTGTTACATCCTCGTATTAGGATATGCTGTAGAGAAGCAGCGCCGCATTTCTCGCTTCCTCAGCAGCAGAATACAGGTTTTGTTAGTGCAATGGCTCCAGTTAAATTGTTTCATTGCCACAGAAAAGCTTTGCCCTTTGACTCTGTGCAGAAGACATCATCCGCTTACAAGCTCTCACAATAAAAGCCATGCGCCTCGCAATAAGCCCTGCTTTGTTTCTAGTACATCCGAGTGAAAACATTTATTGGACTAATTACAATGGTCTCCCATTGAATTTTCTTCCTGTGTTACACATGCTTTGGCAAAGTTCCCAGTCCTGTGTCAAAACGTCTCTCTATTCATGGCTGCAGTACCCAACTGCCATCCATGTATGGAGAGGCAAGAAAGATGGAGAAACAATGGTGGTGGTGGGGGGCTCTTTTCAACAGCATAATGCAACTTATTTTTATTTTACTTTAAAACAGTAAGAATATATATATATACTGTATATATATTTAAAAAAACAATGCTTGCCAAAAAAAAAACCCAAAAACAACAAAAAAAAAAAAAAAAANAAAAAAAAAAAAAAAAAAACAGGGTTTCACTGCTGTTGGAGATATTCTGAAATCTATAAGATTTCCTATGAGGGGTCATATTGGCATGTAGCAGCATGTCATGACAATGAGCTGGTTGTGACAAACTACCATGGTTTGGCTACTAGGTTGAGGCTAGTAGCCAAGGACCACAAATCAGATCGACACCACTGCATGGATGCAGTGCAGCATAACAGCATCTTCTATTCTACTCCAGAATTTCAGGCAGGTAAAGACATGTGCTATAACCTCCCACTAGACTGTACAGATACCAACAGCCATAACTGTTTTAAAGTCTTTAAGGCAAGTCAAAATTAAGTCTCAGGTCATCATCAGCAAGTTGCATGTCATGATGACACCTGAAAGTCTTCGCTTTCAAGACTCAAGTTAAGTCTTCATGCATTCAAGTCTCATGGAAGACAAGTCAGGCCTCAAGTCCTCATTTTTCTGACTTAGTCTGACTCGCATCCAAGTTTTAGTCTACAGCTCTGCCAGCCACTTAGCTCAGATTTCTAAGTAGCAACTGCTCGATCACTTATGAAGATAAATTACAAGTGCTGAGACATTAACATTTTGGTTTCGGGTAAATGGGGTCACGACTACAAAACCACTTTGCTTCCTACAAAATGTTAAACATTTAAGCCTGCTTTGCACTGATATATTATCAATAGCACACATTTTTTGTAAGAGTCTATTGACTTACAGCAATGGTTCTCAATCCTGGTTATCATGGGTTGCAGCACTGCATCCTCTCCATTTCTCCCCACTCTACCCACACCTGATTAGCTAAATCAGGCGCATTCACTTATCAAGAGTTGGTGTGTCCCAGATCTTGATTGACCTTGATTGGCTAAATACACCTGATTTAGCTAATCAGGTGTGGGTCAATACGGACCAGGATTGAGAACCACTGATTTACAGTATTCCAGATCACAATTTCTGTCATCACACAATGCCATATTCTTCAAATTAATCATAAATAACATCCTCCACCTAAGAAGCAGCACTTCCAGAGTCTACATTAGTTTTCCAAGGGTGGTCTGCTGTCGAAGTTTTAGCCAAAGCCCAACTCAACTCTGTTAGCCGGTACAGTTCAGGGAGGTGTAATGGCACGTGGCCATGGTGGTATTCATGCTATTGTTACATTCAGCAAGGCTGGATCACACCTTATAATGACCACGAAGGTCAAATAAATGGTCTGGTGTTAATTGAGTAGAGAAACTATTATGGAACACACACGTGTAGATAGATTCTGTGATATAGTCATGAATGAAGAAAAAACACAGCTCAGCATATTGCAAGCGTAGTGCTTTGACAGCAGAACATTGGTGAATGGGTGGTTGCTACTTAAGTGTATTTGATTGATATTTAATTACCCTTAGACACACACACACACACACACACACACACACACACACACACACACACACACACAAGTGGGTGTACACACATCCACTCACATTTACACATACACAGACTACCAGTCTGGAGCCTGGCGGACTCCTGCTCTGATCCCACCCTTGTGCAGCCTTGCAGGGGGGCTGAGCAGCGTGCCAGGCCTGCCTCGCGCCCAGACGGATGCCCGTTGTACGCCCCCGTACCAACAGAGCTGCTGCCAAACCACACAAGGAGATAGTAAATGAGAGCAGAGTGTTCTGTTCAGCTTTCTCACACACACCATGTGGTTTATTTTATCTGACTCACACACACACACAGACAAAACACAACGCAGGCAGGCAGGTAGCAATTTGGGCGCTGTTAATCAGTGAACTCCGGTATACCAGCTCTATAAATCTTCACACTAGTGCACAAAATTCAGTGCTAGGCTGGTGATAAGCTGAGGAGTTGTTAGTCATTTGATTACTTGATTATTTGATCAAAATTAAAAATCATAGCATCAAGGTCAGATCTTTGTTGGGACATTAAAATTGCTTATTTTCTTGGTATCTTTCCCCTTCTGAGAAACAGACCACTAAGCACCTGAACATATCAGGCCACGTTATTTGCTCTATGATCAATAAAAAGTGAGAGATGGAACTCAAGATTAATCTTAAAATGAGAAAGAAAAAAAGTGATGATATGATTAATGTAACAAATACTAGATTATAAGTATTGCTTTTTTAAAATGAATATCCACAGTATCTTTTGGTGTCTTTCCTTTTCTGAATCATGGGATTGGACCGCATTACTTCCAGCACCACCTGTAATATCTCATTTGATTGCAGCTGTGTCAAACTCTTAACCAGTGGTTTAGTCATCACTTTCTACATTTAATCACTTAAACCAGCTACAGCAGAGCATAGAGTGTGAACCAGAGGCCCCACACCACAGGTCACACTCCACAGCAAAGGCTGGGAGCCACTGACATGACACACACACACACACAAACACACTCTCTCTCACACACAATCAAGGCTGGGAACCGCTGACATGAGGTCAAGACCTCCCCTATAGCTGACTTGATTAAACACATTTCTACAACCCACAACGCCACACTGCCCAATAAAGTCTGCTGTGCTGAGGATGAGTGAGGCTGTGTGGCACACACAGGGAGCATCACTGGCTCCAGAGAGCCCAGCCCGACGAGGGAGACTCCGATATGACGCCCTGCTGCAAAGGCTCCGCTTCCACCTACTCACTACACCCTGGGGGAGCAATCAGCCAGGCTTCTTATTATGAAGATAATGTCTGTTTGTACATGTGTATGAATGAATATTTCCCTCCTCAGACCCTCCAAGTGGAGGCAAAGGTTGCTGCTGAGCCATGGCGCTGCATAATCCAGCCCTGAATGAGAGTGAGGGGGAAAGCAAACATTCCTGGACAATGAGACCCTCCTTTACCCCCTACTGTAGTCATACCCATTTAAAATCTACTTACCCACAATGCAACATTTTTGGCTTAAATATCTAAAATAGCCCCCCTGGAACCAGTGCAGTGCCATGACAGGATAACATAGCCCTGCTCTTACTGGCCACAAGTGTCAACTATGGCTCAGATACAACCCTTCTGGGCCCTTAGTGAGCACATTATACCCAGTTCAAATGGTTTTAATATGTTTTAATAAGACCTGGTTTTGATTAGTTCTCCCTTGAAACCGGTAGTAACATGGCTACTAGGCACATATAAAATTTGAATGAATGGAATAGGGTTGCTGAAGAGTCAAGAGAGGGAAAACGGGAATCCTTGTGGATTTGTCCTTACCAGCTGGCTCTTTAGTCTAATGTAATGTCTGTGCCCATAGCTCTCACAACACCAGTAAAGGGGAAATATTTGCCCACAATCACTAATGTGTTTAAGGTGCACGATATGATTCAGTTCAGGTTGTAAAGAACTTGCGTGCTGAATGGAAGGATGGAGCTGTCGTGGCTGTATTTCCTTCAAGCAAACAGGGACAGCGCCTTTGTGTTTTGTTTGGGTCCCAGTGTGAAAGAAAAGAGCAGGTATTTTAGAGGAATGTGGGTTTAAATAAGCCAAATAACACTTAGAGCACCCACAGGAAACACCACACCAGGCCGCTATAGAAATGCCTGTTCCAAGTAATGGAGGGTGATATAGATCCCATGGCCTCACACTGCACCTGCTGTTATGAAAACCACAGAAACCCTACCACAGCAAGCAACTCATAAATATTCCCCATTTGTCATCCAAGAATGAAAGCAATCAAAGGCAGCATGGTGATAATATGTAAGGTACAGTAGATATTAACCCATGAATATTTTTCCGTCCCGTCCAGCAGGTGAGGAAGATGTTGAGATGTACATGTGACTGTGATCAGCATCATCGATAAAATTTAAACAATAAACTTCCAGTACTGCTTTGGACCCTTTAACAGTTTCCCATTTGAAATGTTTCTGCAGCAAAGCAAAAATACTGTCACAGAAAATTAGACTTTATTGAAGAATATATTTATTTTTGGTATAACTTGGTACTTTCTGACTCTAAATAAAGCCAGAGTCTTCATTCAGGGCTTCCTTTGGATTGTAATTCCGAAGGAGATTGTGTCCATTTAGTAATAAAACCTCACCCATTACTGCCTCTGCTGAACAGACTTGCATACTGTGTGATGGCTAGCATATGGAGAACTTGTCTGAAATATTAAAATTTTGACAGAAACGTATTCCTGCTTGTTGCTGCATTGGCCTGTGCCAAACATCATGGCTAACCCATATGAACATTAATGATTCCAGATTTCCTTCAACTCAAAGGGAAAACGATGCATCATTATACAGTTATTAAAATCAGCTAATTATTCCAACATTTATTATGCCAGGCAATCTTATTTGCCCCACCAATGTCATAACTTCCTTTCCCGCCATCTGCAATGGAAGGAATGCGTCAGCGCGCCGCAACTGCCACAACAGCAAATTCACAGCAGCCTGCAGTATATGAACACAGAGCGGAATCCTCTTATCGCATTACCTGCGATTAACATACAGCATCTACAGTAGATGCACTTATGCACCAGAACAACCTGGTTTGAATGCACAGATTGCTATCACTGATCTATATAGTTCAGAGCCCGCTGAGCTATTTCCTGTTAGTGGTTTCACTTGTTGTGCCTTTGAAGCAGGCTTTAATAATAGGACCCAACAGAACTAATGAAAATGCTCTCTGTCAGATTAAAAGGGAGCTTCAGTCTCAGCCACCTAACCGCATTGAGCACAAACATTAAAGCACACACACAGGCACGTGTACACACACACACGCGCAGCTTATAGAAGTGGTTTACACAGCGAGGACTATTCCCTCTGATGTGTGGATGACTGCTAACCCTCTTAACAACACCGTCAACGCCGTCAGCATCCTGTTTCTCACAATCACAAAGATACCAGCAGCAGCACAAACACACGAATTAGAGTCGGAGGGGAAATAAAGACCCATCTACTTGAGATGTACATTAGCTGCTCTCTCTGTATATCTTCATTTTTCCACTGTAAATGCTGTAATGTGTGCTTTAGTGGTGCTGGTGGTCTTCTACTTAATGAATCCACTTCAGTGCAGTTCCTCTCCGTAAGCCTTTAGGTTTAATCCCCCAGTCTGGAGCAGTGATAGTCTGGCCCAGAGATGACATCTGTGAATCGTTCATTAACTTGTAACCAGCAGCAGATGTCTTTTAAAAGAACTTGCTATATCTACGTTTTATTTCATTCCCTGTAAGTGGAATTTTTGCTTTGCTTCACTCGCTGGCGGACAGACTGGCTGCGCTTAGCAGTTTATTGACCTCGCTCGTGCAGCGCTAAGGATTATTTGAAGAGAATATGCAATTTTATGACAAAGCGGTGACTCGAACTTAATTTGGCAGAAGTGTTAAGCTGTGAAAATGAACTGCCTAGTGCAGTGGTTCTTAAACTGTTGTACATGTACCACACGTGCACCATGATTAGAGATTTCTGTAGAGATTCAACACAATTAAAATCAAAATTCTGTTAACTGTGGCAGATTATTTGTAAAGAAAGAGGTTTCACTGAGGAAAAAGGTTAATTATTTCTCCAAAGAATAAGCACTGTATATGGATTTAGACTAAAGGTGCATCCCAGTCATATGTGTTCAGTTTATTATTATTATTTTTGTTTTGTTTTGTCGTTTCTCTTGTGTGTTTTCTTTTGTTGTTATTTTTCTTGTACTATATGTTTGAAACCAATACAAAAAAAATTAATTAAAAAAAGAAAAAGTTTATTATTATTATTATCTTAGAATTCTATTTTTTTTTTTAAATAGCCCAACTAGTCCCATGTGCACACTATGTACTTCTGTTCTATGAGGCTGTCAGTAAATATGTCTACATAGATGTTAAAACTTTGATTACACTCAAGACAATAAATTTTACAGAAAAGTAACTCTGGGTCATTTTCAGACACGCGGCTGAAGCATTAAATTGCAAGCAAATTAACAGAATGACGTGTATGTCTGAAAGTGGCTTTGGTGATGCTTGGTTCATAAAGTTTGAGAATCACTAGTGGTAAATCATTTCAGACACCTGTGAAAGGTGTTACACTTAAAGCTGCATTGTACTGAGACTCGGTGTGGACGGGGAGCACAGAGAGTGGAGCATTTCAACACTGACAGCCTCCCTGTGGAAATATCATGTGCGATTTTGGGGGCAGGCGGGTGGGGGGGGGAGTTTAACCAGGGCAGGAAGACTGTGGTTTGTGTCTCCCAGGATGATATATACGTGATACAACGTGATTCATTTGCTACCGTGCATCCATAAGCTGTCTGGCAGATTTGGTTTTTTGTCTTTCAGGACAATGATTATACAGTGAGGCTCTCTGGCTAAATTGGCCATGACTTGCATTAAAACATTTAATCTTTGGCATATACCAGCCACATTTAGCCTAAAGGAGACTTTTATGTCTATTTATTTCGTGTTTTGAGGACTGAAAATGAGTAAGTGCAATGCGCATCAACTAAAGAGGTGAACGAATGGGTGTGTGCGATGAAAGACAAGTGCCACAGCCAAGTGCTGTTAGTGCATTACATGATGAGGCTGAAGATGAATGAGCCACCAGCGACATTCATCGGTTTGTACCATTCATGAGGATACGTCATAGTGAATTATAAGCCCTTAACAGTGCCGTCATGCTGTTAAGGCCCAATCGAGCATATCCAATCCTTTGGCTGGAGGTAACACTTGTGTCATGCAGCAACATGATGGAGTTCACAACTGGTTTTGAAATCATATAACTGTACGCTGAAGTGAGACGAGAGACACCAGGAGAGATTTCAGCCACATATATTATAGCCATAGACAATAATGAAAAGCTTCATCATACAGTCACATGAAATGTATTTTAATAAAACACAATGTACACATATGCAGTCCTATGACCATACATTTGATGGATCCTGATTATTAAACCTAGAATATGTCAAAAGCATACTTTTGTTTTGTCTTCTTCTTCTTCTTCTTCTTTGTCAAAACATTGAAATCAGTAGATGAGGTCGAATGAAATATGACGTCAGACAAAAACCTAAAGATATGCATCGGTATAAGGAATTCAAAGAATATTTCAGCATATAAGAGTAACAGTATAAGGCAAAAAATTCTCACTGAACAAAAAAGTACAAAATAGAATTAATAAATAAATCAAATATATACCATATAAATGAAATAGCTATGTGGTGGCTATGTTTATAATTTTGTTTTTAATCATTTTAATCTGTAGCTTGGTATTACAACCTTTTTTTTAACTCTAAAACATTTAGAACGTGAACAAGTCAATACTGAAAATACAGTAATAAGCTTTCATAATTAGATCAACTATGTACACGAGTTTGTTGTCATGCTAGTCGAACAACTAAATTTCTTATTTTTTTTATCCACACTATACAGTTAGAGCATAAAGCGGTCTGAACGTAAACAGTTTGTGCTGAGAATAAAATACTTTGCAACTATGCATGGTAATTTCTTTAATATTAATCTCAAAAATGTACATAACATAAAGGCCACACATGGGAACACTGTCTCCATTAGAGGGAAGGTAAGGGTAGCTTTGACATAAATACAGGAAGGAAAAACTGTCTCTTTTAGCTTAAGATGCCAGTTTGTCCATCAGCATCGTTTGCTTCACTCGAACTTGTTTTGCCTCGTCTTCCTCCGTCTTTTTGCTCACTCATCCCTTGGTTTTCCTCTCCTCCTTTGTCATCATCCCCCAGGCGGATCAGCTCGCCCACTCCCTCACTCCCTCTCCTATCAGCATCCACCCCTCTCTCTCTCTCTCTCTCTCTCTCTCTCGCTCTCTCTCTCTCTCCTCTTCACTATCTGGTTGCCCCTCCGTTTTCCATCAACCTGGTTGGTTAATGACATTGTTAACGACAGGAAATGAGTTCGTTAATGTCCACTATAAGGGTCCACAGGGCAAGGCAAGGCAAAGGGTCAGGGTGGAGGGGGTGGGGGGGTG
>VXCM01000102.1:0-198907 GCA_014773175.1 Lucifuga dentata | reverse complement strand
TAACAGTGGGAGGAGGCATGGGCATGAAGCATGTGTTTAATGTGTTGATGCTGATATGGTATGTTAGACTTATATTGTGTAGCAACGGAGTGAGTCACGGCGGCGTCTTGGTCTTTAGGGGTGGGGAGGTGGGGTTGGTCAGATGGAGCTGGGAGGAGGGTGAGTAGGGTTGGAGTTGTGTGGGAGTCATTTGTCAGCATATAGGTGGAGCAGCAGCTAGCAGCTTTGCGTCGGTTCTTGGTTCCTTGGGCAGTTTTACTCCTCACTGGCTGGAGCGAGCAGAGGCCAAGTGGTCGCTGTGCTGGTTCTGGGCCCGAAACCGGAGCCTCTGCTTGTTATTCTTCTTCTTCTTTGGTTCTTTGGATCGGTGCTTCCCTGATCCACCTGGGAATAAAGAGAAAAAACAGAGAGAAATTGTTGGCCATTGCGTAACTCTTGCCTCTGTTCTTAGATTCTTTGAGAAACAGCATCGTTCACAGCTGGGATTAATCCTGCTGTACGAGTTTTTCTGTATTACAGCAAAGAATCTCTTCTCCGATACCTTCTACTTCGCAGCCTTTATCACATTTTTTTTTAATGTAAAGCAATTTATGTGGTTATTGGCAACTATATGATGCTGTATGAAGCATATTTGCTTTTTGTGCACTAGAAGGAGTGCTGCAGAACCTGACTTGTGACTTGAGTTGCACTTAAATATTGATGACAAAGACTTTCACACAGATTTACACAGAGGACTTGACCTTTCCCTGACCATCAAGTCAGAAAGTGTTTGACACAATTACTGATGGGATGATTTTATATTTTGGTTACTTGAAATGAGACAAATGACGAGGGTTGAACATGAACTGTGCGCTTCGCTTCCACGGATTTTGCATGTATTTGTAATGTAATATGTATAAAAGCAGAGTCAAAGAAAAGAACCCTTTGAAATGCCTTTATAGAAATCCAAGTGGGTTTCGGGCTGGAGTACTGAGGACTCAGGACTTGACTTGGACATGAACTCAGTGCCATAGACTTGAACTTCAATTTGATTATTGAAGACTTGGTATTTGATTTAAATGCAAGGTTTCAACTACATCCCCGGCCAGGAGTTGGGAGAGCTATTTAAGATTTGCCAATAAAAAAAGGCTGCGTTATATCAAGAAGTGTACTGTATACAGAGAACATCACATACTGGGTTTTGGTTTGCTTCAATGGTCAGGACTGAACCTCAGTTCTAAACAAATGTCTATTCACCCCAACACTTCTCACTGTCACTGAAAGGGAACACAGAGAGGAGATACGTTTGGTAAGTTGCATAACACTTTTTCCAATTTGGAAAGGTCCTCCAGCCCAAGGTTAATACATCCCAGGTTTCACTGGGGCAAGGCAAGGCATGCTGGGAACTGACTTCCTGCTCTCATGGAAGCTTGTGTGGTGGAGGTTCTGCACCCACGGTTCTCTGTGACAGAGAAAACTCTGGCTACCGAACCACAAGGCAACAATCTGGCTGCCAAGGCCACAAATAAGATAACGAGGTGTGTGTGTGAGATGTAAGTGTGCGAGGGTGGGGAGGGGGGAGTGTGAGGGAATTTAAGGGAAAAGAAAATGTAATGGGGGGAAAAGTGGAGTAAGGCTTGGATGATGAGATGCTATCTGGATCCTGATGGAGAACACAAAGAAACAAGCCATGCTATGGTTCGCTGAGGGGGGAAGAACAGGAAAACGATATATACAGTAAAACCAGGTCTTGAACGCGGGCCTGATTCTGGGTCTTATTACTGCACTTGTTCAAGACGTTTCTCTCAGCACAAACAGGTAACAGTGTGGAACATGCAGCATTATCTCTAATTGCCTTCACATATGGGCTGGCATCGCAGTGAGACTTCGGGCCACCTCTTAAGTCCAGGCGACACAGTGAGGTATATTCAAAAATATTCTCTCCTTTAAGGCGAAAATGCATGAGAAAACAAGATATTGCTCTGCTAATAGGGTCTCTCGATGAATAATACAGATGCATGCAAACATCAAACCATTTCAGAGCCATTTCCTGCAATTAATGTAATCTTACTATTTTGGGTCCCATTGCCATTTTGAGCCAGGGCAATAAAGTTTTGTTGCACACAGCTCCTAGTTAAAACTGCCCGTTGAAAGCTCCGCAGTCTACACCTCAACAACTTTCACATCTTTTTGATCGAAATCTCATGCACCTCATTTGCAGAATATTAACAGCAAACTCTGTACACTTGTTTAGTAGATTCTCTCTAGATTGTGTGTGCGAGTTACAGTACAATAATCTGAAGCTGAAAGCCATTTGGCCTTTAGGTCACTTTTCCTAATTGCTACTAAAAGAGGTAATTTTCATTCAAAACAGTGTTGCTAGGTGCTTGATAAACACGGCCGTGAGTGCAATCAACTCGAGATGAATCACACTGCATGGCAATAAAGTACGTGTTGCAGTATTAAACTCCCCTCTGTAGCGGGCAAAACCCTCTTGGGCCATTCCTTGGACGCAAGGCTGCATTTAAAGTGAAAAAGCCTGCGTTTATAGCAATTGCGTGAAGCACAAATAAATATGTGAGAGTTAAGTTAAAAAGTAGTTTTCCTGGCTTCTCCAGGACTGGGCAGGAGATCTGTAATCCAAAGCGTTTTGCGTTGTCCGTAACACACACACGCATATACACACCCACACACGGAGCTGCAGTTGTTATGTTTTAGCCGTCTCTCTAAGAAACATTCAGCTGCTACTGAGTTCCAGGGGTGGAAGTTGCAGCTATATTTCATTTCTACACTGACTGATCATCTTGGATTATTAGCAATCCTATATTTGTCATAACACTGATCATATCAGTTCCTTCCTTCCTTCATCCCTGCTTTCTTTCATTCCTTTATCAACAACATATTATGTCCATGTGAGGGGAAAAAAGATAACAGGAAAAAGCCCTGGACTTGTTTCCATGATGTTCCTTGTTGGCGCTTTTGCCAAAGCAAGTTGATGACAGCTGTCAGCACAGTGTACGAGTCCGATTATTATCTAGTCTACGCGCTAAATATACAAAACGTTCTTTCTAGAAGGCAGTTATGGATGTTTCCTACAGCAGGAACCAAATAAAGTCCATAAGCTGCTCCTGGGTGCTTTCCTGTTTTCATTCTTTAATTCCACCAATATAAATCAGCAGATTCTGGATAATGTAAAGGTTCTGTAAATAGAGCTCCGCTGCATATTAAACCTTACTTCTCACAGGCTTGTGCTTCAAGCAATAACTTGGACGGTACATTCGTTTCTCTAACTGGTTGCTGACAATTTCAAGAAAGCGATTCCTCTCCATTTGACTCCTACTATCTATACAAGCATTTTTATTTTTTTTCAAGGCTCAGCACAAACTACCTAAATCATAAACTGATGGAGCTCATCTCAACTCCCCTCTATAACTATATCAGACCATATTTCATAGCCCAAGTTCTCAACGCTGACAGCTAGAGGGCAACCAACGCTCACACAAGCCCCTTCCCCAGCATGTGATACAAACCTAGTGAGACGACTTATCATATGTATCTAACCAAGAGCTGCCTTTTAGACTTTCCTCAGGGCACGATGCACTCTGAAGACTGAGCTTTCATCATCTCATATTTAAGACCAATGTAATCACTTAAGCTGATTACCAGGGTTCACAGAGGAAACAGTTTAATTTGCCTGGAAAGAAATGATTAAGTCATCTCAGTTGCTTTCAAAACCAAGAACAAATTCATAAATCTTAGAGCATGTAAAGATAATTTTGTCTTGGAAGTCACAGTGAGTTTCAAGTCAGTTTCTGTCTTTGTTTTACATCAAAACTGGCACAGTAAGAATTAAATCAAGAGAAGAATTGTTTTTTATCACAAAATTATAACCCTTTTTTATACTTTTCTTTCCGTTTTGGCTGCATTTAGTATCACTGCAGCAAACCATAATTTCACCAATGTTTAGTTTTCCTTCATAGATACAATCTTCTTCTGCCAGCTTGACATTCGTGTTTGAGTTAGAAATGAAAGTAAATCAAACAAACAAACAAAAATCTCATGAGCAAATCAAAATGTTTTGTATTTCTGAATCAGAAGCAGGGCCTGCGGTGGAATAGATGTTTACCGCTGTCAAAAATGACCTTTGTGGAATTCTTTTATGTATCTGTGTGTGTGTGCGCACGTGTGTGTCTGTCATACATGCCCTCAATGCATGCGTATCAGTGACTGTGAACGTACAAATCAAGCCATGTGTGTTTGAGAGATACTTGAAGCAAAGGAAAATTTAACTGGGATGTGGATGTTCCTTTATAATTTCTCAAAGCCTTTTGGATTCCACCGCTTTCTTTTCTTTCCCATCATTCTCTTTCCCTCTTTCTGCCTCTGCATCTCTGTGATGCTACTTGAAGCTTTTAGCGAAACTCAAACTCCTGTGCGGTGAAGATCCAGCTAAGAGTTAAACACTATTAGATGTATCATATTATTAGACGCGCACTCAAGAATAATATCTCCTTGCGGAATGGCAATATGACTACTTGTCCAACTGATGCACTGAAAGATAATCAGTCAAATCCATATCCAGGGGGAAGGAAGCCAAAGCCAAAGCTCCCTTCATCTGTGTCAAACCTAATATCTTTGTTTTGGAAGAGGAGCCCAAACTCAAGAATATGTAAGATTAGGTGAGTGAAAGTCAACAGTGTCTTGTTGTTGTAAGAACAAACTTGCCTCTTTGTCACTACAGAAAGTTTTTGAGAGATTCATCCCCTCAAGAAAGACCTATCATTAATATAGTTTCCTCCTTTGAGTTCTTGGACTGGCCTGAGGCTGTAGGGGGTCTCTATAAGTAAACCTATAATCACAGAGGCCATGACCTGATAAAAAAAAAACAAAACAAAAAACAAAAAAAAAAAACGCCTTGCACCGACTGCCTGCACAGGCCAAGTGACTTCATCCACTAACGGCTCCAGCGGCAATGCAGGAATCGAAGGCCTAATCTTATCTCCATTGCTTGTGGTTTGAGGAAAATCGATGGATGACCTCGAGAAGGCATTAAGACATACGGTAAATGGGATCCTATACTGATGAAAACTCTCCTCCACTCTCCTGTTACCCCGTCCCTCCACTCCACGCTGTTAACCTCAGACGGTCAATTAATAACTTTCATAGGACAAGGGGGAACAAAATCAAAACAATTTTGAAGAAGATTCGGTGGACTTAGGAAGGTAAGGCTGGAATTTTTTTGGCAGCTCGTCTTTTTCATAAATCGGCCAAAGCAGAGGCCATTATTTGCGAGGGAAGGAGAGAACTACTGGCGCCAGTGAGATTTGATTTCAGTGGCAGAAATTGGATTAGCAGCCATTAAGGGCCTCCTCACACATACATTTATAATGCTGTGAAGGGGAAAGGATCTGTAGCCAGCCAGCGCTCTCCTTACTCACACACCGACAACTCTTCTGTCTGGGAAAAGGATGCGTACATGGACACGGCCCTATAATGATGCTGAACTGAGTTTTCATTTGATTTATAGGCGGTGCACAGGGGTATGATCTTACGTGACTTTAGACTTTAGGCTGATTGTTGTTGGCTTTACCAATTTTCTCCAAACATCATCCGATTTCCAACAATTTTAAACCCAATTTTATTTACCCACTAACCCAAAAATTGTTGTTTCTTGCAAGACAGCAAGGGAGGATAGGTCAGATTATCCTTCCAGTTATAAAAAAAAGTGAATAAAATAATAGAGAAAGATAAACAAAAATGTGCAAAGTGAGTTTTTAAAAAAAAAAACGATTTTAAAAATTAAACTGAGTGTTTTCACAGTGGAAACTACTTCTACAGTCCACTTTTCACCAGGATTTTTTTCTATTATTGATTTTATTTATTTTTTTTCACACACTTATTAATATTCAACATACTAAAACAAATGTGTGTCTTGGCATGTATGGACAGTTCATTCATATAAATAAAAAGCATTTTAGGTGGGAGGTACCCAGTGGAAACATACACTGATTCACATTTTATTTTGCTGTTTTTTTTTTGTTTGTTTGTTTTTTTAACTAGCCATTGTCAACTAGCATATAAAAAAGTTGTATGGTGTTTCTTGCTGTTTTAGCATCCAGGGACATTTGATGTTTAAGATAAGCTTTAATACTGATGGTAAGATAACAGACAGCAAGACACAGGTGAAAACGGCAGAGATTTCTAATAGATGCAGACTAAGACAGAGCAGAAGAATGTAGGAGGAAAATGACCGGGAAACACTGGGGCAGAAACATACACGTCAGATGTAGGAAAAAAGAAATCAGCCTTTAGACAGAGGAAGATCATTTACAAGAAGCTCATCTTGCCAACCAACTGACAAGAGGCTCTCTGCACAGCGTCACATAGCCCTAACAAGGTTACTCTGGATCACACTCTTTCATTCACTCTTTCATTCTGTCATTCTCTTTCCCCCATGCTCTGCTTACTATCACTGAGCTGCTAGGCGAGAATGATTTAAAACATATGCATTCCGATTTAAAAAGCTAATGTTGGGATTAGGTCGGTCATTATTTTCTCATCTGTGACCTGGTGGAGGATCTGCAAGGAGATTAAAAAAGCAGGTTAGCTCACCGCCCGGCTCTTTGAAGTTTCGTTTCACTGACAATAAGTTAAAGCGAAAACCCGGCTCGCAGATTAACGTCTCTAAGCGGGAGAAGTCCCTGCAAAACATGCATGACTGACACAGTGATTAATTTGCCCGATGGTCAATGTGGACAGCGTGTTTTTTCCCATCTGGAGAAGGTCGGTCACAACATGCAGCACCCACGACCTGTCCAGGAAGCTACAGAACAAGTGATGACCCTGCACACTAAATTTTTGTTTTTGGGCCCGTCAGTCCAGTCAGAGTTCAAAGTGATGCTCAACTGCATTTCAAAAAATGTTAACTGTTCCCTTGAACTTTTTGGGTTAGAAAATCTGGCTAGAATGCTTAAGGGACAAAGGTAAGCAAGTCTTTGGTGTTATCTCATAGAAATCTTCCATTGCAGATGTTAAAAAATTAGGCCACCTACCAGAAAATCTGGTATTGCGGAAACCACTGTCTCTGCACTTTGAACTATCCTCATCTACGCCTTCACTTAGACACTGATGCCATGTTCAGAGATGTTGGAAAATAGAACAACTCTTGTCTACTGTACTTGGAAAAATTCAATGGAAGGGCCCCTCAGGTCAGAATTCCAAATCGGAAACTCATTTTCCAGCTCTGATGTTTCTCAGATGCATGGAGGTGCCGGTATTGTCAAGACTATTTTCAGCATTCTGTGGCATTAAATCTAAATCTAAATAAATGCATGGTAAATTACTAAAAAATATAAATTTATAATTAAAAAAATTGTGCTTGCAATTGTTAAATCTCTATGCTAACTAGTCAGCCATCACTGCAAAATATTAAACTTATTATCAGTTCCCCACTTTAGCAAATATCTGGTGCTATTTATATCCTGACTGGAAGAGGTTAAAAGGGTCCCATACAGAACCAGCAGTCCCACAGATGGTTCCTTACCAAACTGTGTAGCTTTTAAAGGTTAAAGCTGAAATAGGCAAGATTTATATGAAAAAATACACCTGGTCCTTTGGCATAAATTGCAGAACGGAGGATCAACAGAAAATTGTCCCATCATCCTTATTTGTGAGATGAGACAGAGAACAAGAGCTGAAATGGAAGAGAAAATGGAAGCGTTTGTTCATTGTGCTGCTAGTGTGGACGTCTTCTCTCTCTCTGTTTGGGTCTGTGTCAACGGCTTTGTGGATCAGATCTAATTATCCTCAGGTGTATTTCAGACTGGGTCAGACTATCCTCAGGTCCTATTTGAGGCAGGTCTGGCTGTTTTTTTAACAGTTTTCTGGCATTGCCAAACAAGGCAAGTGTCTTTTGATAAGTCAATAAACGTTAAGCAAAACCAGAGTGCAGCACACATTACCAATCACTGGAAAATTGCTGGTTTATGTTTAACAAAACTTCAACAATAGATATTACATGTAACAGCATCTTGATTGAGTTTCCTAACTGAATTTGAAATATTACGCTGAAGTTTCTTGTTTCGATTTTTCCACATGGACCCTGGCAGTTTTTTTTTTTTTTGCTATTAAATAGAATCTTGCTCCACTGTAATAGCTTTATGGAGCCAATGGTGTCATCAGAGTAACGTCAGCAGCCAGGCGCTGAACATCAGGCATGACGACTGGCTGCTGAGTCTGATGCGCCTGGAAACCACAGGACACAGAGAGACGTGAGCAGCCTCATCTGCGGTCTGCTATCTCCCGACTGACTCACCGACACATCTGGGCTTAAGTATATGGGGCTCTCCTGCCTCACGGGCACTTGGGTAAATGAGGGATAATTAGCTTTAGTTGACTTTAATGAATGGTTTAATGTTGTGTTTCATTTCTGATGAGCAAAATATAAAGCTCAGCACATATCAAAGAGAGGGAGGCCAGTGCCAGCCTTTCAAAAGGCCTGTCGCTGGTGTGGGTCTGTTTGTTTTTGTATTTGTTGTGGGTCGTGCTGAGCTTAACTTAGCAGCAGCACATGAAGGAAGGGTATAAAATGTGGTCACAGACCAGACGATCA
This sequence comes from Lucifuga dentata, assembly GCA_014773175.1. Classification (NCBI taxonomy): domain Eukaryota; kingdom Metazoa; phylum Chordata; class Actinopteri; order Ophidiiformes; family Bythitidae; genus Lucifuga; species Lucifuga dentata. The sequence continues at coordinate 190,317 of VXCM01000102.1, read as the reverse complement.
AGAAACCTGATGGGATATACAGTACAAACGCACCATTCTTCTCGGGGGAGTTACAACAGATGTCAGTTCTGCTTGGTTTTACTCAAAGATAGACAGAAGGCCACAGTAAAACACTTTCATTTTCATGTCTACTTTATCAAGATTAGATCTCTATAAACGCTTTGATCCATCTTATACTTCCCACATGCTTTGATATAAACCAGGAAATGTCTTATGATAGCCATTCATCTTAGATTCCGATAAGTATATTGCATTAAGCTTATGGAATTAATCATTTTCAACAGACATAAGATCCAGCATGGATTTATGTGTTCTGTCCAATCTTTGATAACAAGCTGTTCTCATATGACTCTGACTACCTTTTTATGCCTTTACACTGAAGAGACGTTGTTTCTTAAGTATTTAGAAGCTAATAAAAACTGGTAGTCCAGTATAATGTACTTTTACACACTTCACATTTTCCTTTTTAAATCAGATTTATAATCCTTTTGACTAATACAATGAAACACGCTTAATCCATACGTCACCAATCTTCCTCTCACTGCATAAACTAGCACCTTACCAGGATTAACTGCACACTTTTAGAAGCACCTTTATGCAGACAATGGATCAAAACAGAAAAAAAATAACATCCTGTAAAGGAGGCGATCTTTTTCACTGCTATTAAACAAGCTATGGGGTGAAATATATGTTCTTTATTTGAAGAAGTGAATCTGCATTTCCAGAACGAGCCCAGTATGTCCAGGCCTTAGAACATGGGGTCAGTCCCTTTTGGAGGGCCCTGGCTTGGGGATTTACCTGACTTGGGCCCCTTTCTTGAGCCTGCTAGTCCTGCTTCAACAAGCCAACTATATTACTGCTTTATGGAGAGGAATAAAATTGCTGTAAACACAGGAGGGGTCAGGCTATATGATGCACACTAGGTAGAAGGGGTTTTTTGGACCGTTATTGGGCTATAAGACTGATCATGATGGAAGGTCAGCATTGTAAGCATATAACTGTTTACAATGTAAACTACTAAGCTGCACACAGAAAAAAAAATACTCCATTACAAATGAAAGTCCTGCATTAGGTAAAAATATCAACAGTAAAATGTATTTTGGAAAGAAGTAATGATAAAGGAAGGACAGAGTGCAAACAGGAATGGAGGAAGGAAACAAATTAGGAAATGAGGAAAGAAATAAGAAAAGGAAAGGACATAAAGAGTGAAGGAAGAAAAGCCAGGTAGTATGAGCCCATAATCCATGTAGGGACGTACTGTAGATGTGGTATGTGAGCACAGACACAGAAATATTAAAGTAAACAGTGTCTCATAATTACATCATGGCTATATTAAGCACTGCGTGACACAGAGGAGACATAACAAGGTGACTATGTGTGATCCAGTATCACTATGTACATAATGCCTATGCACACAAATGTATGTGTGTGCGTGTGTGTGTGTGTGTGCGTTAGTGCGTGCATGTACTCTTCATCCTCTGATTCCACCTGGTCTGCATGCTCCTGCTCTCTGTGGGTCTGTAATGGAAATGGGGGGAAGGATATGGGAGGAAATTGTCCTGCATGATTCCCTCTTTATATCTCATTTCTTCACAAGTCCTTTCATCCCCTCCTCTCTCTACTGGGAAACTCCAGGAGGAAATCCCTCGCATGTTTGGACATGGAGCACAACTGTCCCAAAACAGGACCAGACCCTAACAAGCAGGGAGCCAAGCTAAGTCAGACGGGCTTAGACACTAAAACAGAGACAGGGGCCGTCGGGATCATGCCACAATCCCTGTGCAATGGCCAGTGATGAGGGAATCAAGTCTAGCCAGCTCTTTTTGTTTTCTTTGATTGTTACACTAACTCTCAAAGGACACTGCCATTCGATCTATGCACTCAAAGGCCTAACAGATTGCACACATTTTTCGATAAAAATAGTTCATTACTTCACAGAGTCGAACGGAAGAAAGGGGGAGATGTGTTTGATGTGTTCTCGGAGCTCTCGTTGCACGGGGGGACAGAGGTAAAGCCGATTCAGGAAGGGCTTGATCCTCTCTAAGGCCTGCGCTGCATCAAACACTTGTCAAACAGCGGGGAGACGGACAGCTGAGTGGCTCTGACAGATCCGATCGTAGACACAAGCAATAAGAGTCAGTGCCATTCAGCTTCTCTGTCCAGATCCCGCTCATCCACTCTTGTCAATAATCCCTCCCTTCGACTCTCTAAAACACAAACAGAAGGCTTTGAGGCATATGGCAGACATTTTCTTGTTGTTTTTAGCCGTTTGATTACAGTGCAATTTCATCGGTCATTTCAGGGTCTCACCTCGCCAAGGAGACGTTTGTGTACTCCTGAATGCAGCAGCATGTCAGAGATGCAGCAAGGTAAAGAGAACGGAATCAAATCAAAGGGGGCTTAAGCTCCCACTAAGCCAACAGAATGGTCTCAAGGCCTGCTGGGATCACGGTCCTGTACCTCGCCACCCAAAAACACAGCGCATGTCATGGTTTATGCGGTACCTGGAATAGGTCATGTTTCATGACACGGATCACTCAATCATGTCTTCAGAGCAGCCTTGTTATACATGTTAAACAAGCAATTTAAAGGGTATTTCTTGATTCTTGCATAAAAAATAAAATCCGCCATAATCTTACAATCTCACTGTTTGTTTGAATCCATGAATCCATATTGAACATAAAAACCTATAATTACATAATATCATACCAGCTTATTTTACAGCAGGTGTCCCCCCTTTCACTTTGATGCTGTAAATTTGCAAAGGAAATTTCAAATAACAGGATGTGTGTGGGTTTTTCCCAATAAATCTCTCTGTCTTTCCTCTGTGACTATCACAACCCAGTCAGTCAGTTTAACTGCTGTAAATGTGGTGATGCTGGCTAAAATTAATTTGTGTTTTAAAGAGGTGTACAATCTTCTTTTTCACTTCTAGCAGCAACTGAAAAACTATAAATGTCCCGCGCAGGGTTATTGAGCTGGATCACCAGACAGATAAGTGGTTAATAACCTCAGGCAGTTTAATGGAAGCTGGTTGATGTGTGTATTATTAAAGAAAAACACACTTTTACAGCTCACCAACATGTGTTACTGTACAGTATGTGTCCTCTGTATACCAAATGTAAAAATGACGAGTCTCAATAGAGTTTTCCTCCTTTGAGCTGAAATTGTTAACCAGTGACATCATCACCTGTGTAGTGTGTGTGTGTGTGTGTGTGTGTGTGTGTGTGTGTGTGTGTGTGTATGTGTGTGTGAGTTTCATGTGTACACTACAGTATAACCTTGGTACGTTGGCCCTGGCCTCTACTTAGGCCACTATAATGGTATAATGGTCTTGCTTTTAGTCTGCAACTCCCTGTATTTGTCTCTGTTAGTTCAGAGAGAGAGAGAGAGAGAGAGAGAGAGAGAGAGACAGCCAAAGGGCAGTAGGCCTATACTTGCTGTTTGTTGTGTCTGCATGTCAGTTATTGGGTCCAAGCTTATGGACACGAGTGGGTCAGAAGCCACAGCCTCTCTGAATTATCAGGCTGTAATTAAAAGCTGTGATGTCTCTATGAAGTTGGCTGCTCGAGATGGGGAAAAAAGAGGGAAGGAAGGAAGGTGGGAAGAGGAGGAGAGGAGAGCGGCTGAGCCAGTTCAACTGTGCACCAGATGTTTTCAGGCTCCCCCATTTGGCTCCTCACCTTCCTTCTTTTCTCCTGCAGCCAGACCGCTTGGAGAGGGAGGATTCCAGCGCATGCAGCACTGCTTCGAACAATGTGCGCCACGCGAACATATCCACCTCTGTGGCACACATTGTTTCTCAGACAACCACGCACTGTGATATACGATATATGAAAAAAAAAAAAAAAAAGTTTAAGGCAGACAGTGTTATTTGAGCGCAAGACAGGAAAAGAACGAGTGGAAAATGGAAAACAGGAATGAGTGACGAGGAGGAAAGTAGATAATGTGGTGACTTTTTCTGCTTGTGAGGTCTGTTTTATTGTTTGTCAGTGTGTGTTATGTGCTTCTCTCATTCTGCTTGTGCGAATGTATGCGAGTGTGTATGCATGTGTGTGTATATGTGTCCTCGTTTGCCTGGTGTGGTCTTTGTGGAGATGAAAGTAGGAGAGCTGGCAGCGGTGCTGGACTGGAGGTCTGGCAGACAGAGGAGATGGATGGATGCAGCGTGATCAGACAGAGTCCTCTCTGACCAGCTCGGGTTATCCAAATATGAGGTGAGAAACCCAGACACAGCAGCCTACTTCAGACTGATATAGGTATTTGATATTTTTGGCTCAAACTGAAGCTGAAAACAGCTTATATTTTGCGGCTGTATTTATTATTTTTAAATTTCCCCATTTTATTGCACCAAAAACGCTCCCATTAAGTATGGAATTCGGTGTTTTGCCACAAGTTCACTCTCGTTGGGAGGAGGAAAGCCTTTGAATCTACATGTGGACCATCTTGGATCACGACACACTCAAACTGCACTGAAATCCATACTAATGAAATTTTTTTTTTTAAAGGCGGTGAAGCAGGTTTCGCTGCANAACTGCACTGAAATCCATACTAATGAAATTTTTTTTTTTAAAGGCGGTGAAGCAGGTTTCGCTGCAGGTTTTACAGATTACCACCCCTGAAGCTGTGGAGTAAAATCCTCTGTCAACAAAACTTCAATGATTTCTTTGGTGAGCTGTCTGATATAAAACCGAACTGTGGTCAGGGAAAAAAAAAGCTCCATCATATTATAAGTGGACAGCACTGGCCAGCAGATATTTAATAAAAGTTCAATAAAGGTCCCATATATCAGTTGAACTTTACTTCAAAGACCTCATCATAAGCTGTTGTCATCCATCCCTGTAAAGACCCAGACCGTGTCTTGATGGCCATATAAAATCACTGGCTGTAACAGCACAAACTGCCCATCAAGGGAACGTTCGCCAAAAGTCCGTTTTACAGCCCGGACCATGTCATGGGCAATATCAGCTCATATACTGCACAGTGGGGGGAAATAGCTCCCATTTGTGGGGCACAAGAACATGAAAACATTCCACTTCTGTACAGTATCTCACCCTCCTCCTCTTTCTTCTTCATCCCTCCAGTTTGCTGCCACTTTGTTTGTTTGTGTACGTCTGGTTTTGATGGGGCTGTTGATGTCGGTCCATATGCCCCATTTCCTCTCTGCCAGACGACAACGACGGAAGCCTTGCAAACAACGCGGCACTCCTCCGTGATACAAAGTCACGCAGTGTGTGCAATTAGACTGGGACATCTGTGTCTTTCAGCTTAGTGAAGAACAGATCATTGATCATTGATATCAGTCTTGAGTTCATAAAACGATGCTAATCACAGTTATGACTGACTATGAAAATTATCTTAACTTTTACAGATCTTTGGCAGTTATACGCTGAGAATCCACAAGCTTGTATTCATTTGAATGATATTAATACAATATGAAATTCACAATAAAGTAAGTCAAATAAGGGGATGGCTGCATCTAATGTGTGTACATGAGTCTACAAAAGGCAGTTCGGCAAAACCTCAACTCAACTGGTCCAAAGAGTGTGAAAAAACCTCACACACACCCTTCCTCTTTCTTCCTGCTTGGTAAAAGACCAGATGACAATAATGTGGAGTGTGGAGCCCCAGTGAGAGCTGCTGACCCCTCCTCTTCCACCTCCCTCCCTCCATCCACCCCCCTGGTCTTTGAAAGGCCTCCACATGTTTATGGCTCATGCCTGTGGTATGACGATGGATTCTCCATATAAAAGCCAGCAGGATCATGGGGTGTTTCAAATATTGCTCTCTGAAGACAGTTGCTGACAAAATGACAGCAGCCATATTTATTTTGGTCAGAGAGCAGGGGCACTTAGCGGGAAGTTAATCAGAGACCCCTCCTCTTCCAGCTTCCAGCCTTGTTCTCTCCCCAATAAGGAATGTATTCAGGACAGAGAAGTCCCAGAGACTACCGGTGATGACTTTCACCTCCAGTGGAAGATTTAACACAGCTAAACTGCATGGGAGGCAAAAAACTAAAGCCTATGTTTAGTTAGAGAACATCAGCATAAAGCAAGCGTGGATTGCCTGTCTGGACACGAGCTTAGATAATCAATTTTCAATTGGTTTAGAGGCAAAACACAAGCACATAAGCACAGAGGGGAAAAAGGGAGTAATCTATCTAATATGTGATCACCGAAACAGAACTTGTGTTAATTTGTGACTGTGACCACAGTGGTGACCATAACTGCCTTTGGCATTGGGATGTTGGAGATCTGGCAAAGGCAATGACAGGTTGATGTGTCTTTCCTCTTCACCCATATTCACACTTATTACAGTACTGTGCAAGGATCCCAAAAAGTCTCTTTGTCATGTCAGCTTCACAGCCATGAAAACCTGCAAGAAACTATTAATATGGTTCTGTTTGCAACCAGATTTGGTGGCATTTTAATTAAATTAATGCATGTGGTGGTGGTGGCAGGGGGTTGAACAGCCTGGACCCTGTGTCCGGAGCCAGGCCATCCATCCATCCACCCAGGTCCAAAGGCAGAAGGGTACTTCTGAGGCCTTCTTACCAGCTACTGTGTCAGCCCCCATGGAGCAGCCTTATTAAATGAAGATTAAGCCATGGCTCCTCTCATCACAACAGGGTGCAGTGTGAGGCACATATAATCACTATGACAAGGCGGCTGCCAATTAGTGCTCTCCTTCTGTCCTGGGAAAGCGCTCCTCACTCCACCCCCGCTGGCGGGAAGAAGTGATCCAGATTGTCCGTGATATTACCCAGGCCAGAGATCGCCATTAATCAGCAGCCGTCATTCCACTCCAGCAGAAATCAGAGTGGGACTTGTCATTTGCGCAACAGCTCTCCCATCCAAAAGTCCTGACTACCCATAGAGCACACCCAGGGAACATTAATTGGAATAATGAGACAAATACATGAAGGAAAAGAAATGCAAACCTCTATTCTCATCTCATCACAGATGAGAAGAGCACACTCCATGAATTAGGCTCTTGTTGAAAGCGTGCATCTGTTTTAGAGAAAAAACTGGCCTCATGGTAGACGGCTACGCCTGACAAAAACATATCCAGAAATGTGTTTGGATGTCAGGTTTTTTAAGCCAAATGCAGGCCAGACTCAGATGTGATCATGCTGAGTGCGTAACTAAAATGCTCAGAAGTGAATGGCATCTTTCGCTAGACCTTAAGCCTCTTGGCTCAGCAACTATAAACACCAAAATTGTGTGTCACACGCTCATACACATGCACACACATTAAGTGTGTGCTCATATGCAAAGACTGCCAGATCCGGATTGTTTGGTGTCAGTGTGCTGCAGACAAGGCGGCTGAGCTTCCTCCAGAGCGGATTTGAAGCAATCATCGTTGCTCTGTGCATCGTTTTACGGGAGCAGAGGCTTTGGAGCAGATGGTTCACAGACTGTGAGGACCAGGAGGTCCACAGCCACTGCAGATTCACCGCAGAACCAGAGCGGCTTCAGACAGAACCTGGCAAGGATCCCACCAGTCAGCCAAAACCTCCCAGGGTCGGGTTGATCCCAAGCGTATCTGGGTTCACTTTGGCCCCCTGTTCCAGAATGAAGGTGCTTACAGGGTAAACTAAACAACTGCCCGCCTTTCTGTCATGTCCAATGGTCGTAAGTACAGACGAAGCTGTTGAAGAGCCTTTAGACCTCACTCCTTTGCAGGAGTGATGAGGCGGTAAACAAAAAGGGATGTAAACTATGATGTATAGTTGGTGATCATCATTAGAAAGCACATTTCATGGACGATGAATTACGGGGTGAGGCACAAGTACACATGAAACAGTGTGATATCATGATGCTAAAAGAATCGATGTTAAATCTGTTTGAAGTGATATCAGAAAGATAGAGATGCATGTAGATTCTGATGGATCAATAAAAACTTGGCTCTGACTTTCGCTTTGCCACAATAATCACACAGCTTTAGTAATGGCCGTACAAAGTAAATCTATCATATAACTTCCATAGAGGTGAGTACAGAATGTAGAGTACAAACACAGGGTACATTCAAGCTCCCACACTGAAGTTATGATGTACAATATTAGTGTTGGCTGGATCCAACCTCACAGGGCTTTAGAGGCCCCACAATAAAACATTTAAGTTGAAGGTGAATAATGGGATGCAGGGCTTGGCCTCAGGAGCTTTACAGTGGAACAGGTTTCTCTGATTACACACATGGGAGATCAATACTCCCACAAAGGCCTGTAGCTCTCTCAGTAGAGGTGCATAATCCAATGACCAAAGGTAATCATTGCATACCTTTTTCTCATTCTGCCTCTTTAGCTTTCCATGGGTCCGTACGGCAACTGAGCTTCCTGTGTTCATAGAAAGAGACTAGCTGATAAAATGAAAGACGAGATGATGTCCAGTTCTTCACTTTGGAATCATTTTGGAAGACCATGTGATAAATATGTTTATTATATTAGTTCAAATGTGTCCAGAATTGTTTAGCTCCAACTATTGTAAAACTTTTGTACTCTGAGCTTGGCTGCCTCCTGCACAAATCCTTTGCTGCACTACAAGTGCTTTCTGTTAAACACTTCTACAAACACATCAATTAACTGCAGCAACGCAAATGTCATTCCTGTCCGCCGCTAACATTAAGAGTTTTGTGCCGTCTGAGAATCTGAAAGCCGATTTGTGAACTGGTAGGAAATTAGCCTGAGTTACAGTGTTGTGTTTGTGTTGGACTTTACTCCCTCCTAAATCCCAAATCAGGGATTACATTAAGATTAAGTGGGAGTTTTGAGCGCTTTAACATTTTAAGTTGTTTACTTAACATCTAATGCCACTGACATGGCAGAAGAAGCTGTTGTTAGAAGCTTATAGGAGAAAGCAGAGGTGAGTGCATGAGAAAACAAAGAGCGAAAAAAGGAAAATGCACTGATGGATAGAGGAGAAGAAAAAGAGAGAAAAAAGGAAGAGAAGCACTTGTTACACACACATCTGTTTGTAAACCAGTGAATCCGATGACAGAGGCTGCTGGGAAATCTCTGAAGGGAAGGCCTTAATGGCATCAATATTGAACAGCTTGGCACTCCAGCCTTTCCAAGTGTTATCACTCTTCTCACCTTTCCTCCCATCAGCTCAGAAGGCGGGGAGGGGGGCAGACTATCAATGCTGACAGCACTGGAACAGCTATTAATAAAGTCTGTTTATTGTTTATGGTCCATTCAGGGCACCACTCCAGTGATCCAGAGATTTGAAGAGCATTTTAACGTCTCCAGGGTGCAACAACACAACAGCTGGCATAAAAACCAGCCAAGCATCCGCGAGACTGGCTTCTGTCAAAGCCTTTAGTCAAAATTACAAAGTGAATATGAAAAGCTTGATGGAAATGGTGAACTGACTTCAGAAAAATTCAATATTGCAAGGATCTTTAAAAAAAAAAAAAAAAAAAAAGAAGTTATGTTATTAATCGAAATGAGATGACATGTTCCAAACAATAAGAGTGCAGGGTTTGCTAAAATCACAGAAAAACAACAGCTTAAACAATTCAGACGTGGCTTTGGATGTTCTGCAGTGTTCTCTGTAAAATATCTGATCACCACAGCCATCCCGAAATGTCATATATGCAGTTTCCCATTGTGGTTTTATGACCAATAGTTGGTGCATTACAATGCTGCCAAGAGCATTTATTGTTTTTATCCTCAGATCTTTCATAAACATGAAATATGAAATATTAGCAGATAATACACAACTTTCCATATCCTCATCAGTCTCTGATTTTTCTCATGACTGAAGAATAGTTATTCCTTGCATCCCTGGACACGAACAGAATTCCATTTTGTTTACACAACACCTCAAAAGTTTTGCTTCAAATTTACTTGACGTTGGATGGGAACAAAAGTTGTGACAGCGTACGCACGCAAAGATTCCGCCTGTAAGCTCCAGCGACTCTTTCCCTGTTTTCATGCGTTATCTGGACACTGCTGTTTTGGCAACGGTCTGAGAACAGCAAATGAATCCCAGCAGTGTGAATGAGATAGTGTGTTTACGTTGATCGACAAGTTGTACGGAACACATCAGACACGCTTTACACGACTCATTGTGTTTCCTGTGAAAGTGGCTTATCTGACCTTCGCTTTCCCTTTGTGCGTGTGTTTTACAGAAGGATGAGGTCTTTGCAAACAGACACTGGAAGATCATTTGCGTTGTCCTTGTGCAGCTCGGCGAAGCTGGGAGACAAGGATCCGTCGATGACATCCAATGTAATTTAAATACGTAGATATGTAGAAATGCAAGACAGTGATCAGATAATCATTGCCATAAATAGTGCACCTACATGCTGATTCCGCCTTCTTTTTTTCTCTTATTTCCTGTGTCAATTTAATCCACATCATCTTTAAGGTCTGCAGTTACATAATCCAATGCTTATCTTGACATTGGTGTCTAGTGTCCAGGGATCATGGCTGAAAAGATCCTTTTGAAATTCCATTTTTACATGTTATATCTTTATTTCAGTGTAAGATTCCTACATTCTGGTTCCAATCTGCTGAATCTTCCATATGTCTACAGATGAAGTTTGATGCAAATCCATTTGATGCAAATCCATTTTGTACTGCAAATCCTTCTATTTTGAAGTAGTACTGGGGGCCTAACATGTAAAGTCTTTGAAGTCTGTAGTAATTTAAAAGGTTAACTGGTGAAATATTTTGTAATTAAGTTGTAGAAAACTCAGTCAGGGCAACTGGATTCAAGTTTTTAATTCTGAAATGTTTCCAAATGGCTTTGTCATTCAGAAATTTCTGAAATTTCTGACTGACGAAGCCATATCTACCGCCTGGATGACTGAAAATCTTCATCAAAATCAAATTTCGTAATTAACTCACACAGTATAATGAGGTTGTTCCCTGAACTTGTTGGTCTTACTTCCTGATAGTCTGTATTTTCCTGCCCGTCCACTGGGTTATTCTTTTTTATCACTCAAGGGACATTATTATTTGACACTGTCAGTCGGTCAGGGTTTAAGTAGAGATAAAGAAGGTGGAGGATTTTAAGTACTTAGGGTCCACAGTCCAGAGCAATGGAGAGTGTGGAAAAGAGGTGAAGAAACGTGTGCAAGCAGGTTGGAATGGGTGGAGAAAAGTGTCAGGTGTGATGTGTGACAAAAGAGTCTCGGCAAGAATGAAAGGAAAGGTGTACAAAACGGTGGTGAGACCAGCGATGTTGTATGGCTTAGAGACAGTGGCACTGAGGAAAAGACAGGAGGCAGAGCTAGAGGTAGCAGAGACTAAAATGCTGAGGTTCTCTTTGGGAGTGACGAGGATGGATAGGATCAGGAACGAGTACATCAGAGGGACAGCGCATGTTAGATGTTTTGGAGATAAAGTCAGAGAGGCCAGACTGAGATGGTTTGGACATGTACAGAGGAGGGATAGTGAACATATCGGTAGAAGGATGCTGAGGTTGGAACTGCCAGGCAGGAGGCCTAGAGGAAGACCAAAGAGGAGATTTATGGATGTAGTGAAAGAGGACATGAAGTTAGTTGGTGTGAGAGAAGAGGAGGCAGAGGATAGGGTTAGATGGAGGCAGATGATTCGCTGTGGTGACCCCTGAAGGGAAAGCCGAAAGGAAAAGAAGAAGAGTCGGTCAGGGTTCCATGCGATGGCTCTGGATCCAAGAAGGGCAGGGCCAACCGCCTTCTTGGCCTCCTTATCCTGTTCAACTCAAGCAACTTACATTTTTACATTGTATTTATTTAAACTGAAGAGTATAGCATTTCATGAGCTTTTGCCAAGAGGGGATTTTTCACTAGTAGGGACTTAACGACGCATGGCTAAGTCTGCAATTTACCTTTATTAAACAGGCCGCCGCTGCACTTCATGAGCCCAAAGAGTCCTCAGATACATACACAGTGACACTTTTATACACGTGGCTTTTAACCACACAGCCGAGGCCACTGATCTTGCAGAGACATAACTCAGTGACTGGAAAAGAAACTGGCCTGGGTTTGGATTGAGAGGTTTACAATGACTTCATCACCAGGGAACAGCAGCTATAAGTAAGATGGACATGGGGAGTCTGCAGTCAGTTTCTAAAGGACCGAAGATGAATGGTTCTGCTACGCACTCAATTAAGACTTCACAACAATCTGCCATCACTGACTTCATGCTTGAGATAATTGATGCCAGTAACCATGTGCAACAACTCCAAATTTTAATTAAAGAAGGTCATAAAATTTCACGGAAAAGGTCAAGCAGGCACAGCAAAGTCAGGAATTTCCCTGACATGCGGGACAGCGGGGCTTCAGGAATTAAATGTGCCGTGGAATCACACTTTCCAACATACGCAACAGTGGCTGCCTTAGTATTGCTGAAATATGAGAAACTATCATGGTTAATTTCAAGTTTATTTACTCTCTCACCACTTCACTAAATGATACTCAGATTCAGCACACCAGGTCAGAAATGGAGGAAAATCTTCGAGGTTGGAATATTTTCCTCTTTAAGTGAAACTCTTATGGCTTTTTTTTTTTTTTTTTNTTTTTTTTTTTTTTTTTTACCATGTGAGTGATATCTACCAATTTAATTGCTTCCTTATTTGATAAAATAAATATTTAATATACTTGGCCTATCCTCATCCAAAGTTTATGAGAAAAGTAAGGGTACATTAAGGGAAAAGACATTTATTTTAAAAGCACCGCGAACCGAGGCTGTCACCCCAAAATGGTGTTTGTTTGGACCATACGGGGAAAAATGATTTATTTCATGAAAAAAATCTCTAGCTGTATTTATACAAAAAAAAAATTTCCAGATTTAACTTCTCATTTAATGGCCTGACATACATGCTGCGTGCACCGCAAATATCTGTCAAAGTGAAGGGAGGAAACAGAGCTGGCCATTGAGGAAACCTGCAGTTTGTACTTTGAAGAATTCCACTGAGGAGAGAGAAGACGGCAGAGAGAGAGAGAGAGAGAGAGAGAGAGAGAGAGAGAGAGAGAGAGAGAAATATACTTCAGAAAAAGCTTGGCTTGGACGAGGCCGCCGTGGAAAAATACTGATATTTCACGCACGGAAATGCCACTGTGCACCTCAAAATACAGACGGTGAAAAAACAAGCCGGAGTACAAGGTACAGGGTTACTTGAGACAGGTGGAACCGTGAGAGGGGGAATGATTTCTCCTGTGGAATAAGTGGGCTGTTTTCTTTAATAGACACTGGAGTAGTGTAAACTGTAAAGTGAATGTGGATGGAGCTGGCACTCAGTGACAGACCGTTCTCTTTTTCTCTCTCTCACACACACACACACACACATACACTCACATATGGCTGTGTAACATCCTTACCTCTCCTGCAGTGCCTCATGGCCATTTTGCACCTCCTGGACTCAGCAATGGTGGGACAGGGTATCGTGTCCTTGGGTGGCTTCTTTACAATGTGTCGTGTCCGGGTCTCCAGACCCCATTTGAAGCCACAGGTTTTGTTTCTCCAGGTGCAGGTTCCCCATTCACTCCACTGGCCTACCTCACAGCCCTCTGCACAGAGAGACACAAGAACAGTGAAAACACAGCGAGTGCCATTTCGGGGCAGCTCAAAGCCCCCAGGTCAAGCTTTAATACAAGGTGAAGGAGCTTTATTAGGGTTCTTTGACCTCTTTGTGTGTGGTCCCATTTGGACGGCTTGTTGTTTTGGTCCAAAATAACATTGGGCCTCATTCACCAATGTCTTCGTAAGTTTTTTTCTTAAATTTGTTCTTAAGAAAGTTCCTAAGAGGAGTCTACATCGGATTCATGACGTGTTTTTAAACCGCGGAATTGTTCGCACCTGTGTTCTTAAATTGATGAATACCAATATCCTTGTAAATTGCAGGCGCACGCCTGTTGTCTCTAATAGCATCAGTAAACACCCTGGAAATCCCCATAAAAGGGCATGACACTGCAGGGCCGTGTGCATTCAGGTGTAACACGGATTGATAGGAGAAAGCAAAAACAAGAAGAAAAAAAAAATGCCGAAACGTAAATCTAAAGATGGTGGCGCGCAGGACCCAAAGCGGAAAAAAAACTTTAAAGGTGCTGAAGAAGGTGCGCATCACTCTCCACAAAGAAATCAACACATCCTGGAAAATGCGCTCCCTCCTCAGTGCACAATCAGCAACGTCTTGCAGCAGCAGTAAATATGCCAGTGTCCAAGTAAGCCCACGATGCAAAATAGGTCTATAAATAGCGTGACCAATCACATGGGGCATGGTTCCCAATTAAAATAACTGATGTGGACGGAAGTGTTAGTGTTGCATATAGTTATTTTAAGAGACCATCCACCATTTCTTTGAAAAATGATGAAAATACTTATTAAAAAATAAAACAAAAACATAATGTGATTTAAGTTATATAATATTCGGCAAATGTATACTCTAAAGAAAAATGCAATTATTTTGCACAGTCATGTCAGCCCTCAGGTGTGCGTAAGTGTGCGTAGCTTTTGTTCTTAGCTAAGAACAAATCTCAGATAAGAAAACTTTGGTGAATGTCAGAATCTTCTTAAAAACTGCATAAGTGGGTTTTAAGAACAAATTTCTTCTTAAGAACAGTTGGTGAATGAGGCTCAGTGTGTACAGGTAAAGCGTGGTGTAAAAGACAACGCTGTTTACAGATCTAGAAGTCTGTGTTGTCTCACGTACCTCCACACTCCATGGTGTCCTCCAGCGGGGCAAAGCCCTCTGGGCACTTGTCAAAGCAGCGCCCTTTGTGGAGGTAAAAACCTGACTTGCACTTGGTGCAGAAGTCTTTGCTGAAGCAGGACTCACAGTTCTCTATCCTGCACCCTGGGGAAGAAGGAGAGAGGGAGAGGAGAGTGATCAGGGTCTGAGCCACAGTGCAGCATGCAACCCTCTCATCTGGAGTTGATTGAGAGCTAAGGGGTTTGGGGAAGGGGGTTCTTGAAAGGATTATACCGTCTCTCCCGCAAAAAAGTCGTCAATGCCCTGTGAATCATTTCTCTCCAGGGCTGTACTGTATTTCAGCAAACTTGTTTTGCCTGACAGAGGTTTTTTCTTCCTGTTCTTGTTCCGAGTGAGCAAATGAACAGTGTGAAAATACAACAGCACAGAAGATGAAGGATTACCTCACGCTGACCTCTTTCAACACGTGCATAAAACAGATTGCATTGACATCCAGCGGTGTGCATACAACACACAAGCTCACATGTTTTCAACTAATGGTGTGCTGTAACAGGAACAATACATCCCAACAGGGCTCTGAATAGTGTTCTCAATATGCTGTTTTATCACTTCACACTACTCCAATCTTTGCCTGTTTCTATAACGGTACATTATTGGGAGGTACAGGTTTTCATTAAAGTGTGAATCATTGCTCATAATCACAAAGTTGGCCAGCTTTGAGAATCCGTTAGGTTTTATATACGACATAAAGGGGGGAGGTGGATTGAGGAGGGGGGGCAACAGCATTTTGTGCTATCTTGCCAAACAAATGCTGATGCATTTAGTCAGCAAACGCAACACGCACTTATCCTCCCACGCCACACCCTGCCTCGTGCATGACATACAGTGCGAAGCTGCAACGAAAGGCATGGCAATGTGTCATCAAGCTCTTACTCTGCAAATAGCACGTCAGGCAGGGCCAAATTACACGAACCACACCAACAGGGCGACACACAGGCCCACATGATTAGAAGGAGCCTCCCAGAGCCGTCTAATTTATGACACTCCTCAGAAGCTCTATGTGGCTTGATTGCCCAATATGCTTTCAGTGTTGGGTAACCGCAATCTACGACCTGCAGCCACCGTCTCCCTCTGCTTACAGGGACTTACCAGGTATGGCGGCATTTGGTCCTCTGAGTCTCAAAAATGGATGCAACTATGTACTGTGTGCGTCTCAGTGTGTAAACGTGTGTTACTGTGATTTCACACGTGAGAGAGGCTGCTCTTTTATCTGTGACCCTTACAAGGCCCAGGGAGGGGAAGGTTCTCACAATCACGCCCCTTAATTACACCATCTCCAGCTAACCATCAGGCCTCCTCCTCGACATTCCTCCAAAACAAGGGGGTCCCTCCCACTTCACTTTGAACCCTACAGTATGGCCTCTGCCCACTCACTCTGGTCTCACGCTTTCCCGACCAGTCTAAACAAACCATGCGTACACACGCACACACACACACACACACATATACACAAACACAGCATACCAATCAGATATGGCTACAGATAAGGCATGCTGTGCAGTAACACTGTATTTCACATTATGAAAGAGCAAGACACTGACCATAATTCACTGTCATCTCTGATCTTTTTAATTAATTGCTCATGATTCTTTTGTTGTTAATTTGATCCAGCTTCCTTTAAGTTCTTATCGTATCTTTAAGTATATATATTTTTTTCTGTAGGCCTTCCTCTAAAACACATACACTAAAAATGTTTTTTAACATGAGCAGTAGTGGTAATATAATTCATAAAAGTAGTAATAGTGTCTTAACAAGTAGTAAAACGTTACACAATATAGACATTCCTTCCTGTGCCTGCACCGTCATATCTAATATCTCAACTCGTTGTTTTTGATAAATATGGATCGCTGGTAGAGTTACACAGTCCTGTAAGCTTGGGGCATGGAATGTGTGAGTCTAGGGGAGATAAGGCCACAGAGACAGGATACATTTTGGCATCATTCTAGATTTGCCTCCCTGCTTTGTTCTATGTGAAACTGGATCAGTGAGGCTTGGGTTTAATACCAGCCAAACCCAATACAGGGAGCAAGACAATAAATCACAACACTAATTGGAAAGCGCAAAGATGTCTTTTACCCTTCACACTTCCTCGGCCTGTCATCACCTGAGAGACTTTTAGCACCAAAACAAAAAATAAAAGAGAAAGAGGGGAACAAAAACATCTGGTGGTGCACTCAAGCACTGGGTTGTTGTGCAATGTTCAGCTATTGACAGTAAATACAAGAAACCTACAGTGAAATGCTGTATTCATTGTCTTCAACAGTAGTGTCTGACAGCGTTTCAGATCCCGCTTGATTTCAGTTTCAAATGTACACCAGCAATGCTGTAAATACTCAGAAAGCTTGTTTTCTAAATAAAAGATAAGTAATAACCTCGCTCTATGAGATGAATGAGGTGGATGACAGACATCAATGCGGCTCCAAGGGAGTTAGAATGCAGGGAGGCAAAGCTTGGGGGTCAGAGGTCATCAGAGAGGGAGGTGGGTAGGAAGGGATCATCATGACAGACATTTATCCCTCCATCCAGTTATCAGGCAAGAGGCTATCTGGAACAATGTGAGCTATCTGTGATACCAGAGAAGCTCCCACAGCGACCGCTGGCCGGTCAGCTCGCCAAGTCGGCAGTCAGGCCTGTGAGCAGTTTGTCCAGCAGCCGCAGGCTCCAGACACAGATACCATGGAGTGGGTTCATTCTCCCTGTGGGATTAACCTCTGGACCACCTTTAAAGTCTTCATCTAGGTGCCTCAGGAAGACTAATGAGAAATAATGAGGTCATCAGATCCCACTGAAGGCCTGATGTTCCTGGGATTTAAACGTATTATCATCATTATCTCCCAGCTTGGTTCTGGGTGTGAGTTATATTGTGTACGCAGGAGGAAATGCCTTACTTCAGCTCTGAGAGGAATTTCAAAAGCTCACAGTAAAGTCGAAGAGGAGGGGGGGCGCAAAATTTAAGTGATGTCATCACCGTTGCATTGGTTCAGCCGTTACTCACAGCACAGTATGCTTCCACTTCTTCCTTTCAGTTTGCTTTTGCCATTGAATTTTATGTGGTTTTCATGTCAAGTGCATTTGAAGTTTACAGATGAGTCACAGAGCGTCACTTGTGATCTAATTGTGCATGCTTGGCAGAAGCCGGCCCCTCTGCTGTGGTCTGGATTGAGAATCCAACCGATTTTATCATGGTCACTGAAACCTCATGTCAGCTTCAGTTGAATGGTGTTCCTCAGCAGGCTGACAGTGAATTCACTCAATTTATTTACATGAATATTCACAGTGCAAAGAAAGGGTGCTTAATCATTTCACAAAGAATGATGAATCTCTAACATTTCAGATAGAGTCTTTTAAGTTATCTGGGCTGGAGGTGGGTTGTCAAACCACTCATCTGTCTGCCGAAAACTCCTCCAAACTCCTCCAAAAAGCAAACCAGATCCAATGTTGTGCGGCAGGAGTGTCTGTGCTGTAAAAGGCCTGGCAGTGTGATAGGGAAAACAAGCCCCATTTTTCCATCCTTCGATTCCAAGCTGACTTGAACAGCTCTGACCTACTCTCTAGGCCCGGGTTTGGCTGACATGGAAGCTTTGGCTTGCTCACTGCCACCCAGCCATGTCGCGTGGAGCTGTGGATGGCAGGAGTTCATGGCAAAGCCCAGAGCTGCCATGTTCTTCCCAACTCTCTCCATGTTGTTTTTTCCACATGGGTGCTCCTCTGCATGCCGGCATGGAGCTAGGTGAAACAAAGGTGTTGTTCCTGTCAATCAGCATCTCCCAGAGAGAGATCAGAGATGACAGATGTGTCAGCGATTCTTCTTGCTTATTCTATCCAAGAAACACAATCTGCGATATACCGGGATCTGCTCCCCATATCAGGCCGCTCCAGCAAACACACAGACAGCTCGAGCTCCAGACAGCCCATCCGCTCACACTATAGCATGCACAATCACGCATTGTTTTGAGAAACAAATTCTTTTCAATTCCATGTCTGGTTGTAATGTCCTTGAAGCAGGGCTTGGTTTGGTGGGCCCATTGTGCTGTCTGGCAAATCTGAAAATGTGGTTACTGAAGCTGTGATGATTAAATGTCCCTCGCTAAAGCTCAAAGGCCAAAAGCAACTGGTCTTTTTCGTTGGTTAGGCTGTGCAATGGAAATACCCACAGGCTCAGAATTAGAGACGGAGAGAGAGACTGAGTGAAAGACAGACAGAGGTAGAGAGTTGCCAGCGCTGCCAGCTAAGGGCTGCAAAACCTATGATATTATGGAGTTGTTCCTTTACACAGCCTTGATACCTATTTGGCTGAGCCTCCGGATGCATGGCTCAACCCTACGAATTCCCATGTTGTATTTAAAAACCAAACAATCTTGGAAAAGGTATATCCAATCACCTGGAAACTTCTGGCTCTAATGTGATGTGACAAAGAGGTGAGAAATACAACAATGGGATTAAGTAACAGATTCTCCCAATGCCAGAGATCCAATAAAACATAAATCGCAAATGACGACGTTCCAGAAAAAAACTGCATCCGACAACAGAGTCTCTCGTGGCACATTACGCTGGCACGGAATGAGCTGTGATATTTAAACCATGCTTCCAGGATATTGGCAATCTCAGGCCTTGATCGAGCTGGGTTTTCCATGCTGGCTGGCAGAGAACAGAGGTAGGGATTCGGTGTGTTTTTAAGCATGCTGCAGAGGAGTAAGGGCGACTGAGTTGGTGTGTTTTGTGTGTTCATGACTAGTGGGGGGTCCTCACAGTAGAAACCATAATAAACCCCCAGAGAGGAAGTTTTGAGCACAGCCTTGCTTTCATTCTGACCCTATCAACACTTTCTCTTATAAAAAGCAGCGCTGATAGTCGCGCTTCAGCTTATAACACTTTCAGCCAGAGGAGAGTTGTGATTTAGAATGACAGGATATGCCTTGGCCTAGAAATGTATGTTAAAACCAAAGTGTTACGAAATGTCTGCGGCAAGACCACGACTGCAACACATTCATACAAATTTGACAGTTATTATGCAACATGCTATATGACCATTGCTACAAATCTTCCATGTGGAGTGTTGGGTTGACACCCACAGACACTGGTGTGGGGTCTCGTTTGGGTGGCTGATAAGAACCCCTGTGGATTTCACTGGAGTTGCTGCATATGGTTTATGGCTCATATCACCCATCTGTTAGCTGCTGAAAGGAGTTCTTGACTAGCAAGGAAATTCATGTCCAGAATATATGGACATTCAAATACCTATTATGCAACAAAATGCAATGGCTACAGAAGTGTGAATCCACAGCTCAGGTCTATTAGGAATCCAGCTGAAATGCAGCTGGAAATCCAACAGGCTCCTGTTATGGTTGTTATGGTATCATCATACTGATTTTAAGATAATACTCTGATAATTATAGCAATATTCATTTCTCTACTTCGCTCATCCCTATAAGGAGGTGTAGTGCCTCACACTGTCTTAAAGGAGCATACCGGTGATTTTGCATGTTTGAGCCCAACAAATCCAACCCACATGTACGCGCTACTTTACTGTCAGTCATTTTCCAAAGCATACTACTAGAGCAGTAAATATTAGAATTGTTTTTCCTGCCTTCCAGACCACCATTAGTTTTAATTAATTCTAGTATGATGATAAAATCAAGTTGTAGAGACTTGAAATGCACCTGAGATAAGTAATCCATAAGAGTGAACATGATGTCTTTAAGATTTTTTGTTGAAGTAACTTACTTTAACAGATTCAACACAGAGCTACGCGGAAGAAAATGTATGTCTCTGCAAGGGTTAACAAGCCTGCTTTTACCGAGAAATTAAATCGACTGTGCCTGTTATAATCATGTGTAAGTTTTAGGAGGCAAAACATTGAATTTTAAGGTGAATGTATCAACTGAACATTTGATTAGGGTATTTGGCAAAAAAACAAAACAAAACAAAAAAAAAAAAAAAAAANAAAAAAAAAAAAAAAAAAAAAAAACAAGAAAATTAAAACACTCATTTATGTTTTGGAAAATGGTTGTCAGCGATGTAACAAGTTTGCATGTTATTTAAACATACAAAATCACTGGTATGCTCCTTTAAATAGCTCTAAATACCAAATACATTTTGTGTGTTTGGATTTCAGCAGGGTAGTATGGGGACTCATTAGCAGCTGTCAGAACATACTGACTTAAGTCTTACTGTGTGTGGAGTTTCAATATTCTTGTCATATTTATGTCCAACCCTTATTAATAAACTAGTGACGCCCAATGCATGCTGGGACAGGATCCAGGCCACCTGTGACCCTGAACAGAAAAACATGAGTAGAGAGTGCTGTCTAAATTCTGTTTTCCCATTCAACTATGAAGAGAGAGATTTAAAGATGATAAATATTAGCAGATTTCAAATATTTAGAAGTTCAGTCTGAAAGTTCTAGTATTCGGTTGTGGACTTCAAAACTTCATCGTGGTCAAATACGTTTCTGTGTGATTTTCCTCATCTCGTACTTAATCACATTATCACGCCACATATCAAGGTAAGTATATTCTGCCCTTCTTCCATCCTTAGCTTGATCTGTCATTAGCTGTATCTGACACATGGATGTTGATCCCCTATAGTCCCTTCAAAAACAGTGGGACTGAGATTGAAGCCAGTGAGCTGGGGATTGTATAAGCTTGTATAAGCCTCCCTCTTGTCCTGCTCTTGTTTTCCTTTACTCCAGCAGTCCCCAAAAAATTCTTGAATGAGATAAGATCACACAGACAAACTCTGGTGTAATAATAAGCAGCTGCTCTCTAAGTGATTTCAGAGCCTGGTTTAAAAGCTCATGATAACAGAGACGTAATGCCACGTTCCAAGCTTCTTTGAAAACCAGGAGCAAACAGAGAAACCTTCACCGCTTTGGTCAGCTATTTGTCCGCTCTGCCTTTGAACCCCAGTGTCAACCTGAAAATAATTTTCCCTGACCTGACAATTAGCTTTCAAGCTAAGCCAATACTTATAGAGGACAGGCATGAACTGTTAAGTGAAAATGACATGCAGAGTGCAGCTGAGAATGACGATCAAATAGGAAACTGGATTCGAAAGCCCATGACTGAATCAGTGATCACATCAAAGTAGGTCTCATTCTGAGATTTGATGCTATGTGACAATACAAGATGTTGTTCTATGAGCTGTTTGTACGTAGAGAGATTCAGATTAACTTGCCACACATCAATACCAGTTAAACTCAAACCTTACCAAGCATGGGCACATAGCGGTTAGGATAGTAGAGTTAAAGTTTAAAAAATACTTTTTTTTTTTTTTTTTTTTTTTTTTTTACCAGAGAACAAGATGTCTTTCTCCTCCAATTTTCCCTGACTTATGAAAATAGGGTGAAATGACTGCACACCCTTAGGGCTTTGCCTCTATTGTGGGGAGAGTTGATGAACATGTATACGTGGATACATGAGAGCATGCAAAAAGTGTTTTGGCTGCAGGCATCCAACTGATGCCAGCAGGCACAAGGCAAGAGATTTCCTTAAAAGTACACTGACCTCCTCAGTCTAAAGAACATGGTGATACTTTAACAAAGAACAACATCCCATCGCAGAAACCAAACCAAACCCACATTGAATTATGGCATTGGGTATTGACATATGTGGGAAATGTTTGACGGCCACAGGAAGTGACAAATCAAAACTTATAAATTAAATCTGAAAGGGTCTCCTCCTCCTCCCAATCCAGAGGCTGTTGGATCTTTTTACTACATACTTCAGCCAGAAGCTCCTGATAATTCAATACTCACCTCCTGTAGGTTGGGAACGTGGCTCTAAGATTATAATTCACTGACTGAGAATATTAGCTTCAGCGGGCCTGGATTTATTTTGATTACAATGGATTCCAGCATTGACATTAATTTATGGCATAAGAAAGTAAACAAACGTCCTGCACCATTATCCATTTCTCTGCTGTCTAGCCATTGGCTCAACATGCTCCTAACACTGCAAGATGCTTCCATCTTAGTCGTCCTTCAAGATTCTGCAGAGGAAGTGTGAAGTGTGAGCACTGCTTTGAGAGCTTTTCACTGGTCACATCCACTCATCATAGTTCACTCACTGGTTTGACAAGGTTGTGTGTGTGTGAACAGTGACAAAAGTAGTGTATTTAGTCATATTTTAACCTTTAAAATGAGAATTTTGAATGTATTGAGCATAATAATGGACAGTGTATTTGCAGACTGCGCTACAGGAGTGGTTTCAGAAATTTTTTAATGCAATGAAAAGAGCTCACAGTTGGAATTCATTGTAACTATCATGCATCAAAGTTGATTATAACTACTCTATTACGTCAGTGAAACTACCAGGTTTTTACAAGCATCTTCAAGCCCTGGAGTGAAGAGAGATTTTGGCTGGAGTAATGCTTTAACTTGTCATATCCTTGGTATCTTTGGGATGAAAAATTGACCAAGTAGACATCACAGTGTGTAGTCAGAAACATCAAATTACAGAAATCTGAGAACTTCAATCCCACTTTTAGCTCTTATGGCCATTTAGGGTGCCAGTGTATGAAGCTGGCCAGTGCAGCTTTAACATGCTTTTAATTTTCAATATTCGAATGGAGCCAACAGATGCATTTGCATGGTGGTCGAGTGATTGGGTAAGGAAAACGTATGTTTTTTTTTTCCTGCAGTTGCTACATGCTTGTATTAGTGGGTCTAAAAGTCCGGACACCCTCCTTTGGGGCTTAATTTTAGTAAGACTGTCAGAAGTTTGGCTCAGGGAGCCAAAAGGGTTCGGATTCCTCTTTATTTTCATAAGAAACACTCAGCCAACACCTCGGGCTCCGTGTAAACCTATAAAGACTGAGTCTCTCACTTTCGGACCAAATTCCATGTTAAAATAAGGTTATGAGATCAGGGTGCTACATGAAGAGGAGAGGGAAACATTTCATTAATTGGATTTTAGAGTTATTCTTTAACAAGAATCACGAGAACGTTTCAGTTTTTCTTTGTCACCATTTCTGTTGAGTTTTTATTAATATTAAAACATAATTCATAGTCTGAGACCAAAGATGTGGTCTGTTGTAAATTATGAAACCAAAACAGTGTTTTCCCAAAGTAGCCTAGTGAAAAAAACCCATTTACTGCAGAGGATATATAAGTCTACCACAGTAACATGTTACAGTGAGATGATTAACTGTAAAAGTATAATTTTACCACTGATAAAAATGAGGGTATGTTGTTTTGGGAAATATATATACTAGAGTTGTTGTTTTTCTGTATTGCTTATTCATATTAAACTTTATGGTCGCAATATAATGCTTTGCTGTTTTCTTTTTTCTTTTTAATCAGTTTTGAACAAACATGGTTAAAGTTATACAGCTGCCATTTTGAATGCCAAGTAGTTACACTGTCTGGTGAAAAATCTCTCTCAGCAAGTCTCTGCAGACGACTATCAAATAAATTAATTTCATGCTCTGATGCTAATATATAAAATCATCTTTATGTTTTGGATCATAACTAATGCATAAGCCAAAAAGGCTTTACACGTTCTTGATAACGTGATGATATGAGGGTCTGTGCACCTCTGGAATTAGTTTGGCCAAATCTTCGATACATCTTGGTTGCATTTGCACCTTAATTTCATGCATTCAAATATCCTCGTGAACTCGGAAGTTTGGTAATGTAGGTGTAAAGGGAATGTTAAAGAGGAAATTAAATCCCAGAGGAAGACAGTACTTCATCCACCTGCGCGAACAGATGAGCTGTTCAAAATTGTGAGGTATGTGTGTCTGGATAACTGACAA
The DNA here is from genome assembly GCA_014773175.1 of Lucifuga dentata. Lineage (NCBI taxonomy): Eukaryota > Metazoa > Chordata > Actinopteri > Ophidiiformes > Bythitidae > Lucifuga > Lucifuga dentata. The sequence continues at coordinate 165,862 of VXCM01000102.1, read as the reverse complement.
TAAATCATGTGTTGTGGGAAAGAGGAAGTGGAGGGTGTGTGTGTGTGTGTGTGTGTGTGTGTGTGTCTGGCGAAGAGGAAGGGTAGTGGGGGTGTTAAAAATAGGAGGACTTACTGGAGCACATGTTGAGGTCAGGGCTGCGCATGCCGTAGTATCCGGATGGACAGTCGTGAAGACACTCTCCATACTGCCTCATCCTCTCCCGCCGTAGAAACAGGAAGAGTTTGGGCTGGCAGTTTACACAGCCGTTGTCCCTGGAGCACACCGAGCAGCCTTTACAGATGGGATACGCTCCATAGCTAGCTGCAGGACACACGTGACAACACACAGGGGAGAAAACGACAAAGGTGTTAGTAGGATTGAAATAAATGCATAACTCTAAAGATTGTTAATAAAACATGGAGTCTCAGTCTTTTCCACAAAGGCACACTATCCCTGAAGTAAGCACTTTCTGACGTTAACCTATATGTTTGCTCTGATCTGAATCACTTTTGTTACATTTACCCTTAGATCAGTTTGGTTTAACAGGGAAAAAATTTAAGGTGAACCAAGATATATCAACGAGAATACTCGTTCGCTCACTGATCAGAAATATCTGGGGGCGAGAAAATCAAAGTATGCCACAAATCGAACTATGCCACCAGAATACTGAATTTACAGGCACTTCAAGTAAATATCTGGAAATCTGGATATTACTTCATATTATTTGAAGAATGGGAGAATGGAGTGCATATTAAGAACATACAATGAAAGTCTGACCTTCAACATGCGAATCTGAAGACATGCTAAAGTTAGTTCCTGTCTAGTTCTATGCCACTTCCTGAAAATGATCTCAGTTTGTTGGTTTTGGTCTGCACACAAATGTGACTGCAATATTAAGAACCTCACAAAAAAAAACAAAAAAAAAACAACTGTTCCAAGGGGGAAAACACTAGAGTCTGAACACGACTAAAACACCTTTAAATGCATTTCTAGCCTCCTTAAAGACTAATAGGTTGGAGCCAACATATTCCATCCGCTGCACAATGAATTCAATTTTTAACTCATTTGGTACAACTATATTCCATCAGCCAAACAAAGATGGCGAGTAAACATGAATCTCCTAGCTTGAGTTGTCGCTACGGTGAAATTTTTATTATAGTTTTATATAGTACTCATACTTTTTCCTCCACTACATTTATCTAACAACTGTAGTTACTAGTTACTTTACAGATTCAGGTTTAACATTTAACATGATACAAATAACATATCACTTCAACATTTACTTTTCCTTCCTTTTTCCCTTCCCTCATTCCTTCCAACTTTCATTGTTTCCTTCTAGTTTTTCCTTCTTTCCTTCGTTCTATCTGTTTTTCCTTATTTCTTTACCTTACTTTCCTTTCCTTCTATCTGTCCTTCCTTATTTCTTTTCTTAATTTCTTTCTGTCTTTCTTAAAGTAACTATTATTTAACATTAAATCCTTTAACACTCTTCACAGTGAGTAGTTTTAATTTGGATACTGTATATTTTAATACCAAAACTTGTTTACTTTTATTTAAATTTTGAACGCAGGGTTTTAGAGCAAGGAGATATGTCATGTCCTCTTGTCGTCTTTGTTTGGTTGAGGGAACAAAGTCGCACCTAATAAAATGGGTTAAAACTTGACTTTATTGTGCAGCAGATGGAATGTTTTTTTTCTCCTGTTTGTTAGAAGAGTCTTTGAGGAGTCTGGAAATGTTTTTAAAACTGCTGAATGTTTTGTTCTGCAGGGTTTTTGGTAGTTTGGCTGGTATTTATGCTTGAGAAAATGAATAAATGCTAAAGACTAAAATGTATAAACAATGATTATAGGAGAGGTACAAAATAGGGCTATAATAGAACTACAGTATTGACAGTATACTAACTTTGGCCTCCAAAACACTATCAGTCCTTATATGGGCTTGACACAAAAGTACATGTACTACGAGCACTTATGTCCTTGAGAAAATATGGCACTTTTTTAAAGTTGATGTTCCACTTATACTTCACCGCTGCTTTTGGTTTTCACTGTAGTTGCAATGGAGGATGTAACAACCCTGGTGGCTCAAACCACTTCTAATTTTGTAATGGTAACAGAAAAGTGGATACGTTTAGGTCATTCCATCATTATACAAATGAGGATGACCTCAAATTCAACCGATGATGAAGACAAGGGTGAAGTTGAGGCAACAAAGTGAACTGTGGGAGGGCTGACCAGTGGAACAGAACTCGAGTACAAGAATAAAACCAGAACGACCATAATAGATATATCAGCAGGATATTCCCTAATTCATAGTAAAAATGTCCAATTCAACAATTTGTCATTCATGCAAACTCTGGTTCCCCTCTCAATATCTGAATGCTGATTGGTTATGAATGTGAATATTGCATTAATTCTGGTCAGAGCTGGCCTCCTGAACGATTGTGTTGAGACAGCCGATGAAAGCCCCCAAACCGCAGTGGCTCTGGCCTCAGCTCGAGTTGCCTGAGGAGCACAAAGGAGCCAGTAAAAAGACGGTCCATTCCACAATAAGTGACTTTCAATGTAAACTCCTTAGCATCCCGTTTACAGGAAAATGTCCTTGGGCAAATCCAATCTCTCCAAACGAGAGACACTTCTATTGATCTAAGTCAAGTTTTAAATATCACAAGCAGAGATGGGGCTAACAGTGCAGCTCCAACTGAGCGACCTACCACAACGCTTAGTAAAACACTGTGCAGCAAACTGGACAAATCCTGAGAGACAGAGCAGAGCAGGCCTGTGTTACTGGCCGTAGATCCGCATATTAGATTTCTCTGAACAGATTCACCCAGACAAACTGAGCGCTAAGTGGACCCAGTGCAAGCATCAGTTTGTAATCATGTGAAAATCAGTCAGCAGATGTCAGTAGCTGACTTGGACTCATCATTTTTGTTTCTTTTGTTGGAGCCCTGAGACCGACTTCAGAAAGGTACGGTGGCTCTGCCAGCCTCTCCTCAGTCTCCTGAAGCAGGGCTGGATGGAAGTAAGATTAAGTGCTAATCAGAATGTGTCTCTGCTGGTCTTTAGGGATGACGTTTACAGCAACACCCCATCGATCAAAGCAGCGCTGGGATGCACGCTCCAACCCTATTCATCATGCAGACTGGTGATCGCTCATCTCCAGTCAGCACTCCATTGGTAAGACATGAAGGAGAAATGAAAAATTTCTCCTTCCAATCCCCCAAATTATAAATAGTTTCAACTCTTTCAAAGCTCACATGGAAAACTCACTTTATGTTCAGCTGTCAATACGATGTTTGCATTTGTATTATTATTACTTCAATTGTGCCAAGACTGTTCATCTCTCAATTCAATAGACTTCTAGTATCTTTCCAAAAGTCAATTTGACCAACTGGCTAGCCAGTTTAAAATTTCAACCCTTTTTGTCTTCTTGATGTAGCTTTTAAAGTTTTTACTTTTTAATTTTTTTTTTTTTTTNTTTTTTTTTTTTTTTTTTTTTCTTGTCAGGCAACACAACAAACTTTGACATCTCAAATAAACTGGTACACCACTACATCCCAATACAAAAGCCCTGTAATGAATTTGATCTTTATGCAGTTCAGTTTTGATGAGATTGTGACAGTTTGATTCAACTCTATGGCCATTTTTGAGTATGTAGTGTTAGTGTATTGGATTGCATTGTATTGAATTGTACTGGTTCTAATGCTTTTTCTGCACCCATCTGAATTAACCAATGGTAAGGAAACACCTCTCACTATAATGCATTTCAATACAATATTGTATTGTATCGCACTGGTTTGTCCAGGTGTATCTAATAAACTGGTAACTGAGGGAATATTGCATACTGCATTCTGTCAATCTTTCCATTCAATAAGACTAAACAGAAACCTTTGATCAAACCTCAATATTTAACCATATATGTCTGTAGATTATACAGTCTGGATGTGTTTACAGCAGACTGACATTCTCACATTAACTCGGTCACATTTATTCCCTCCACCGTTTCCAAACTTGAACACAACACTGATGGAGAGGCAAAGCCAACTTGGCATAGAATTGTGAAGCTGGAAGACGTGTTTCTCCAGTGGAATGGGGAAATGGTAACATAGATATGGCAACGGTCCTATCACTGTGCTTTGTCTTTCATCATTTGGAAAAAACTTTATTCTATACATATTAATAGCATGCTAAAAATACATTCCTGTGACAGCCGATCGCTCAGCGGAGAAACTGCTCTCTGAAATGCTTCAACACGTGCTTGGCTCAAAGACAATGCTCACTCTTTGTTGTCAAACATTTGTTTTGCTGGTTGCTAATCTCACAACGCACGCTGATTGAGGATAACATAATCATATGCTGCTTGAATCCAGCAGATCCCACATCCTGGAATTAAACTGGAAAAAAGGGGAAGAAACCCTTTTTGGTGCTGATTGTGGAAGACGTTTGGATAAGTTTGTGTGTGAGTGTGTCTATGGAAGACTTTGGAAGTTCAGCCCACAGGTATGTCAGGAGAGATACCACAATTCACAGTGTCTAGAGCAGCACGGTCCAACTCACGTCCCACAACACCAGCAAAATGTCTACCGCACTTTACATCAGTCTGCTGACTGCCATTCTAAAAGAAAACACACCTCACATGAATGTGATTTGAGGTGAGATGAAATAAGAAAATTGCTGCAGAAATGACACTGTAGAAAGCTTTGGAAGAGACTCATGAGTAATATTTCTGCCTTGAATATCTTTTATTGGCATGAATGTTAAAAGAAATTTGCCAAAGCATGAACTAGCCATGTTTTAAGTCACACAGAATGAAGAAAAGGTAAAATGGATATACTCTATGCCTGCAGTTTTACCTTATTTTGCATGCGCTAAGCTGTATTTAATGCTCTGTGTTGTGAGTTATGGTTGTGGTCTTCCTTTGCAGAGATTGTTTCCTTATTTCTTCACAACGAGCAGATGCATTCAAACCCAATCCATCTAAATGCTAACCGTATTCTGACACATGCACGCTTGCCATTGACGTTTTTTAATTTTTTTCCACAAATCATATAATGCCTCTTCTTGTGTTTCTCGTGTCAGTCACTCTGAAACTGAAGTGACCCAGACATAAAAAAAAAAAAGCCACACAGAATGTGGTCATTGCGAGACTATGGATAACAGTTTACCATACATGTTTTGGAGAAAAAGGAGTTTGCACACGATTAAAACGCCACTCCCTGCTCATGATAAACCAATGTCGTTTACAGTTTCAACCACGGCATAAATATTACTTGAAACGAAACATTTCCACAGTTCCCACTTCTGATAGCTAAGTAAAGATCCCTCTGAGCCTCTAAGTATTGTATTTACAAAGGCCCGGGCCCATATGAGCATCACTAGAGGAGACACCACAAGAGCTCTTTAGCATCCTTAACTGCCTCATTTCTGCATGGAACAGGGCTGATGTAATGTGCAGCCTCTGATCTTGCACAGGAACCACATGAAGAAGCCTCCACATATCCCCTTCCTCACCCATGAACAATATACTCTATGGTGACAGCTCGTTTGAGGATGATTCATGGAGAAATGTGCTTTTTTGATTTTGAGGGAAATCTTAGTTTTGGACATTTGCCCATACCTCCTGCAAACTGCCAAAACGTTGATTTTACGGGTTTTTGCATGTAACACAATGCAAGACAGATATTTGTGTCCGTCTGATATCATATCAAATGTAATGTAGCGCTATGACAAGCAATACAGGCCAAAATGAATCATCAGTTGGTGATCCGTCTATGCTCATTCATAGCAATGTGTCATAGCAAACGATAAGATTTTGGTCCTGAATTTCTTTAACTGTCAGAATTTTATCAAAGGCCGTCTTTGGTCATCTCATACTACAATCTAGGACCACCAAGTTGGACTGACAAACAAAGGCTTTATCACACTTCTCGCATGATTGTTAACTTTAGTCTGCAACAGCCCAAAGTTGCACAGTCTGTAGGATTCTAAACACATCGTGCCTAACGCGCATGTTTGCACACAGAAACCAAAGATTAATCATGTTTTTGGTTATCATCGCCTTTGTAGTTATTACATCCGACAAGTTTAAAATTTTAATTTAGACCGTGAAATCAACATTACACTGTGAAATGTGACAGCAAATATTCACCGATAAACATCGTTCATGTGAAACTCTCAGGCTCGCAGCGTGGAGAATGACGGCATGTTTGGAGAGCATCGCTTTCATTCAGCAGCAGGATGCTTGCTGGGAGGTTTGCTCTGAATGCAGCTCAAGACCAATTAGGGTCGCAGCGAGATCCAGCAGAAACACAAACTCTGTCTCAGGTACGTTTTTATGAGAGCAAAGCATGCGTGACAGACTGCGCTCGGTGCTGCCAAAGCCTCCACATACGGTACAGGGGGTTCCACCCATGGCCAGCAAACTTCCTGCTTTTTACTCACCTACTGTTACCCATGAAATCATTCACATTCACCTATTCCAACTTCCTGCAACCTGAAACCCTAACAAGGCTAACTGCACATAATTTTTGTGTTTCTTTTAGAACCGTGCACTTAATGTTGAGAACCAGCAAACATTTTTATGTAGGACTTTGACAGATGTGAGCTTTTGGAGGTGATGATGAAAATATTTTATAATGGAGGCTGATGAAAACTGAAATATTCACACTATGATGTGGATCGTATCTGATTTTTTTTTTTTTAAAGTTGTCAAACTCGTGTTGAAGAAGTACTAATACAATAATACAATACACTTGGTTACAAGCTAAAGTTCTGCATTAAGAACAAATTCTAAGTATTAGCAGTGAATTTAACTCATAACAAAAGTATGTACTTATTGTAAAGAATGGCCCCTCAATACATTGATACATGATGCATGTTCTGGTACATGTTAAGTCATCACTAATGATAAAACCCAAAATTGGAGATTCAAGATGTTAATCAATCCAGTTCTACGGATTTTCATGCTTTCATGACAGTTGAAGGATACATGGCCCTAGAATAAATTCATTGAACTGTTTTAAATTCTTAAGATGTCTAAAATACATTGTGCTATTGAGGTAAAACAAGACAGATGCAAGATTCCTGCCATATGACAGCAATATTTTGACTTTAGCTCATGCTAAATATCAGTGCAATAAAATATGAATCTTCACAGTAAAAGTAATTGCAGCTATCAAATAAATGTAGAGTGAAAAAAAAACATGAAGGAATACAAGTAGAAAGTAGCACAAATAGAAATATTCAAAGTTTGTACAATAGATGTGGTAAGTACTATATCTCCAAACTGTATCTTTGAATCTGAGTTAATGTATTAGCTATTAATTATTGTTGATCTGCAATGATCTGCTTTCATGCCTTTTCTTAACCTTGTAACTCTTTACTTCAATCACAGCCACACGATTATCTACAGAGAAGCTTTTATCAGAGAAAAAAACTATTTTCAAAGTTAAACACCATAAAACCTCATCCTCGCTTCCCTAACCTGCTGCTATTACTGTTAGATGAATTAAAAAAAAAAAAAAATTCCCCAGAGAATGCATAGAGTGTACTGTAGACCACTCATCATTAAATTGCAATCCTGAATGAGAAAAACACCCATATTATCAAGGCTTATGAAGTTGACAAAGTCTTAAATGTCTGCCTCGTGTCTTTATAAACTGCTGAGATGATCTGGAAAATTCACCAGGCATTTTCATAAACAGACTTGTCGCAATATCATATGGTGGTAGTGAATTCCAAACAGAGCAAATGGAAGACAAGAGCTTTTACAAAAACTAAAACACAACACAACTGTTTCTATTCTTGCAATTCTCCAAGGGCCCCCAGTATGCAAATCTAATAATACAGGCTATGAATGCAACTAGCCAGCAGCTATACCATCCATTGTTTGGGGAAAGCACTTACAGTACAGCACAATGACAAAGTTTGGTATCATCAAAAAAGAAAAAAAAAAAAAANAAAAAAAAAAAAAAAGATTTATTTTGCCATGGAACTAACTCTGTATGACATATGGTGAAGACACAGCAAAGAGAAACCTCAGAATTTGGAGTTACATAGCTGCAGCAGGTCAAGAAGATTTCTGCTCTCATGTGGAAAGCATCACATTCACCAACAGAATTACATGTATGCTTTTCTCGTGGCACTGAGACAATTATTGTTTATTGTCCACCACCCTGTCCCCTCCTAAATGACGGTATAAGCTTACTGCTACTCCATTTAAGAGAAAAAGAGAAAGCACGGGAGAGGAAAGGGCAGACGCAGGGCAACGCAGCACCGAATGGCCTCAGATCGAACCGTAAGACATGACAACTGCTCTGGATCTCTGCTCAAACCGCTTAGCTAAGCATCCAGGCTTCCAGTGTCAACCCATTCACCCAGCGATCAGCAGCCCTTGTAACGGCTCGACGTTGTTCAAGCTCGTTAAAAGCCTGTACGTGGAAAATGACATCAAACCCTCCGCATCTCAGGCACGTGACTTTATTTTTCATGGATCTGAAAGCTTAAGCTCAAAAATTCTGGAGAAGCAACAGAAGGGGTAGGGCGGGTAACATCACCCTGCGTGCTGAAGGCACAATTCTGCTCCAATTTAGCAGAAAATATGTTGGACTTGTCTCCAACTCTTTTCCAGCTGGAAATAGTCAGGTTTTAGGATCTATGTTTTTTTTCCCCAGTTTGCTTTAACAGATCATACTGTAAGCACATGTTTATAATTTAGGACAGTCCTGCTGCTTATAATGATTTTACAGCATGAGACTGAGCAAACACATTTGCTGTCAGACGTATTAGCTCAGCCAAAGTGTTCCTGTGACACAGATCTACTGGGCAAAGGCGGGCAGGACGCAGATTTGAACCTTCACTTGAAAGCATGGCAAAAAGTTTATGTAGCGGTGAATGGGTAAAACAGGCAGCTACAGTTCAAACGGGCTACTGGAAAATGGGAGCCAATTTAAAGTTACACTTTTTAATGCACAATAAAACAACAGCTCATGGTCACTGACTTTGGTGTAATTTGGCACGCTGGGATACAGCGTCAGATTCAGGTGAAGACAGTGTATTTGCCTCATTACCTCTCTCAAGGAGGTTATGTGTTCCCAGTGTTTGTCAGTCTGTTTTTAGCAGGATATCTCAAAAAGTGATTTGATGACATTCTACAGACAGGTGGGACTCAAGTCAAAAAAGAAATGATAACATTTTGAGGCAGATCTAGCTCCAGATTCAGGAAATTTCTTCACTTTAACATTACAAGACAGGGCTTTTGTTGACATTTTACCAATTTCCCGATAAGATACAAATCGTTTTTTCTTCCGAAGATCGGATCAAAACCCACCACTGAATGATCAAATGAGTGGGATTATACAGTATATCAAATGTATTGATTGATAACATATGTAAAGCAAATACAGTTTAAAATGTAACTCAAATTTCATACTGCTAAAATTTACCCCCAGACTGAAACAGGTTGTAACTTTTGTATGGCGTGTGTGTTATGAGTCGCTTTCCTGATACGGTATGTAAATAATAAAATACTGTAGTAAAATCTCTTTCAAGGCAAACACTAAAAGATGCTGGTGACAGGAGTTTATGAATGAGGGAAGATGGTTATGTGACGGTATTTATCCTTACCGACACGTTAAGTCTGGCTCTGTGTTTTATGAATACCACCCTTATGACTCAAAAAGAGGCCAAAAGCATCAAAGGCCAAAGTATTCACAAACAACGTGATCCTCCTTCTTTTTTTTTTTTTCTGACTTATACTCCCTGTAAGGGAACTTCCACATCCTGTTACGTAACTGTTTAAATGTCGAACCTGTGGAAATGTAGGCAAAGTCGTACGAAGGCTGCCAGCCTGGCACTAACCCAGCGTGAGCTCTGGCATGCATATGGAAATGCCCTCTACTTTGATAATCTAGTTAGTTAGATGGTTAGTTGGATAGTTAGTTTATATACACTTTAAATAAATCATGTGATAATAGTTTAGAGTTGACAAATGCTGACTTGGTGCACAAAGTTACTTTCAACATTGCTGCAATCATCCCTAGATTTTTTTTTATCCACTCATACAGCTCAGTTGCAAAAGTTAGATATAGTTGTCACTTTTTTTGTTTTTTATTAAATCAGCTAAACAATAAATGTAAGCTGTATGGATTGATAATCTTGTCTCTGTTCTGTTTTCCATCACCACCTGCAGCTGTGCAGATAGAGACATCGGCAGAGTTTTTCAGCCAATCTGGAAATGCTCTCTGCACCTTTAACCCGTCTGTCCAAGTGCACTAGTCATGGATCTCACCCCTAAACTCCCTCCAAGTCTTTATGAAGACCCCAGGTTAGTTCCCCTCCTTATTAATATCTTTATGATGGATTATGACTTAAATCCAGAGTTCTGGGTCAAATTCCACATCTGGATTCCCTGATGTGAGAGAAAAAAAATCTCGTAATTCCCCTTTGTGGACAATTTAAAAAGAAAAAAAGGTGACTGACCTGATCTAATGGTCCAGTATGTGCTGCAGTCTTCCCACATTCTGTCACATTGATGGACAGTTAAAATGAAAATAATCTTTACTATCATATGACTGCCATGGAAAGCTCTGTAGCCACATCTGAACCAAAGGCCCCATATAAAAAAAGAAAGAAAAAAAGAAAAGAAAAATGGAGAAAATGAGTTTGATGTGGTGGTCAAGCTAAAGTGTTGACTCTTCTCTGTGGGTTTAAGTCCAATAAAAATCTTTACAGTTTGGCCAGAGCTGGAAAACAACAGAATTGCTGTTCGTAGTCACTGTCCACATTCTTAAAATAATGCAATAAAAATGCAGGGGTGCTTTGATACTTTCCTTTTCAAAATGCATTAAACTTTTGTCATATTGAAGGAAAAAGCCATCCTGTTAACATATTTATTCATACAATGCATGAAATGGATACAGCAAAACATATCCCTGTATTGTAGTATAACACAGTATAATGCTTGAAACTAATTTAGTTCAGTTAAGTACTGAACTACTGTACAGATTTGAGACTCTTTCATTCTTTCCCTCCTTCTAGCCTTTTTTTTCTATTTCTACTTTCTTCCCTCTGTCCTTACATCTTTCCCGATTTCATTCCTAGTCTTTTCTTCTGTCTTTCTTCCTTATTTCTGTCCTTTCATTCATTCTGTTGTTTTCTTTCCTGATATATTTCCTTTACATCCTTCTTACATTCCCATTTCCTCATTTCTTTTCTTTATTTTTCCCTTCTTTCATTGCCTTTGACCTTATCAAAATTACAAAAAAAAAAAAAGTTCCCAAAACTGAACAAAGTTTTCAAGCTGCCTGTAATTCTCTTGATGATGATGATTTATAAGCAATGCTTGGCCGGTGCAGGTGTGATGGAGTTTATGATAGTCAGGAAGCGCTGTGGGAGTTAATCGATGACTCACGTGGATGGACTTTATCGCTCTCTGGACGAGCACGGAAAGATAAGCATGTGGTTTATGTTCTTTCCAGTTCTTTTTCTTCTTTCACCCATCTTTATTCACTTTATGCAACTTGATATTCTTTTGAAATGTCTCAGTTATTTGCTGCTCATCTCCATCACCTTCCTGTAAGGGACACCATAATACCTTCACTGTTGTTCCACTACTGCAATGTGATCTGAAATCTAAATTATAGCCACAACTGGTGATGGCAACTGGACGGATCTAAGCACCAAGGGAACTGTGGATCAACCGAGCCAAAGTTGCATATGCCGGCCAAGTTGCATTCAGACTTTACAGATCTGCTTGATATGTTAAGTTACGTGAATTATTTTAAAGTTATGGGTATTTGACTACTTTAATACCACCTACTTTCAAAAGGTCCAGTGTCAAATTTCTTTTGAGACTGATCTTGACAACTTATGGCTCACTTGTGAAATATGTGGCATGGCCAAAAACTGATTGGCTAATAACAGTAAAATGATATGGAGTACCATAAATCTGAACTATTAGTCATGGGAGTCCAGCAATGTGTGCCAATTTGGAGACGACTGGCCAAGTTGTGCAGGAGGAATTTGAAAAAAAAAAAAAANTGAAAAAAAAAAAAAAGAAAGATTTTCCAGCTAATTCCAACAAGTAAAGAATTATTCACACCATGGGTAATTTATTCTAGGAAATCTAGACAGAGAAATTTTGTTTTCTATGATAAGCAGTTGTAAAATGGTTGCTACGGCACCAATACATGCCAGTTTTTTTATTACCTGAAAAGATGAGATTTCCAATTATTGGGATTGTTTGGCTGCTTGGTAAACTTCAGATACTTTCAGGGAACAAGAAGAACTTCATCAAATACCATGTTTACTGCCTGACAACCTGAAGCTATAATTCATTACTACAAAGTAAATTGTATGGTTTATCTATATGTATATTAGTTTAATATTTAGGAACTTGCAATGTTTATCTTTATTTTAGAAGTTTGAATGGGCCTTATCTGCAATTTAGAAAAAAAAAAAAAGCTGAGAAATCAATTGAGAAAATAGGGAAAGAAAACTATTGTGAGTGTAAGTGATGCACCATAGGAAACACAACTGAAACATTTTACTTTAAGGAGAAATTTCTACATATTTCAAAATTTTCATCTCATAAAGAACATTCAAGGTTTTGATTTGTCTGTGCTACACAATGAACGAAGCTACTATTTGAAACTTTTTCCACAATCCTGTGATACCGACTAGGGATTAAGATCTTACTCAAAACTACAGCCGTGCAAGCAACAGCAAGCTACGGTTGAAGTAAAAGCGCCGCTATAAAACAAATGAGCCGAAAAAGAATGGGGGAAGTTTGGAGTTTGGAATTTTGAATATTTCAATATTTACGCTCCCTTAAATCCACTCAAGCTGTGAGAGAAATGTGTTTTTCCCTCAGACGAGTGAAGAAAACGGCAAAAGTGAAAAAAGGTGGGTGGAGGAAAGGTGGAGTGGCTCCGATTAGCCCACATGTTGGTAATTTATCACACATAAACCTCACACCTAATTTTCACACCTGTAGCTCAACGTGCTGGAAGTCTAGTAATTCACTCACTCACACATACCCACCCACCCATACCCACACACACATGTACATATGCTGTTGAGTGGGACTTGGCCATGGGTTTTTCTCGGTGCAGGAGGAGAAGGAGGACATCACAAGCAAGGAGCAGTGAACATGGTAGGCATGCTTGGCATACTTGCACCCCAAGTAGCATTGCTGTCTCTCTCTCTCCCTCCCATCCCAGCCCGCTCGCCCTCTCCCTTCCCCATTTGTCATCACCTTGACTAAACCCATCCCAACCTCCAGCTCACACATCAGAAAAACAAAGAATTGGATGCAGACTTTTCATACTTGCTGTAGGGTGCAACATGGCTGCAAATCCAGATGGGAGATGTTGTGCTTGTTCAGGTACCGCGTAACAGACTGTAAACCAAACATCTATGAATTTTTCTTATAAAAGCTGTGTTTTGCTACTCTTTATGTAGAAAAAAAAAAAAAATCATGACTTTTCAGTGCTGACTGACAGTGCTGGAAGAATTATCCAAGTTGTTCACTTAGGTAAAAGTAGAAATAGCTTGGGGGAAACAAAATCCAGCTTGAAATATTCCAAAAGTGAAAAAGTACGATAAAATGAAATGCTAAGGTTTCAAAAGTTAAATTATTTACTTTTTGTCTATTTTTCAACTAAGAAACCTGACCTTTAATGATGCTTATAAAACTTTCAATCTCCCTAATCTGTCAGAAAAGAGCATAGTAGAGTAAAACTATTTCCATCTGATATTGCTGGAGAAAAATACAGCCTCTCGAACTTGAAATACTCAAGCACGCCACAAAAATACTAGATTATTTGACTAAATATCCTTAATTTCCTTCCAATACTGCTGATCGATTGAACACATGATCTATCTTATAACCATTTATCTTAATTAAAGCTATGTGGTTCTAAAGAGTTGTTCTTTCACTAGAAACAAAATCCTCTGGCAAATAAGAAATGATGAGTTTTGCATTTATGGTTTATTTGGAATAAACAGGAGAAGAACTGGTTAGTTTTGGAAGAACAGTGATGATCCCAATAGACAGCAGACAAAGAATAAGAGAACCAACTACAGAAACAGATTCATTAGCAGAAAATAATGGGAAAATATGACACAGTACTCACCATAATGGAAAAGTGCTTACCGCCAAAGATGGAGACAAAATACAAACAATAAAATAAAGGAAAAACAAGGGCTCACCGCAATTTTAAGAAAAATATTCTGTCCCCTTCCTTTCATACCAAACTCAAACAGGCACAACATGAACGTCTGCCGCTCAGTTCTACCTCATTAATCCTTTAACTAGATACAACCTCACACCACTCCCCGCCCGGCGAGGACAGCGGGGAGATCTGAGGTGATTGCCTGGGTCAAAAGTGGAGTGCTCCACAGGGGAGAGGTGGCAAAGACCTGGTCTCACTTTCACACATGCTGCCTGCTACAAAAAACATCCAAAGATCAAAGGCCTTTATTTTTCCCCAAAATCTGGGCTGGATCCAATATCTACATTCAATCCTTCGCAGAAACCAAGACAACCTGCCTTGTTTTCTTGGTTCAATAGAGTCTGTTTCCTGTGAAAGTTACGACTGTACCATTAACGGATTACTGTGGCGATTAGAAGGTTCAACAGTGCAAACGATGTAAGCAAATAATTTTCGAGTTGATGTGATACAGATATTTTGTGCTGATCATTGTGGTAATATTTGACTGTTTTCATGAATAAAAACTTGAGTGTTCTTACAAATATTTAGGTGAAAATCTGAAGACAGATTTTAGATCTAATGATATCCAAGATACAGATAAGATGATCCTCCTAGTCAGCAAAAGGAACCCAGATCGTGAAGTCATGTGACCTGATATTTGGCTATATAAAAACTACGGACAATCACACAAATCACAAAGGAGACAGATTTCCATGTTCTTGTTTTCATTTAGGGGTCTATTATGAAATCATCATCACAATATATTATTGTGCACAAAATATATTGATCTCCTACTCTCCCTTGCTGCAGCACCACTATGCACTCTGAGTGAAAACAGACACTTCTAGGTACTGTATCTTTCTGTTCTCATTGCCTTGTCAATACTCATGGACAGCAAAACACAGATGCTGGCCAAACACTCACTTGCTTCATACTTCATGGGGGTATCTAACCAGGTGTGTGAGCAGGTAAATTCAAATGTGTTACATGTTGATGTAAATGTCTTACATGTTGATATAAATGGGTTACATGTTGATATAAACGTGTTACATGTCATAAATATGTTACATGTTGATGTAAATGTGTTATATGTTGATGTAGATGTGTTACATGTTGATGTAAATGTTTTACATGTTGATATAGATGTGTTACAGAAGTAAAGGACTAATGAAATACAAAGCTTTCCATGCAGTTCAGCACAGATAGCTTTGGTTTAGCAGATGCATTTCTTGATATTGATATGGAGAAATAAATCTGCTATCCAAACTTGATATTGGCGCAAAACTCAAATTTTACAAAATTTTTCAACAAATATTACACCATAAAAATGTCTCTTTTAAGACTAAGGAGATAAACATAGATATAAGTACCGTACCCACACATACACACACATAAAAATAAAGACTTTGATGTGGTCATTAGACAGACAGAGAGGTTGAGCTGAGTGGTTTAGCAGGCCTGTAATGCACAGTTTGTTTAGATGAGTATATCCAGCTGAGAGCAGTCATCTCCTCTAGCAGGTGTTGGGTCACATCTGGCCTCGTTCTCTCCAAACACCCAAAGCGGGGCCTGAATGGCTGGCACTGCCCAGGCCTCTTAACAGGAACCGGCTTGTGTTGGCTCTAAAAGCCCACACTCAGCCCTCAGGAGTCAACTTTTTGTTTTGTGCAGCACCGCTTGAGAGAGGTTTGGGATGAATGCTTTCATAGAGTGCAGGATGAGTATATTCCACTGGCCCTGAATGTCCAACTGGAGCGCATCAGGCAAAATGAAAACAGTGAAGTTTGCGCAGAGTTGATTTCATTTTTAGTAAAAGTACATTACTGTACGACTGCATGTGCTTTTGGCTGTGAAAATGTAATCTGTACTACACTATTTTGTGCAGGAGCCACAAAAACGTGAGCTTGGGTAGGCAGGCAAACAAGAATCTAACTGAGGTGTTAGATGTTTTGATAAAAGGAGCTTTTGGATGAGGAGACAGGCTTGCATCCAAAATGTCTGGGTGGCATCTGTAAGTGTATTATTACATGGAAGCAACAGAGTCGGATCCATAAAGCTGTACCTGTCAGGTGCCTACATGCCATAGTGTTTACTGCAACAAATGAGCAGCAAATTGGGTTGTCATGTAACGGCTGCTGTTACAACAATGCCCTGAGGCATCGGGTGAACCAAAGAGCTATGCAATAATAACTCCACCACAAAAGTTGTCTCCTCTTCCCTAAACAGCCAAAGATGTATTCTCTTATTCTCAAGAATTTGCAAGATATCCAATCCTCTGAGCTACTTTCAGTTTACTCATAATCATATGCATGTTTGTTGATGATAAAAAAGCTCCACATTGTCCATCATGACTGTCCATTACTGCACCAAGACAGTACCATCCCTAAAGCCATTAGCTAGTAAACATGTAAACAACATGGGACCCCTGTCGACAGATACCTATTAATTATGACTCCTGCTGGTGACAGCTGTTTACACAGCTAAAGCCGGTGCTCCTGAGACCTGGCGTCAGTCCAAATAAAATAATATCCAGTTTAGGCGAAGTCAGCCAAGATGTAATACAAGTGTATAACTGGAATGTAAGGAATTTGAGAAATGTTAATGGATTTCTTTTTCTTTTGTCTAGGATTTGTCTCGATCGCACTTGCCTGCCCATCAAACAAGCTTAATGGTAAAGCAAGCATCAAAATTAGTGACCACAGCTGATGTCCTCTGTGACAAAGAACAACACACACACAAAAAAAATCAGAATCCAAAGTACAATTTTCTGTACGATTAGACTCTTCACTTCCATTCCTCTTTCTACAGTGTGGATCTGTGTTCCGTGCCTGCATGGCATTGAGCAGAGCAAAGCACAAAAACCTACATGGGCTTGAGTTAAGACAGACAACAAGACAAACAACAAAGACCAAAATCACACAACAACTGAACCATTCATGCACTATATTACAGTGAGCAGGACGAGGCCCATTCTCACAGACTGCTGAAGAATAGGAAGCCTTATTACAACTGAAATGCATGTGTCATCTAATGACAGTAGGTGAACAAACAGCAACATTCATTGTGCGATCCTTGCTGGTCTGAATCTCATCATATCACGTCGCCCACAGAAACAGAGCCGCATGACTAACCCACTTCTCATGGCAACATTCAGGTCAGACATGTTGATGTCTGACATGTTACATGTTGATGTAAATGTGTTACATGTTGATATAGATGTGTTACATGACAGACAGTCTATCAGTCTGTGATCTGTGTATACCTGAAGTAGCTTTAGGGGTAATTTGGGAGTTATGATATATATTATTTCCTATGGATGTGTTGTGTGTGATCAAAGCTAAATGGACTGCTTTGCATAAGCATTGCATAAATCTTCCTCTTAAGGTGCAGCCACAAAATGCAGCAAGCAGAGAAGAACCACCGTCTCTAATTAATTTTCTATCAGGAGCAGTGAATCCCACCATGAATCTCACCATAAGCCTGGTTCAAATCAGTTAAATGTAACTTGGATTGGGTGGAAAATTGTGATATCAACCAAACCCGAAATCCACTCTGTATCAATTGTAAATGACCACAAACTGCAGCGTATCAATTTACTGGCTAAATAAAACTTCATTAACACAAAGCTCTTGCACCTACTGTGTCTATTTAACTTCAAACTAAGAAAGCTAAACCAAAGACTAAGATAGCAGAAAAAAGAAAATCCCACTGAAATCTATGTTCCCCAAAGCTTAAAAATAGCGAGACAAGGAATCTAGGGAAGGACCAATTGAATTTGACCTCTATCAAAACCCAGAGTTGAGCGACAGAAGATTTTAAGCTATTTCAGTACAACAAGCATACATTAAAACAGACCAGTCTCCTAAAGAAAATAAATAAATAAATAAAATTTGCTATATTTAAGAGGCATAATAACAAAAACCAGAGGAGCAAGACACCTGGAGTAACAGAGATATTAGATTGAGTCTGAGATCTTCTTTGACTACCAAGCAAACATCCAGTAGGTCAAATATGTTTTTTTTTTTCTCAAATTTTCCTGGAGATGAAAGAAGATCCAAGTGAGCATTCCTAATTTCCCATCAAGTCTCATAAACAGTCTGTAGATTGACAAGAGCCACCATGGAGCCAGAGGCCAGTTGCAGGAGGCATCTGAATGTCTGGTAGCCTTGCCACATTTGGTCTGGCTGTGCTGTCAAGTATAAATCTTGCCATCTTCCGTCGGAACACCAAGAGTAGGCCTAACCCCTAACATCTACAATCTAAAGCATTTAGCCAGTAGAGTTTGAGGACTGCAGGCTTAAACACAGTCTCTGTGAGGCTCAGTTTGGTGGTCAGCTGGTTGTGGTTAGCCAGAGTAGGGAGGTCACAGCAATAACAATGGAGAAAAGCAGTAAGGAAAAAGCAGACAAAAATCTTGTCTACCCAATAATAAGTCTTCAAAAACAGAGTGAACATCTGTATTGTTTTTCCATGCTTAAAGAAAGGATGAGAAGAAACACGCGACTAATGTTAACTCAGCTAGCCAGTGGGCATTAAACCAGCTCAGAAACAGTTAGCTAGCATCCTGGCAGTGGGTCGGTGCTGGTTCTAGTTATAATTTTCTGACAACAAGAACAAATCACATACCCTGTATGTAAATACAGATAATGCAGTGCAGAATGATAGCAATTAGCATAGCATATCAAGTTACACAAACAAAACTTTAGCTTATTTTTGTTCGGACAATGGTGAGTAATCACAGCTGGCTGGCTTGTGGATTTGCAGATCGTGAACCCATTATTTGTAAATTGATTGTGCGCCTCCATTGATTTGTAGTTTTTAAACTGCTATCAAGTGTAGGCATTGTGGCAAAATCTGTCTTTTTATTAATATTTATCTCTACCACGTTCTTTAAACTTGTAAAAATGCAAACTAGATGATCCAAAACAGTCCTCCAAAGATGGCAGAAAATCCTACAATGCACCGGGTCAGTGACTTCTTCTTAAGGTGGTGTTTTATGGTGGTTGGCAAACAACAAAATGGTGCATTACCGCCACCAACTGGTAAGGAGTGTAGGTTGGGATCTCATATTCTATTCCAAAAAACAAAAAAACACCTATATTCTTATGTTTAATTTCATTCTTTTCAAGTATTGAAATAATAATGAACAACAGTTCTCCTCTGAATTTCTCCACAAAACATCTCTCAAATCAAATTTGAAATTAATTTTTTAAGGCTGGAAATCAGTAACTTTGTTTTGTTGTGGTATCTAGGACAGTGCATCATTACATGTTCTGTTGTTCTTCTTGATTACATAAGTTGCATTTCCCTGTGATATGTCTGCCTATTCTAAAACGTGAGTGCGTCAGTGATGCTAGTCATAAGCCCCAAGAAAAAAACTGTCAAGATGAGTTACAAGTCTGAGGGTGTGAGCTTGAACAATTCAGGTGTAGCAAGCATTACCCTCAAAGGAAAACGTTGTGTTCTTTAGCTTCCATTACATGACTGATGTACAATCTTGTTGCTTTGCTCTGATAACAGACAGATGTACATCTCATTCAATCATTTCTCTCCAGCTATCTGCAGCCTCTCTTCCCATCACTTTCCCTCTCTCTACTCCTTCTGTTCTGACCACATAAATCTACAGGGATGACCCTCTAAGACCTCTTTACATCTGACATGCACGTTATATCTCCCTCTCTCTCCCTCTCCATCTCTCTCTCTCTCTCTCTGCAGAGGGAGTCAGAGAGACAATGAGCTCAGCACCGAGGCCCAGTAATGACTACCAGCCTTGTTCCTGATTAAAAACACACCGGGTGCTTCTGCACTCCGCAGGCAGCCATGAGGCCGTCCCCTCCTCATACCACAAGGCCTGAAAGCTATGAGATAGAAGCACAAGCCAGCCTCAGCACAGCTCCCTGCCCAAAACAACAAAGCAAAGAGAGCATCAAAATCCAACGGAAGCCTTACCAAACGTAGAATTTAAATCCCTTGTCCTGACTAGTCCGAGGCTAATTCCACGTGCAAGGCTTCATTAAGTCTAAAGTTGCCCAATTACCAATGTTAACCCAAACCTCAGGGAAACCAGAACAAAGCCATAAGGAAGGCAGCTTTACAGTCTCAGGCTTGGGTGCACCCAGAGTTTAGCAAAAATATGCTTTCACATATTTACTCTACTTTTAAAGCTTAAATCTGTAACCAATTTAAATATCACTATTTGATGTCACCTGTATACTATAGTTCTGTTAGACATTAAGACTTTTACCATCCGTGTGCTGATATTCATTCTTATTTTTCTGGGTTGCAGCTGGCAACCCTATAGCAGACAATGCCAATAAAGTGTTCAAACTAAAGCCAGCACACCAAAACTTATGTATTATCCACTTTTTTATATTTTAATGTAATTTTATATTTTAAAGCCATCAGTGTAACACAACCAGCGGGTCAAATTTTCAACTTTTGCAATGGATGACTCAAATAAATGGCAGAATTGTTTGCACAAGACATAAAACAAATCATGTACTTGAGATATCTGAGAAGCCAAAAATGTAAGAAAAAAATTTCCCAAAAGAAGACTTAAGGCTTTGCATTGTAGAAAAATACAAATAAGGGATTTAAAATTATGCTTTTTTAGGAAGGTAATGTAGCTAGTAACTAAATCTACAGCGAGCTGGTCAATTGATATTAGTCAACTCAAAGAAGCCACGTAGTCTTATCTGACACCAAATAATGTTTCACTAAACAGAAGCTGCAGTCCAAAAATAAATGAATATTCTATATAAAGGCCTTGTGCTGGTGACTGTAAAACAGAATGGCTTATCTATGTGGCTACATAAATAAAACAGCTGACAGACAGTGTCATAAGTGTGACATGCTTTGCCATCTTTGTTGAAGTTTGAACTGATTCAAACACAACTTTGATTACTTTTTGCTGTAGTAAATGGGGGATTTGGGATGTTTCAGAAACTACAGATTTTCATCTTTAAAATGCACTAGGTTTATCTTATCACACTTTAACATAACTTCATGCTCAGTGGCAAGATGATAAACTTAAGAGTCCCTTATTTTTATATCAAATACTGTCAACATTTGAACATAAGCCTTATCAGTGTAATTCAACAGATGGCCACAGTGCATCAGACAGACAGTGGGCGACTGGGGGCAGCAGCACCTTTACCTCTCTATGTCCGTTGTTGGATTGCCAAATTATAGGCGAGCACCACGGAGAGACACTTTATTGCATCTGACCAGCTCACTTCCTCCCCATACCAAAGGCATTGCATGCTGAGCTTTATTTTGATGTGGCGTGTAAGCATAATTAGAGGTCCCATAAAAGCAGAGATGGGGGAAAAAAGGAGTCTTGTCCATCTGTCGAGTGTTAAGGGGTGGGCAGGGGGTAGCGATCATGCCCCCATGCCTCCCTGCTGTTAGAGCAGCAGCAGCAGCAGCAGCAGGGTTTTCAAACAGGCATGGATTCATACAGGCCTTAGCTCCAAACAAGAGTCAGTATGAGTGTGTAAGTGACTGTATTTGTTTCCACACACATTCATGTATTTTCTCAAGGGACCTCGTGAGTTTCAAATTTCCAGGCCTTGCAGATTGATGCAAAGTAGGTACTAGTCCTCACATACACACTGACATAGCAAACGGGAGCAGATACAACATGTGGCCATTTGTAGAAACAACACCAGGACATTAAGCGTTCTTCCTTGTGATCTTGGATCCCTAAATCCGCATGGCCCCTCCACAGTTAGGGCAGGTGGAGGATGGGAAATCAAATTCATGACCCATCAAATAGTCTCAGTTGCCAAACAGTATGCCAGAAAGCTGGTTAAGTTTGATTTGCACAATTTATTTGGTAATTGAATTTCTCTCTAGCAAAGGGAAATTGGTCATATTTAACAGCTCCCATGATCAAATTCATTGGAGGAAAAACACAATGGATGATTATTGTATTTGAGTCATTACTTCTAAACAGCTCTTCACTGAATTCTTTTAGAGGTGTGTGTTGGTAATGTGAGAGGTAAGTAGTCTGGAAGTGCATTTCAGTAACCCTGAGGGGCTCCATCTCCGGCTTTCCTACAGCTTTGCTACCTGTGAAGCCCTTGTATGACTCATTTTTTTAAAATGCTTCTTTTGTGTTGTTGTTTTATGTGTGGCACTTAGAAATGATTCCTACATTAGAATTTTTATGGACCAATAAACTTGAGAGAATTGGACCAAACTGGCTGGTCATATTTAGTAGGAAACATATTAAGGTATAATAGCTTCAGGGGAGTGTGCTACTGAGGGAGTAGCATAGGATCTCCCTCGTGCTCGGGAGGGACACTGCAGTTTTTGTCAGCTCTGGAGTTTCCAATCATCATGGGGGAATATGGAGTGTATTATAAGATTTATATAATAACTTCATTTTATTTCACATTTCCGAAAAATGAACTTTTACAGAGTAGTAAAAAAGTAGCCTAAAAGAAAAACATCTGTTTGGCATTTAGCTTTGCCAGCATATGGGATCTGCTGATGACAATGATTGAGGGTGGAAGAGACGATCCCCTTGTGTATTCCCCCGAAAGAACCAGGAGGGACAGTGCACAAATCTGTGCACAGTGAGGGTTTCTTCAATGAATGTGATGGATGGAAATGTGCAGAAGTGCTACAAAACAAGTTTTCTCATCCATGTGAAATGGATCCTGGTCTGTCTCTGTTCATACATAAAGCAACACCCAAAGAGCTGATAGATGAATATGAATACCGCCTTCCTGCCTCACTCAGTTCATAAAACCACTACATCAAGCAGGATAAAGAATCATCAGGCCACTTTAAAGTTATTAAGCCTAATTGAATTTTTACGATAGATGGTGCATCAGAGAATAGATTTGTTTTCTAAGCGAAAACAAAGAAAAACTGAAACAGATCGGATCACGTGGGAGCCTGAAAGAATCTCTCTCTGTCTCTCCAGGAGAAAGTTCATGCCACTGCATGTTTTTTCCTCTGTTGGGGTTTTCGGCAGTGTAGCATGGCATGAGCGCACTGAAGAGCCTTTCACCAGCTTCATCTGATACTGCTGTGACTTGGAGCAGGAGCTGCGCTACGGGGCCAGGATCGACATGCATGGGTTAGTAGGTCAAACAAGGAGCTAGTTTTTCGACAGAGTTCGAGGGCTGGGTCAGACTAATGTGATTTATCAATACAGCACAGAAGTGAATCATTGTCCTTTAGCTTAATGGCCATGATAATCCCCACGACAGGCTATGTCATGATTGGTCTGGCAAGTTGGTGAAGGGGGAGGTGAAGGGGGCTTGTTAGAAAGTGTGTGTGTGTGTTGTGGTTGTTGTTCTGGACTGATATCACAATTAGTGCACCAGGAACATGCACCTGCTGCGTGTCCATGTATCTCTCTCTCTCTCTCTCTCTCTCTCCACACACAGATTTACACTAGAGGCTTGGGTGACGGGGCCTGTGAGAGGAAAAGACAGAGCTCTGTTCCCTAATGCCGGAGCTCGGGCTCAGGTCAAGACTCGGCTCGCTGTAATCCCTCTCAGGTGATGCTGTTCACATTCAGCTGTTTCCAGCTGATCTGCTTAAATATGCCTTCCTCATCCCTAAAAAGCTCTCCTCCCCCCCNTCATCACCACTCAATTCCCTCATCAGGATAACCGCTAGGAAGGAGGAGGGGTGATGGGAGGTTCAGGAAAGGGGGATGCTGCTACTCTACGCTGCCAGCCTCAGATCACTTTTCAGCATTTCCGGAAAGTGATCAATCTGTGGACGTGCTGGCACAGAGACAACTCAATGCCTCAGATGAATCAGAATGTGGAATAAAACTAATAAGGTCCTTAAGTTTTTGTGGGGAAAATACGAGTCTTCCACAGGATGCAGGCCTCCCATCACCTGGATTAAAGTGGCATCATATGAGAAAGCCTTGTTAAAAGACATGCCATCTGCAGTGGCTTTTTCACTTTTTCCAAAGGCAACCTCTTGGAGCATTCTCTCTCTCTCTCTCTCTCTCTCTTCCCCGTTAGGGACTTAATCAGCGTATTATATTGCACTGAAGTACCAGGATCCAACATTAACACTTACATCTACAAACCTGGGATTTGGTGTAAGCTTTCAGCACTGAGGCCTGATTTCCAGGGCTTAGAAAGAAATGGAGAGAGAGAAGACACTGGCAAAAAGAGAGATCAGTGTATCTGAGAATTTAGGTCTGAATCATTTACCTGCACCCACAGATACTAAGACTCTCAAATTTAAATTCCACTGAATTTAAAACATATTCAAGAAATCTATCCTTGTCTGTTTTTGTCAACACAAAGTCATCTCACAGATGTCAGATAACTAAGAATCTTAAGTTTCTTATTTTCTCATCTGATAAATATTCAATCAGAAAATGTAACTTTGTTTAGATGAGTGTCTGTGCCATTCTTTGCCTGTAGGATAGGCAAAATCAGATACACATCAGGACTATATAATCTGTGTATTTTGGCTTAAAAAATACACCATACACATCCTTGGCTGACTGGAATAAATGGTAAAAATGTCATACGTCTCTGACCTCACTACCTCCTCCACCCACTAAGCTGCACTGGTTTCATCCAATCAGTTTTATCCTTTAAAATATCCGGGAATACAGTTAAGTAATAGATTACATAGTTGAATATGATCCCTGAATATGATCCCTGAATATGATCCCTAACATGTTGTGGCCTGTTGGGGATTTCTGGGTGAAAATTTGGGATTTTTTTGTATTGTACAGAAAGGATAGAAAGGGAAGGGTTAACAGTATCACATGGGAACTTTTCACCACCCTTACCGCTATTATCTATTCATTACCTGTTTAAACGTATTGGGGCCTCAGCGTATTTCTGTTCCTCCAGGCAGCATTGCTATTTAGCCTCATTTTATACAGTCAGCAGGTGGCATCATTAGCCAGAGAATAAAAATGAAAAGTAATACCCTTGTGTCTAGCTATGATATCATAGCAGGGTTCGTTGGCATGAATTCTAGTGTGAAGGAAAGGGGGTAAGGAGGTGTAAATTTAATATGTTTTGTCATCTGTTTTACATGAATAAAAAATACAATTACCACAGCTGCATGGAGGGTTGGGTCATGCCATGTAGTATGTGAACAAGACAAAATCAGCCCAGAAACCACACAAAGATCCCAATCTTACACTGGGCTCATACTTTTCAGTGCTCCAGTCATATGCTGTTTTTCCTCTCTTGACATCTCCTAATTATAATGGCATCTACGTCGTCTACACCTCACTGGTTATGTGGCCGTGAACGTGCACCAGTTGTACTTTTTTCATGCACATAAAATCGAAAAGGTAAAGACGTTTGTTAAATTATGCAGGATGTGTTTTGTTATGCGTAAAATAGTTATGCTTGGGGAGCAGAGTGTGGCCAAATTCAAATTGAGTTTCAAATGTGTCTGGGACTTAACACTCCTGAACGGTTTGGATAGCTCCCTGAGCATGCCAGACAGGCTGTATATAAAGCTGTCACAGAAACCTTGAGGGCTAGAAAAATATTCAAGCATTTGAGCTTACTGAACATTGATCTCTTACACATGCGTCTTTCAATGTAACTGTGATAAATAAAGGAAGGAAGCAAATACCTAAAACTTGGCTGAGTGCCACCACTTGCTTGAATGTCACATTTGGCCTGAAGTGCAGTTTTCGAACCCATATACACTTTCAATGTAACGGTAAGGGCAGAACATGTACATGTTTGCATGGGATTAGTCTGACAAGTGTAACATCCGTTCTGAGTCTAGAGAACTTGCGGCAACAATGCATAGCCTACAGTGCTCAGCCTAAAGCTGTTCTCAGGGTCAAATGTGTAAGTTAACCTCTTGATCTCATCCCCACCAGTTGCCCCCTACCCCCCACCCTGCTCCCTGATCCCAACCCCAACAACTCCCCCTCTCACACACACACGCACACAAAAAAAGAACCCTAGTTTGTTGCTTGACGCTCAGAAACCTACCCTCCAAAAAATTTAATCATATTAAGCAAGTTATATTACATACTATCTGAGATCACCCAATCCTTAGAGGAAAAAAAACACACAGAGGAGCTGAAAACGTGTGTGTGTGCCAGTACCCCGCAGTGATTGCCTGATTATTTGCAGATGGGCAGTGGAGGGCTTGCAGAGTGTGGAGGTTCCCCCTGGCACGCAGTGCATATGATTAAATCTGTGATTGCCTTACAATTTACAAGACCCCTTTTCCTGACTATAAATGAGTTACCCTACTGTACTCTATGGACTGGCAGGTCCACCCTGCACTCCTCTGGTTTTGTGCGCTCTTCAGATCGAGTGGGACTCTCATGGTCCCCTTGAGGATCCTGGATATATGTTATGTCACGGGTCTAAAGGGGGCTTGGCGGGGGCCACTATCGTAATCCCACTGTCTCCTCATTCATTCAAAGTATATAGTAGTATTTACAAAGGGGCTCAGCCCCCAGTCTTGTGCCTCCCCTGAGCGATTGTTATGCGGGTTTCCTACCAACTGTTCAAAGTGGTTATGAGATCAATTAAAACCAGCTTAGTGGACTGGAGTAGAGATGTGCAATTCATAAGTCAGGGGAAGGGGATTCCGAATCTATTCAATGAATAACTCCCACAGCACAAACCTCCTATAAGCCGTCGCTCTCTATAGACGGATCCGCACCAACAGCTTTCAACCGACCAATTGATTTTAGCTGTTTCACAAGTAATTACAGACACATAGGACGTTTTTTGTTGGGCATTTTACGGGAACAGCATTGGGAAATAGCGTTAATAGCCCCTCTGACTGCATGGTTTAAATACCATTACTCTATCCAATAACGCTCTTTCACTTTTATTATTAATGTTGGACAGCTACATGCATAGACAATGTTGCGCGTATTTTACGCAGTAGCTATCGTCTGTGAAATCAATACATAATCTATAAAATCTTCTTCCAAGAAGTTAACGAGTTATATCAGATGTTAAAATAAGACTACGCTGTGGATTAAAAATAGATTTCAATTTACTTACAATGGATTGTTCCGAAATAATCTGGATAATTGCTGGGTTTACTCTCACCTGCGGGTTTTCTAGTTTAGTGGGCGTTATCAAGATAATATCTGGCGTAAAATCTGTTTTATGACTTTCTATGCTCACTGTGATGAGAAAACACAGAGAAGGTTATGGACTTTTAGAGGATGTAAGAGCTACACTGTTTGGGATTTTACTAAACCATTGCCTCCTGTGACCCATACAGTATCCAAACTGTTTAACAATTTGTTAAAGTCACCCCCTTGGTGCTGCTTTAACCCCGCGTTACCTCTTTTGTTTCTCCTCCAGCGATGGGACGGCGCCTGACAGTTGCTGTACTCCATACAGTTAAATACGATCAGGGCAAATGAGAATAGTCGAAACTGCATCTGGACGGCGATCTGTAGTTCGGACTCCAGTAAAAATTAAAAAAAAATAAATAAAAAAAAATAAAAAATAAAAAAAAAGTGGAATGAATTCTCTGATTTCTTAATGTCCTCCTCCAGTTTCTTTAGTCGATCCTCAAATGTGTCAAACATCAGATGAGATGCGACATGACATCACGTCGCCGTTTGGGATCATTTTATGAAGCGCGCTGATTCTCCGGTCACTAAAGTCTCCGTGTTGGAGTGCGGCGAGGAGCGTGACAAAAGAGGTTACCGTGATAACAGTGGAACGAAATCAACACCTACCTAAACAATGGTGCGTGTGGGTGGGAAGGAGTATTTAAACAAAAAACGAAAAGCTCTTCTGTGTGTTAATATGCTGGAGCAATCGCAGATGCAAATGCGCCGCTTCCTCGCTCAAACGCCCCCCTCCAAAAAAATGAGCGCAGCCGTGCGTAATAGTCGCCAAGGCGCTCAGTGAAATAACGCGTTCGTCTAAACCTTGCATCAGATGAAGTATAATTCCACTTTTAGGTTCCCTCTGAGTGTAACTGCGGCTCGGGAACATGCAGCATCCCTCTTTGTGAGACAAACTTGTGTCTGGAGAAGAGAACAGAGGTCCGAGGAGGTGGGAAAAAGTGGAAGTGGTGAGGGGGATTTCCTCCTCTTTTTATTTAAACGCTTAGATTCCGTTTACCGGCTTTATCCTGACTCAGACTAGTCCTGTGTCCTGCAGCAAGAAACTCATGTGTTGATTTCTTAGGAGCGCGAAAGCAGCAAATGAGAGCCGGCGCGTTATCCGCTGTCCGTTCCTCTCCGGCTGCGTTTTGCGTGCTGCTGAGGTTGAGCTGTGACTGACTCCCAACTGGTCCTGATGCTTGCTGCTTTTTCTCATATAGCGCCGTGCAGCTGTCACGTGTGGAGATTTTCAGTTTTGGTCTTTCTTCTTATTCAAGATGTTGTAGATGACATTTCCCCCCCCCCCCCNACCCTCGCTAACCAACGCGAAGCTGCCTCTGGGTCCTAGCGAGCACAAAACTCCACTACGACGGAAACACCTTGAGAAAAAAAAGTAAGTTTTAGATGTGTGGAATTGCAGCTTGTCTGCGGCTTTATTTGTATTTCATAATATATTCCGTATGAACACTCAGGGGTTCCATTTTCTTCAGAATCCAGTATTTATATATATATAATTAAATAGAGTTGAAAAGAAGTTCAGTGAGTAATGCGTTCTCCTATTCTAAAGATTGAAAGACTGAAAAATTGCTTCTCAGTCAATCTTGTTACTATTACGGATCAGCTTTCTTCCGCTGGCGATTAAACTACTGAAAAATTAGAGGTTCACCGAGAAGGCAATTATCTGCATAATGTGCGTAATGAGGAGGGCCCGCAAGTCAACCATCCCGTCACGCCTCCGTTATTGTGCGCCCAAGACTGCGCTCCCCCCCCCCAGAAATGAATAATAATGGTTGGAGAAGCTGTAATTGTGGGCTGTGCATATAAATCATTCAGTAATTTCAGGGTTTGGTGTCACACTGACCTGCGTGACCTCATTAAATGGTCAGGGGAGCCTGAGCCATCAGTGCAACCACCTCCACTTTCCTCCAGTCAGACCTGACTTACCTTCTGGGAAAAGACACGCTGGTTTGGCCCTCATCCACTCCACGCTGACATTCAAAGCTGGCAGCTTCTCAACTCCACAGCTCCTTACAGGGAATAATGACAAGATGTTAATTCAGAGATGAAATATGGCAGTGTTGTTACAGTTAGTGACAGAGGTTTCTAAGTTAACAAAGGTAAAAAGAACTTAAGTATTGGATATAAATATTATTGGATCATCTCTCTGTGGCATTTCTGGTAACAACTTTAGCAAGTGCTGTCTTGATTGTAAGCTGTGAATGCTTTACCCCCTTCTGCCACTAGGTGTGGCACTTAATCTTTTATTTATTTCTGGAAATTATTTTCATGACGGATATTGTTCATGTCAGTAATTCTGCATCAGCCAAACCGGAAAAGACAAGGTAAATACTTCAAAGAAAAAGTTAATAACTAACATGTATTATTCAAGAGATATTTAAAGAATTCATAATGGAAACACAAACTTAAACAAAAAAATGTTTCAGAAAAAAAAGACACACAAATCTTAAAAAAGATAGGGCTGGCTGCCCCCACAGATCACAGATTTCCTATCATAATTTCATTTTCATGCTGTTCCTACATTGGATTGTTCTTGAGAAGTCAGAGAAAGGGAGGATTCTACATTCACACAATAAATCACACTCTTTCCCAAACTCACACACAAGTTAAAGTTTCCATTTCATCATTGGAAATGATAGGGAAAAAAACTGCAGGGGGGAAAGGCCTCTAACAATATGTAAAGAAAAGACATCATGGATATTTCCTTGCCAAAATAATATGCAAAAAAAAAAAAANAAAAAAAAAAAAAAAAAAATCATGGACGTTTCCTTGCCAAAACCTATAGTGACCTCTGTCCTGGCTTTGTTTATTTATTTATTCAGAGAGCAGTGACAGCCATTGTGGTTTGGAGGCTGTTAGCCGCAGGCCTGCTGTTGGTCTGGACTCCTCTCTAAAACAACATCTGAGAGTGCACTGCTAAGGTGAATGCGATAATTTAGGCCTCCAGCGATTTCATTTTCATGATGTGTCATGGAGGAGGCCGGTAAACCAATCACTTTATGCTCTCCCTCCCTCCCTCTCACTCCACCGATAGGGCCTTCGCAGTCCACAGAAGTGGAGGTGATGTCAGCATTTGGATGGTCTGGCTCGGAGCCCTAGGTGCCATAACTCCAACAAGGGGAGCTACTATACTCTCTCCTCACCAAAGTCAAAGCTTGGTCGGTCTTCAGCCTGGATTATTATCAGTTTACTAGGTGTGAAACTCTAGACAAGAAAAAAAAAGATCCAACACAGACTGGATATTTGTTAAACTCAATCTCAGAATCTCAAATATTAACAAAGAGAGGGTGAGTTAGGCAAAAATTACATATTTGAGGTCCCAAATAGTAATGTTGCCCCTTGCTATTTTGGCAAACATGAAAAATTGGAACAGCTATACTCAAATCATGTTAACATGAAATTACTTAACTAAGGTGAAACTTCAGCATCCGTAAGTAAAAACACAGTAAATAGTCAATATAATTTTGTTAACTATAGGAAATGTATTAGGTGGACTTACAAAGAATGACTGCAAAAAGGTGCATGTTCTTTTATAGCAAAATTAATGTGATTCCAACTTCATTTTTTTTAAGAAATCATGTTTTACTTTCAAATTCACCTGAAACGGGAGCCATGCAGTAGGTTTGAGAACTTCCTTGTTTAACTTTGACTTAATTGTTAAAATGTTCTGATTCTCCCTGTAGTTGCCAAGTTCAGGTTAACGCTGAAAACTCTTTAAGCTTTTTCTGAAATATCTTCAGACAAAATAAACTGGGACATTTACTTCCACAGCCGTGCCACTGAAAACATAGATGGTGGCGTCAGCTGTATAGTACAAATGTTTATCAAGCCAGTCGGTCTGCAATGGTTTATACAAAAGAATGTGAAAGTAAAGCACCTAACGTCAGTCTGCCCTTCTTCTTCTCTCAAGTGAACTGTCATTCTGCTGTTTGGGAGTTTGATATTTCACTCCTAAGCTTTTGTCGCTTTGTGTTGAAGTGTACAAACAGGACGTGATACTCTTTGTATTAGTTATGTATTCAATTTAGCCTGAAAGCAGCCATACTTTCACATAAATTTGATGTTTAGTAGAAGTTACATTGAGAGCAAGAAGTAAATTTAAGGAACAGAAAGGAATGAGAGACTGGTTTGTGAGCTGCTGCGATAAAGAAGGAAGAAGGGAGACAGGCAGAGGACTGAGTTATGAGAAGGTCGAAAGCAGAGAAAAGAGGGGTGGGGGTGAGGGGGTGGATGGGACATTAAAGAGATTGTGTCCGTCTGGCTAATGGTTCTTTATGGCTCCCTCATGTCCTCAGACGAGGAGGATAACTGGCAGAGTATGACCACTGGTAACTGTACATCACCTCTGTTTGCCGGCTTCAGCTGACGTCCCACTCAGCAGGACTGCTTGCCACGGTGAAGCGAACCACTAAAACACCATAAAACCAACAGACTAAACAGCCATTCATCATTACTGCGCATGCATGAACCGCATCACACAGCAATCTTAACTGTCCCACTCAGTGACTCAATGCACACATTAAAACTTCATCAAGTATTACCAATACAAAAAAGCCTGACCACTCAAACCTCAACTGCCTTTAGTAATGTCCAGAAATAAAGCAATCATGGGTGAAAATGGTTTTGTAGGTCACTTTTATTGAATTGGTGATGACTTGTACCAAGTGTAAAAAAGTATGGTGTTGTTCCTTGCGGCATGAGCGGTGAAAAGTGATTCAACACAATGAGTGTGATGCATAGAAAGGTACAAAAAATCCATCCATCTTCTTTGTGTTGCTAAAAGCCATTCTCTTGACCTGCCCAGTTTGGTGTCTGCAGGAAAAAAAAAAAAAAAAANAAAAAAAAAAAAAAAAAACATGAAGGAAACATCAGACCAGACCATTTGTAGAACAATAAGAGTGATCAAACCTAAGTTTTGTTGTTGATTGTTGATTGTGGGAAAAGGGGGTAGATACATGTGCAAGCAGTTAAGTGCTGACGTTTTCCTTGGTGTGTGTAATGTGTGTGTTCTGTTGGTAATGCTGGGTGGCTGTGAGAGCTGACAGGGACCTTTAGCAGCCCAGATGGGAGGCAGTAAATGCTCTCTATATGTAAGTGATTTGTAGCCTTGAGGACAGCAGGATGTAATGGTGCTGTGAGTTGTTTGCAGCCTCTTTTGTCTAATTACAAAAACTCCTTAATGAGGGGGCCTTTGCTTTTTTTTTTTTTTTTTAANTTTTTTTTTTTTTTTTTTAAATCTTTTTACAGGACAGGGTTACAGCAGCTCCATATAATCAAACAATAGGGAGGAGGGTAATTGAGCACATCAAAAGATACCCACTCAAGAGCTACGCAGTTAAAAAGTGAACATTTAACAAGTCTGTTGTAACTCCTTGGTGCTGTCATGTGCTGGGTGAGGAGACCAACACATCAATCTGCTTTGAAAGACGTACCTATCTTCAAGGAGCGGAGAGCTGTGTGAGGTCAGAGGATGCTCGAGTGTGTGCTTATGTGAGATTAGGACATCCTGGGTAGTTGTAGTCGTTGAACAATCTCCATACCACTCAAATGCACAGTCAACATCAAAAACACACTTATACGGGATGACTGGACTGTGGGCCAGACATCTGCAACAGCTCCTAAGTGCAGGGAACTCCAGGCTTTGAGTAATGTTCACCAAAAGCCAGTGTGAAGGTCCACCTTATTTATGTTGCTGAGCTGAGTCACTGTGCTCAGACCTCGTTTTATGGCCGTTTGGAATCTACCTTGTCATTAGGCCTTTGAAGAGCAATGGAGGGATGAAAGCGCTAGCTCTGTTAAACTTGCTCTTACTGGCTTATTTCGTGTAAAGAGAGCTTTTGTTGATGGTTGTTCATCAACATTCTTTAGCCTTGTTCTCTTGAGTTGATCATTTGAGACCCTTTGAACTGCTCAGGGTTCATGTCAACTTTGCAGCGATCTGATCAGGTAAAGGAGCGATGGTAGCCTCCAGTGACGAGCTGGGAGTGGCGCTTTGTGTGTGAGTTGTGTAAATATGTGCCTTACTCACTTCATTCCTGTTGCTGTGGGCCTGCTTCTTCTCAATGTTCATGGCCAACATTTGGCTGCGGAAGGAGAGGCTCTTGGTCTTCTCAATCACCTGCTGGTATGGTGATACAGAGTTGTTCCCCATGACCACATGGCCCTAGGAAAAAGGCGCAATGTGAACAACAAACAATAGCAACCAATAAGCCAATCACACTT
The DNA here is from genome assembly GCA_014773175.1 of Lucifuga dentata. Classification (NCBI taxonomy): domain Eukaryota; kingdom Metazoa; phylum Chordata; class Actinopteri; order Ophidiiformes; family Bythitidae; genus Lucifuga; species Lucifuga dentata. Next base: position 132,365 of record VXCM01000102.1, on the reverse strand, counting down.
GGTCTTGCAGACGCCATTTTAGAAACACCAACCAGCAGCTAGAGGTCACATTCATATCTAGGTACATGTAGATAATTCTATGTCATTCCAGAGGACTGGGGTATGATTTGCTGATTACAGAGAACTGCTGTGATGTGTACACCAAAACATGCAGGTTCAACATGGAGCCTCACAAAAGGGACCTAAAACAGAGTTAGATATTATGGTTACAATGTCTTTACAATGTACCCTTCAATTAGAAATTCAGGACACAAAATATATATCTTTATCCTTCTGGAGTCACACACAGAGTGCATCTAAAAGCAGTGACTATCACCCCCACATGCACAATTTTGCAATCAAGAATTAAGCTGATTGACTGTGGAAGTAGACAAAACATCTTACCAATTTTGAGTCTATCTTGGCATCCAGCCTAGCATTGCGGATAAGATTGACAATCCATCTCTCAGCCTCCTCGGGCGTCATGTTCAGTTTGTCCGCCAACATGCTGTTAAGGACACAGACAGACATTGCCTTTAACGTGGCCGAGAGGCAACGTAGAGGCTCGTGAGGTTGACCTCAGTGTTAGATGGTGCAGTGTGGATTCTCCCAAAACTTCAGCGCAGACTCACTCCTTACTGAAAGTCAGTGAGGCACAATCTCAAGAACAAAACCTGAAATTACCAAAAGCTTGATTCACACAGTCTTTATGCACATAATGGGCAAAAGGAACAGGAATTTTTACATTATAAATTACAGAGATGGCAGCTTCACACAAACTTAAAGTGGTTTGATACTGAAACTGATGACGCATATTATGTTATGAAATATAAACCTAATAACTCTTTCTTTATGCTACACTATAGTATGATGGATGTTGCACATTATGTGCCAAATGACCGGTGAAAACACTTCAGGCTAAAAGTTTAAAGCATTAAGCAAACTCAAAATACCAAAAGACAGAGACTTATAATGGTACTTTGGTAAAGAGAACTTGATTTACAGACCTGCAAGACTAAAAACTCAATTAAAAATGAAATGACTACTCCTTTTTTTAAAGGTTTACCCTCTGTGGTCACTTGTAGTCTTTGATGCTTCTGTCCTGGACACACACACACTCTTTCCCCACCTGCTTGCTAAAGCCATGACACACTGGTCTAATCAGCGAGTGTCCCTTAAAATGAAAGCCAGGTTGGAGACTGGCCCACTCTTTGATACAGCAGGACATGGATGTGTCACAGCAGAGGGAGGAAGGTATGAGGGTGGCTGTCATTCTTTGATCCAAAGCTTTCCCCAGCACAGCTGGCTTCCCTTGTGGCTTTCAAAATAACTAGACCCCCTTGCTACCCTCATCTAGACCCCCTTTCCCCCCACATTTCCTGCCCCCCTCCTCCTGTCTGACCTCCACCACCCTCCACGCCCACCACATTTCATATAAGGGCCCCAATAAATATCCCTCAGTGCACTGCCCACAATTATTATCAACCTTACTTCACATCTCAAAAGTAAGACACCAGAACCCCTCCCTCCCTCCACCCCCTGAAAGCCTTTGCTAAAGCCTTTACATACTTTGTGAAATGGGTACTAATTTGTCAGTGCATACTGCCTATGTGTGTTTGTACAAAATAATAGGAGTTACAAGGCCTATATAAAAACAATTTACCCTTCTAATTATCACTTCCTGGTCCATTAATCACATTTTGTGATTCTCCTTCAATGAAACAGACCAGTGAGTAAGCTTAAATCTGTCCAGACCAAACCATTTCTCAAGCTACAGCTCTGCAAATACACACTGCACTACCATTGTTATTTCAAATGTGGCTCCCAGACCCTGATGTAAGACATTCTGCTGGTTAAAAAAAATCTAATTTGTGATAATGTCTTACCTCAAAGTTCTCACACACACTCTTTTATAACCTGTGACTTTAGTTGTCAAATGCTGGCAAAACCACATAATCAATGGAACTCAAATGATATTGATGTCTCGGTGGCACAATAAGCATTAACAACTAATAAAAAAATTACATCAGAATGAGCAGAATAATATTTGATCTCTAAGTGACGGTGCATATTTCTCTGCATGTTCAACATGTGTTGAACGTTTGGGTTGATGTGTGTGAGGATTTCAGCAGGCCAGATGAGGGAAAAAGCATTTTGGGAGACTGAACAACCTGTCACTCATACTAACGACCAACACTATGTCTTACAACTGATTACACTTTGGGTCATCAAAACCTGTGGAAAATGATGCATGACAACCAAATTGCTCTTATGGATCATTATTGGGGACCTAACATGGATCATTATTGGGGACCTACAGAAAGTGTCAGCTGTCTAATGACGCAAGTTTAGGTTGTGATGGCTAACACATGTCAGCAATCACAGAGTGACACTATTAACACCAAGGATGCTGGGTAATGTTTTTCTTCAGAACAAGGCGACATTTAGTCTGCAGCTTAAATGCTGCCAGTGTAAAGCAAATGTTGCATTGAGGGATAACTGAAGTTATCATTATTGATCATTGTTAAAACAGAGGTGTTTGAAAAAAAAAAAAAAAANAAAAAAAAAAAAAAACACTTGGCAACATGTTGCAATCAAAAAAAAAACAAAACAAAACTACTGCATTAAATAACTATGGAGTTGAATCTACAACCATCTGATATAGTCATCAAAATCCGAATATAAATGTTTCGCAAAGGTTATTAATTATTACATGGTTATACATCTAGACTGCATTATAATATACAGGTGTTTGTGTTATTTCCACCACTTTAACCTTGCTGTACAGATGTACAAGCTACTGAGCAATAGTCAAAATCTGGTGGGAGCCCCTGCCATTCAGAAAAGCCTTTATACTTATTACCTAACAATCAAATACTCAAAGTCAAATTCAAAATAATTTTTGTTATTGGTTCTGATTTTACCCGTGTGATTAAGTGATTGCTGCACAGGGGTACTGGGTGTTTTGTTTGGCAATTGAATGAAGTGGGGGCACATGTCAGTCAAGTCCAGGTCAGATATGATGATCAAAACAAACATGATCTAGTTTCCTCACTGGGGAGTTAAGCTCACCCCTAACCCCTCTAAATGTGATCTCTCCAGCATAACACAGGAACACAAGAGTGCCCCAAAAGGCCCAGGGCCCTAGCCTGTACCAGTCAAAGTTCTGTAATCTAATTTATAAAGGAAAGTCTGGCAGTGCTTTCCTCCCAGGAAGGACATTTGTATATCAGAGGGAGGTTACTTTATCTCATTGTCTCCCTGAGAGAGGTCTTAAACAGCAACCCCTACTTAGACCTTTGAGGGAACTTAAGAATGGAGAGGAGGAAAAAATGAGGGAGACGTGAGACGGAGAAGGGAGAGGGCTGGACTTAAACAACCTACACTATTGACATCTTTTGGCCCTTAAGCCAAGCAGACAGCTTCCATGGCTGGTTTTATTTTACACAACCGTGGTCCTGTTCCTTGGGGGAGAGGGGATCACTTTCATTTCGACCCTTACTCACTATGGCTCCTGAGCTTTCGACTTCAGGCTAGGGGACTCCTGTGTCTCTCAATACCTACCTCATACTTGAAGAGCGGGGTCAGGCATGGAGGATTAACTAGGTTAGGGGAGAGAAGAGGATGGGAGATCCTTCTCAAACCTATTCTTAACATGGTTGGGCTAAAATGAATGCATTGTTAAACACTAACATATGATAGCATTTGGAGACTCCCAAACTATTTGGAGCAACCTCGCTTTCAGCTTGGGGTGAAATTGATTTTTCGGGGAAACCAAAATGATTGTGGTCTTTTTAATGACTCAATTGTGAGGTGGAAAGATCTTCAATGTTACATCCAAATACACACTGCAGTCCTTCCAACTACCAGTGAGCTGTTGTGTACAAATACAATCATGTGATGGGGGAAATACTGCCAAATGATCATGTCTCAAACACTTACATAAAATGTCTAAAGACAAGTGTGCATTTGAGGTCAAAGTAAGGTCTTGCCACTGAAACATCCATGTAAGAACTAAGAGAATACACCCCTAAATCAAACAAAGAAAACAAAACTAAATTGGAAACACATTAAGGATACTGAAAAGTCTAGACAAAAAGATTTGTGTGTATGCAGTCACACACTGCAAGCTGAATCACATTCTGACTGCCTACAGTACTTTTTACATAAGCCTTTACGGCATGAAATAACTCAATTACGCCAACTTCTGCTCTACTTTTGTGTCCCAAGCCGTGGGCAAAAGGAAAGCTAAATATCTTTGAAACTATCATGGGCAACAGCTGTAAAAAATGTCCTCATTAAAAACAGCCATCAAATTCATTTGGTCCATGCTTGGGTGCAGAAGGCCTCTGGGTTGAGGACTAATGACTTGGAATTTGGGCGTTTGTCAAAAATAGATATGTTCTGTCCAATGTCATAACACCACCAAAAATAAACATGGAAATCCCTGACACTGTCGCTGAATGTGTGTTCCTGCTTTAGAAACCACAAAAACAAATACCCAAAAACAGTAAAAAAAAAAAATAAAAAAAAATAAAAAAAAAGGTGAAAAGTAGAAAAATCACCATTCAACTTCTTCTTTCAATGTTACCACTAACCTTTGTGGTCCTTAACAAGTAAATGGATCCAATTGCAGTTAGTCTGCCAAAAAGAACCAGGAGTCCTAATCAATTCCAGACAATCTGCAACTGGAGATTTCGACAGGGCCTGATCATGTTCCATGGTTCAACCTTGACTACAGACCTCCACAGCTCTATATAACAGTCAATGCAATCTTTTTCCTGTCAACAGAAGTAATTCATTCCCTCTTTTCACTGGGCATCAATTGTTCATGAAAGCATATTTGAAATGCAGACCATCCTTACATTTTGAACATCTACAATATGTTTGAAGGAGTGGTAAATTATGAACATGGTTTTTCAAAGCAGTGGTAAATTTGTAATATTAAATACCAAGGTAATGACAATGAACAGGAGACCAAGTAATATACTGACTACTAATTTCACACACCAGCATAAAAATTTAATCCATTTAAAAATGAGGAATGATGGAAGGGGGGATGCTTTGTCTTTAACTTTGTCACTTTAAAATTAATGGAAAACAGCAGCCAAATCTTACAATCCCTCTTAACTGCAGACAATTACTATAATCTTTGTTTTTTACTCCGCTAAAGCTCACTACAGTTAGTAAATTTCTTGGTTTAGGGTAAGAATCCAAAATCAATTTTATTTTAACATAACAACTGCATTTTGACCTAAAGGTCATTAGAGATCTTTAGAATCTACTGACCTCCGTCAACTCAAAGAAAAGGAGCTGAAATCTTCCTTCAGAACAGCTGGAAACTTCTAAAGCTGTCAAAACTCTGACCTCTTCCTGGGAGAAACCTGCCCATGAATTGGTCTCGGGCAGGTGGTCTTAAAAGTTTAGCGAAGCAGTACAAATGGCTGGAGACCTGGAAGCAGTTAAGCATCACAATAGTTAATCTCCAAGATGTGTGGGGTCAGCATGGATGTGTATGCGTAGGTAAGGAGCAATAAACACTTATCTGTATGGAACACACCACTAAACACAAAGACCGTGTTCTTACTTTCTTCCTGGTTGTCTCTGACAAAGTGTAATGAGAGCAGACATGTCATCCTGTTGGTGCTTAAGGTTGTCCTGAAATCTTCTGTGTATGATGATCAGGGTTTCAAACAAAGTCACCTCACAATGCCAATTAGATGATGTTTGTTTCATCTGTCATCAGATTTCTCTCGTTTCGATTGTATTAAGTTACTGACCTGATGCTGATGCACTGGTGAATTCTGCAGAAGGTCTCAAAGATGAAAAGGCGAGCGTTCTCGATGAAGTCCTCCAGGCAAGCAACCAGGAAGAAGTCATTTACAAGAACCTAAGAAACAGCAACCAGGTTACATAGCAATAATGTAAATAGTTTACCAAGAGTTATTTTTGTCAGTGTAGAGACGAGCTGAAATTTCTTTTACAACAGCAAAGGTTTCCACAAAGGCCAAACAGTTAAATACAGAGTTTAGAGCTTTTCTCTGACTCATCAGGACATTCAACCTAGAACTTATGACTGAATAGCATTACACATCTCAATGTGTTTTGTTCTTTGACTTCTAGGAGGACCACATTTAAGTTTCAAAAGGTTTTATTTTGGCAAAAGCTTTAAAAGAGGAACCTCTAAGTTAATAATACCAGGCCTTGCAGGATGCCTCAAATTAACCGCAAATCTTTGAATTCTCAGACCACCATGAGACACTATGGTGAAAACAGAGCCTGCCACTGAAATGACCACACTGTTTGTGACTTATCACCCTTCATCCTGACTGGTGGGACAGTGTCAACTCTATTGTGCAGATCACCAATTTTTACATTGCGATTGCCACTTTTCATAGCTACAGTCATCCAAAGACTGCAAGTTTAAAGTCTTGCTTGGACTTGGACAAAAAACAGCCAATGAAGAATAATATGCTTCATCTACTGTAAATGTTCATGACCCGGCTGTGGCCCAGAGATACCACTGTGTGAAATGCTCACATTTCTCATTGCCTGCTGTATTCCAGCTATTTCACATCACAGACCTCTGTCTTCAAAAGCGCTCTAAGAATTGCCAGCTCTTTGTATGCCAAAGCTTGGAAAGTTGCTATCTATATAAAGTTCTGGTTGAATAAATCCCAACTACATGGCGCTATCAGGCAACACACATTTCAGCTGTGACAACGCTTATCTAAGTCTGATAAACTTTGAACAGTTAAGCACCCTAATTGCTGTCATCTGGGATTCAGACCACAAAGCTAAACAAATTCAGAAAGGGGTTTCACGGGCCCTTTAATGCGTAATCTGAGGGGTTGACTATGCTATAGGTAGGCCTATACTTTTCATTCTTTGTAATGCAAGCATCTAACATCTGACAGCAATTCCAGATTGGGGGGAGTGGGAAGAACAAAACTTGTGCACCCCAAACTGTACAATTTCAACCAGGCTAAACTCCCCATTTGGCTCAAACCATTGTAACCACTGGTGCAGTGAAATGAAGACAGGAAAGCTGAAAACAATACCCATATCTTGCTATTACAGCTATCAGTAAACAGATGGATGCCAGTCTTCTCAATGGCTCAAAATTGATGCATTACAAATGGTCATCAAGATGAGAGCCCATCCCAATGGGATATCTGTTTACCTCAACAATTACACCATAGTCTGTTTAACAACCCTTTAACTCAAATAATGTGCTGTTTCAAAGCTTATGTGTAAACGTCTGCAGAAAACAGCTTCCATTACTGACTTCAAACACTGACTTCTGAGAAAATGTTTGCAGACCGTCACAGATAATGCATTAAAGGTGCTGTTAAACATTTTTTTTTTTTTTTTTTTTTTTTTTTTTTNTTTTTTAAAACCACCCACCCCTCAAGACCTCTTGTGAACTGAACAAGGTAGAAAGAGGGCTCTTCTGCTTGGCATACTCTGATAAAAATGACAGGTACATATTCTGAGGCCAGTGTTAAAAGCACCTGTGGTAACTTGGGCTCTGACCTGAGAGGTAGTTGGGAGCATCTGTTCCAAGAATCTCTAAACAAAACCCCATGAAGAAAGGTCAAGACTAACCCAGAGTTGTCAAAAAGTGCATACAAGTGTCTAACAAAGTTGGTGATTGAGGGCGTGTCATGTCTTAGCTGAAATAGGATACAGCTCTAATATTGTTGATAGCACATGTCATCATTTGGAGGTGGCCCCTGGAGGCTTTTGCACAGGAAAAATCTCATTTTCTCTGGAACCATGCTTTGAATTCTTGCAAGCTCAGACTCAAACATGAACAGATTTTGTGAGAGTATAACTAAGTAAAAACAAATATGCACAAATTACTTTTGTTATAACCTCCTCATTTGTTACATGGTGACTTGGAGAGCTGCGACTCTTTATATTACCTTAAAAATAGGTTACAACAAAATGGATCCTTCAATAAACCACTGACATGATTTTTAAACATTTACTCCTGTGAAAGAGCTATTTGATCAGGCCACATGTTTTTCATTTTGGACATTTATCGTAAAGAGGCAAAAGATGAAAAAGGGGCCAAATAACCCCCAGTTTTAGCCTTTTATTCCTCTGCAGGTCCAAATTATCAAGTCATCTGGGAAAACCAAATTATAGCGTGTATGCAAAGAATGAACTAGAATATCAAGTTACACAAAATATACATACAGCACAACACCAGTTAGGACACCTGTTCTCTCTCTAAATCTGATTACTGCCCCTTGATTGGGTCCCCAGAATTTGACCAGCCCCTCATCAGAGGGTCTAAACTACACATTTCCTGGGCACAGTCCATCAATGCAACACATAATTTACCACAAAAGAATGAACAACAATGTTTTCAGAATTATGACATAGATGGGGTAGGTACAATTGGAAGAACATAACACAATATAAAGCAATCCAATAAAACATTGTTTCGCAAAAGTATTAATTAGGTTATTGTGTTGAATTGTATTATATTGTAATTGTACTGTATCTCAAAATAACCGTGGTGGCAGCAACTGAGATCAGAAGATGATTAGAAGCCAGAAGACTACATGAAAACTTAAAACAGTGACAACTGTCTGGAGATAAATCATCAGTATGTTTCAAGAATAAAACTTATGTTACGACAACAGCAGCATGAAATTAAATGATGTGGACCTTGTTCTGCACATTGGAAGATTCTGTCATTGTCAAGTAAACATATTATACATACAGAGGAAGCACAGTTTTGTACGCCAGTCAGGTATGAGGTTAACTATGTGTAAATAAGTTGTGCTGTAGCAGCATCTTATTTTATTTAATACCAAATGGCAAACATACAGATATTACTTCTACCTGGTTCATGTAGTTCATTCTAAAATTTAAGATGCAACCAAAATGCATACCTTAATATTTGCCAGAGCTTATAAATACTGATATAGTGAAGGCACAGGTATGCTATGGAAAATTATGAAAAATCTAATATAGAGCCAAGCACTGATTGAGCTATATCTTATCCTACTACTATTCTTGTCAGTATGAGTTACTGACCCAACTAAGTGCTGTTTATTTCTTAAGCAAATTATGGCAAAGCAACCATGGTATGCTCTCTGACCAAAGCTGTGGCTGTGAACACTGTGGTTTTGTTTTGTTTTGTTTTGTTTAGAAAACATTATTGAACCAGACCTTCATTTAATGGAATTACTGACAAAAATCCCATATATTTAAAATTGGTAAAAATGTTCATGATACGAAAATAATAAATATCACAATATGTGTGGTTTATTTTCTTTCCTTGCTCTAAATATAATCTATTTTGATGTCAGTTTCACTGTGTGTTCATCTGTGTACTAAACACACAAAGAGGGCTTTTACAGTATATTACTCATATTCCATTCTTACATCAGGGACTGCAGTTAGAATTGTTTTGGTGTAACCCATTGAACCGTTACAAACCAAAATGGAAATGCTCTAAATGGCTGTTTTATGACAGATCTCCCTCTCTCTCTTAGATGACTGTATGTATGCCTCTGAATAGCTTTTTGCTTATAAAGCTTTTATTGTTAACTACTAGCCTGATGGGACAATTACAGGTCATAGTAAAATCTAACTGAAGCTGAGACATATGATAGTACCTCTGTATCTGCCAGTATGATACAAAGCATAGACTATCATTGCATGCACTGGACCCACGCAGAACTCCAACAAACAGAAAAGTGAACAAGTAGTGTGTGAACAAGCAGAGGATCAGAGAGAATCACATGATTACTAATGCTGTTTACTACTGTGCTGCATGTGAAAGTTCAGGAGAGCGACCCACAGATCAGAAGTTCTCAATGGATCACAATCTAATCATGGAGAGGCATGGAGAGGACAGATAAGTATTCATATTTTTTTGGGGGGAAAAGTTGAATGGCTGGTGGTGAGGTTGTAGAAGTGCTTACTCACAGACTCACACTCCCTGAGTTTCTTCTGAGCGCTGTCAAAGTCGAAGTTCACATACAGGCACTCCACAAACTCAGTAATTGGATCTTTGTAGGTGTAAGATTCCTAGGGAAAAAAAATGAACATTTTTAAAATAATGCATCCAAATATTTTAAGTCAATAATCACTAAAGTGGCATATTTTAGTTTAAATCACACTTCAAATATCATAAATCCTAATTAAGTTCAAGTGATCTGTGAAGTAAAGGGCAATTCAATTATGTAGTCACAAAAACTACCTCCTGCCATATCTAAGCAAATCTAATATTTAAGGAACTGCAACAGCTCCTGCTCATAGACCTAAGGCTACAGAGTAGAGAGTGCTAGCATGTTTTAGGAATTACACACAACTAACTGAGATGGAGCTTATTTGGATTTCAGAGCAATTGAGCTTTGAAGAACCTACTGTCATTGGTGGAGAAGGCACCGTACACTACAATCAGTCAGTACACTACCATCCATCAGAAGTAATGGGTTCAACATTGCAGAACTGTTAACAAATCTTTTGGGTTTACATGGTCAGGTACTTATTCACCAGCACCTACATGCAACTTCAGACCTATAACCCATGTCCTGACAGCTGTGTTTATGTGTAAGACACAGTATGACGTGAAAAAGAACAGCTTGTTACCTGCTGTATGACCTTCACCAAATCTTTCAGAACCTGCCGACGCTTACGGACATCTTTGTTTGTGATGACTGCTGTGGTTAGGTAACGCAAGATGTGAGGGCACATAGTCTGGATGGCATTGAGGTATCTGGAATGACAAAAAAAAGGTCATCATCACTTATCAGACCAATATAAGCACAGACATGATCTTTACAGGGACACACAATATAACATTTTGGCTGCTTATTGGGCTTCTGGCATTTAGAATGAAGAAATAGCCTTTTCAGCTAAACAGATAAATATCCTAACAGGACCCTCACTGCTGGACATGGGTCCTAGCTTTAAGCCGTCTCTTTCATTAGTGTCCTATAAGAGTGAGGAGGAAAAGGAAACCCTGGCAAGTAGATACAGATCAGTGAGCAGGGACCTGCCCAGTAGCTGAAACCCAATCCATCAGGGACTGATGTTTCAACCACAGGTCAACTGGCGAAGGGCTGAGCACAAGAGACAGGGCGCTGTTACAGGCTGATTCTAATCCCACGCCAACTCTGGAGACATTTCTGTAAAAACAACATGTAAGGTACACACACACAACGCATTCCTTGTCAAGATGTGCAATCAATTGGCATTAACTGTGTCAGTACCCCTCCTTGTTTTTATCCCAACATCTATCTTTGAACTTCAACCTCTACTTAACTCCCATCCACCAAATTAAATCTTAAAAGCGGAAGCAGGTCTCTTGTAGCTTTGGCCAGCGCAACACGTTCAGAGAAAGAGTGCCGACAACAGTTTAATTAGCTGAAACAATTAAAGGGTCAAGGAACCTGTGGCAGTTGTGATGTTGAGTCTAAAAACAGCAGTGGGCTGCTTGGCAAAGCCCTCATCAGCCTGGTTTTAGAAGCGCTCTCTCTCCCTTCATCCCTTTGTAGTTGCTTGACTCCAGTGGCAGACCACAACGCTCCATGCTGTGTTCCTGATTAACTTACACCTACTCTCTCTCTGGGGGGACTCCAATAGCAAGCAATCCTGCATGAGTCACTGTACCATGTCTGGGGGGTATTCACCCAACCCTACTTAGGAGACTCTTTTTTCAGTTTAGGAGAACAACATTGTGCACTGGTTTGCTGAAGATGCTACTGAGGCATGCAGCCAAGAAATCAACTATGAGTTCAAATTTCCTCTGTTCAAAACATTTCAATGCTATAAGGAACAGAGATGTACCAGAGAGGAGAAGGGGGGCTGTGCCAGAACACAGACAAGGAGCAGGGAAACAAGTTCCAATTTCATGGCTCAACTGAAGAAGAAAATTATGTTGAATAACAAAAGAAGTGATAAAGACAATCAAGCAGCAGCTCACTGCAGTATATTTATCCAGTTTGCACCTGCATCACAATTTGGTATAGAAGATTTTTATTTTTTCCCTTCAAGTCAGTGTAGTCTGTCAACAGTACACAAAAAAGGCCTTGGGCAACATCTGCTGACTGCAGGGGTAAGGGAGGTCAAATGTGGAACTGAAGGCCAACCACTGGTCACTGACTTTAGCCAAAGGAAGTACTGGTCAAAAGATGGGGTACAAAAGCCAAGCCAAGCCTCAGTGGGGAAAACATGAGGTTTCTAGCCTGTGAAACTGCAAAGCACACAAAAAACCTCAGTTTGTCCACACAGATGGTTGGGTGAGCTTTTCATGAGTAATTATTGGGCAGGCCTCCTTAATCATCCACAATAAAATTAAAAACTGAGTAAAATTCAGGGAACCAGACATTTCAGTCTGCTGTGTTGTGGTGGCCTGTCATACTGTATGTGGAGTCCAATCATCTATACAATTATGCAAGCCTACAATCAGAACAGGGGGAGGGAGCAAAAACATCAAAATAGGTGGCGTGCAAATTTTAACACAGTGTATAAAGTTTCCTATCTGCGATACACATGGCCTCATTCTCAATTTTGGAGAGTAAACAGACCACTCAAAAACATACAGAGCTGAAACCACTTTAAGAATACCAGCAGGGTTCATGTAGAAGCCCACCCTCCAAAAATGTGTTACTTAAGCAAATGGTTTTCTCAAAATCAGGATAGTTTCCTCCAAATCTCCTAGGATCTGGAATTATCTTCCAGCTAAACCACTGTATGCCCATTTGTGTCTACTTTCCTTGGTCAACAAGCGCCTGAATGCTAAGGGTGAGCCAAGGTACTTTGCCTTTTCTTGTGGGTTATTTAGGACCTTGCTTTGTGAAGATCAGTCTCATCTTCACAACCACTTGCTGTCTTCTGCATTTTTCTGCATGCAAAAGCAAGGCTTAAAATAAGAAACCAAACAATATATTACCGACACAAATCGTACTTACTGAGGCTGATACAGGAAGAGCTCGATAATATTGTCTCTGCCTTTGGGGTGGTTGAAGAACACAAACAGAGACCAGTGAATGAGCCATGTCCTCTGCTGGAGAGACTGGAGAGGGGAGCTGACGGTCTGAACAGGACAAACAGACCATAAAGAAGGAAGAAAGAAGGAAGGAGAAACAAAGGAACAAATGAATGAACAATCAAAAGAAGGATGGAAGTAGAGATCATTTTAAAAGGTTTTCCATTATTATTCATTGTTTCATGATAGTTAAATAGAAGCAGTCTGATTAATCAACAGCAAAGAAAAAAAAAAAATCTAATGTTCTTGCCTCCTTTATGATATGATTGCCTCAATCAAATACTGACAACCATTAAATTCTCAAATCCAACCTGTTAACTTCTTAGATGAGTGTGTGTGTGTGTGTGTGTGTGTGTGTGTGTGAAAACAAAGCCACAGTAGTGCTGTGCTGAAAAGCGATGAGGTCAATATGAAGAGAATAAATGTGGTATCAAATTTTGAGAAATGGGGCATTTACGTTGTTATCGATAGTCTCCCTCAAGCGTGTGAGATCCTCCATGGCAGCTTCCCAGTTCTGCATCAGGATCTCAGAGGCCAGTTTTCCCCACAGAGAGTTCAACGCGTTCCTGTCTGTAGATGGGACCTCGGGAACAGACAACAAGGCACACAAGTTAAAACCTGAAACAGTGAATACTCCAGCTAATGTGGGAAAACAGTTTTTCCACATTACTTGGCAAACTAAATACTGATTAAAGTGGTCTTATACAGGTTGGCAGACAGTTGAATAACATCTGCATCAATACATGGCAAGATTGGGCTTGCCTCCACTTGCTTGGTTTCAGTGGTACTGCAGCACAAAGTAGTCAATTTTGTCATTTATACTGCAAAAATGAATTTACTTATGTCATCCTAAGGGAATGGAGCTTGAAAGAAAAAGAGAAATTGATCATGAAAGACTGTTTAGCTTTTTATAAAACCAAATTTGTTGCACTTTAAGATGCCATGACGGCTGCACTGCAGATGGCCACACTGTGGGATCATTTCATATTAACACATTAAATGAAGTCATATTTGAATCATGTGTCATTATACTGTTTCAACAATTTGGAAGCACTCAAATATTTGGTAGCAGTCCATTTTACTTAACTAGAGTAATTCTGAAGGTCTTTAAATGTAATGATGGAAAAATTTCTAATATTCATAGCTTACATTATAAGCTGCTATGGAGGACTATTTATACACACATGAAATGCTATTTTCAATTGAATGTAAGAGTGGACATTTTCATTTAACCCAGTTCTTGCCAGGTCAAACCTACCCCTTGGGTCACTAATGCTTTTTTGTGGCAGAGTTCAGAAGTTACTGAGACAGGGTTACAAAGCCAAAATTCACTCTATGTTTGACATAGCAATGGTCAAATCTATCCTAATCAGTGTAAAATACCTGTAGACCAGCAAGGCTGTATTCTGATGCATATCTCCACTAAGAAACTCTAAACCAAACATTTGGTTACTTCTAGATTCCACACATGAAAGAAGCCGAAGTTGTATCATCAGCTGTAATTAAGTGAAAAATGATCTGCACCACCAATCTCAAAGAATAACAATCAATCTGAGGGGTATGGATAGGGAAGGTCGGCACACCTAGCATCTCACAAAGGGGTGGCAGAGGGCATTTTCTGACTCTGCACTGACCCCAGGACAAATCCCTGGTGAAAACTCTCTGGAGTTTATACTGAAGTCTAAGACTGCTGCTTGTGCCTGGTTGGTCAAAGTATTCTGTGAGCTTTGATCAGCAAGACTGTGCAGAGCTGCAATCTATGCCACTCCTGCCCAGTAACACATTCTATTGCTTTATTTAGTTGATATAACATCCCACCCTAGTTTATGAGGATAGCAAGCAAACACAATACATGACAAATAGTAAAAGAAAAGCCCAAGCATCTAAAGATCATTAGGAAATCTGAATCAGAGCTAACAGAGCAGGTGCCTCTGGAGTTGTTCATCGCTGCTTTAGATGTGAAAAAAAAATGCCCTTAGCTGCTTATCAGGCACTTAAACGTGACTTTTACAATCCTGATAAAGATAAAAATGAAATGCCAGTACAGCATTTCCATTTAGTTTGTTAAATATTCTTTGCAAACATTACTCTACTTCAAACATACTAATGATAATTACAATGATTTCATCCATTACCTTCAGGAAAATCAATGGACAACACAGCCATTCTCACAAGGTAATTCAGCTGAAATATGAACTGACGTTAACAAGACACACCTTTGTGAGGATAATCACTCTCAAATATGTTGCAGGCTACTGTTTCTGATTTCTAGAACAGGCTAAAACAAACAAAAGAAATCAGTTAATGAAAAACAGGTTGAGAATGCCTCTGAACCTCAGCAGGGAAATCACTCTGCAGTGGACATTAAACTACGTCCTAGGGCTCATGGGAAACTCTGTACCACAGCAGTCCATGATAACACCAAACACCAGACGCAGTGACATGAGTCAAGCAGGAAGTCAGGGTGGGTATCTGCAGCGCGGCCAGAGAAATCTAGATGCAAACCACACACCCCCGTACACTGTTGGACAGCGGCTGAAGTGGACTCTGAGACACGACAGATGCACAAGTAGAGGAAACACTAAAAAAAGAACACATTTCCACTGGAACCCCACAAATTGGTGAGATTATTCCAATATAAAGGTTTTTGTTTTTTATTTAACTTGGCAAAGACCAGTTAGAACGGTTACACTGATAACATTTCAACAAACTGCTATATGAGAGGGTGGAAGGTTGGGGGAAATATTTGGAAAATCTCTTGTGGTATTTCCCCCAAATGAGAACCTGGTAAGATGGCATGTACATACATCCAGTCAGAGCAGCACGGTTTCTTTGATCAGAGCCCAACGTCTGTCCATTGTGAATGACTTTTAAGTTTAGAAGTGACAAGAAAGACCAGTGTTGTAACAGTGAGAGAAAAAAAAATTGACTGCGCTGCCAGTGTAAAGGTCAGCGTTTCATCTGTTGAAGTGTTTTGTTTTGTTTATTATTTTTTCTCCTCTCTTGGAAGTCCCTGCCTGCTACGTTTGGCTGACCTCCAGGTCATTATGGCAGCTTTCTACGCACACAGTCTGGCTTTCACTAGTGGCCACGCTAGAAAAGTTTCAGTACCTGGGTTTTTCCAGCAGTTACCTTAAGTTTCCATTGGTTTGTGAAATGGGCACATTTTCACTGACTGACCAGCAACAATAAATTTACTGTGCTGGGGATCCGTCGGGATACTCAATCTTTATTCTCAACATTCAATCCCTGCATTAAGTGATGATATGAATAAGTTGCTCTTTTCGGGCTAGGCCACACTGTAACAGGACCTGAGGCATGGATTTTGCAAGGCTGGCTTCCTTCGTTTAATTGACTGGGTTTCCCACGTTAAACGACTTTATGGAGCCTCACCTCTCCCATAAGGGGGAGGGATACTAGGGCCCTGTGAAGATGGGAGGTCCATGAAACATAGAAAAGAGAGGAGGGGGGAGGCCAGTATATGGACTCTCACTAATGAAATCCATTTCTACCTCTCCTCCCTTTTAAAAAGCCTCTTGCATTGTCAAGAGTAAGCAACAGATATCTAGTTACAGAGCCTGATCTGGCTGAACTTAAAATGAGGGGGTCTAACAATTTAGGGGTAAAAAGAAAAACATTCTGCTGGACTTAGAACAACATACCTCATTTAGACCAATTTTGGTTTATTTAGGCTGAGTTGCAAAGCCATAAACAACTGTTGTTGGAAGAGTGGGGGTATATCCGTTGGAAGCTTTTGAAGACTTTTCTGTTTAGTGCAAGTAGAAAGCTTGGTAAATTACTCAATATCGTGTCAGGGATGCTACTTGTGTTTCTATAGATTTGAGTAGATCAGTAAGACAACCATCAAATGAAGTATACAACTGCTTTGGGTTAAGAGGCTGGTTTGTAGCTTCGAGGGTTCATCATCACTCAGAGACACTGCCAAGTTTTTTGGTAGGGGACACTCCAGCACGGTCAAAGTGACTGGCTAGACTCATAGACATCCAAAAGACAAGAGGCAACGCAGTGGAGTATCAAATGCCAATTAGAATGAGAACAAAAGACGGCCTTAATGTTTTTTACTCTAATGAGTAGACAAAATGTTGATTTTATTCTTGCCCATTCTTTTGGGACTGGCTTTGGCATGAGTCCTGGCTTTACCGCAAAGCTAAATACTAAACCAAAGACAAACAAACACAAGAGGACAAGTGAGTGACACTTGGAAACCACGGACTTTGGAGACTGGTTCCATCGATCATTACAGGACATTCAGTTGAACTGAACTTGCTAACATTTGGTGCAAAATGATACAAAAAGAGTTAAAAGGAGCTAAATTTCTGTTGGCAATTTGGTTTTATTCCAAATTAAGGCATACAATATGCTAAAAGTAATAGTAATCTTTTTACAAAAATGTACACCACAGGCCAGAGGTATGACCAGACTGTGTACCAAGTTAATCATAAAATGATTTGGGAGAAGACAGACAGCAGACTATTGAAAAGAATGTTAAAACACAGAAGCAAGGGAGTTGGAACACAACTGGAATGCCAGTGCACTAATACAGACATGCCTTCATTAAAAATTATTTCTTAAGTCACAGTGGCTACATAATGTGCTCTTGTTGACAAATTCTTCTTGAAAACTAATTATTAGTTACATTTATTTTATATATTTTTTTTGTCATTTCTTGTGCAATAAAAAAATGTGGGGGGTGGCCTCAAACTTCTGGGCTGTACAAAAAAACCACGTTTGACAAAGATCTGTCAACTCTGATTAAAAGTTCAGGTACAGTATTAAGGCAGGATATTTTACAGTTAAACAATGTTTACTGTACTATATCACTATCAGATTCAGCCTCAAAAATCCAGTATCTGTAAGATCTTCACTATATACACTTAAAAAGTTCACATCGATTTTTTTCAAATGTTTGGAAATTAATGCTTTGAACACAGAGAGCTAGAATTCTAAAACAAATACAATTATGAATATAGTCAAACCTCTTACTTTTGTATTTGGTTCACCTCACACTGACTAGTTTATTGGTCACTGAAGTGGTCTAACAAATGTTTGGAAATTAATATTTTGAACAGAATGCTGAAATTCTAAAACAAATACACGCGTACACATTGTAGAGCCTCTACTTCATTTTTGTATTTGTTCAACCTCAGACTGACCAGTTTATTGATCATTAAAGTGGTCTAGAAATCGATTAATTGCTTTAAATTTGCATTACTAATGCCCACTACTCCAGTAACGTCCACTTCTTTCTGCATGTCCAAAATAGCCATGCTATTGGAATACACTTACTTGTAATAGCCTACCTTCCCTTGAAAGCAAAGCAAAGCCTAGCACATATGATAAAATAAGTTCAACATTAAAGGACAAACAGTCAAACATTAAAGGATGTAACAAGAAGATCCACTCCAAGATCGCGAACCTCCACCAAGGATTTTATAGGCTAAAAACATCTTCTGTATCCTGGATCCAGAAATATGATCTGGATCACTTCCAAAATTCAGTCTCTTCTTCCTATCCACATTATCTATCTGTCCCCAAAATTTCATCCAAATCTGTCTAAATTTGAGATATCCTATAAACAGACAAACAAATGCTGGTGATTACATAACCTCCTTGGCTGAGGTAATAAAAACATGGCACCATTCAAACTAAAGCTAAACATTAAAGAAAATATCTAATTGCAGTTTTTCTCACCAACATTGCTACTATCATTCAAACACTGGTTCAGGTGTTTGGTGTTGCTTGGTGACATGTCTTACACTCTTAATTTTGTTGTACATCTGTATTTCTGAACCCAAAATATAGCCTCATACCATACATGTTGATTACAAATACATTTGTCAAATTCATCTGCAAGAAGTTCACACACTAGTTATTGCAAGGAAATAACTTTTAAAACTTTAAAATACATTTGTTGCATAGTTTCACTTTCGCTCGTTTCTGAGAGCAGTGTGAGAGAAGCCACAAACACCAGAGTACAGGCAATGAATTTTTTTGTTTATAGAGGAAATAAAGAGTGTGCATGTGTAACAAGAAAACTGCCAGTACTCTCTGTGATATGTAATTATCGCTGGCCACAAAACCTCTTATGGTACTATCTGACTTTGTAAACAGTTATTTTGAAAAATTAGTCCATGTAACTGTCTGTTAGAGCTGGGCGATAAATCTTTTTAATTGATTAATTCGATTTTACATTTTGGCACAATGTATAAAATGGCTGAATCGTCAAATTGAGATTTAAAAAAAAAAAAAAAACAAAACTCATATCTAACTATTTTTAATGGGAAATGCGGCAATGGGTCGCTCCCCATAAAAGTTTGTCAAACAAGCTCGTCCATCATGTTTGTTTATACAAAGTCCACAAAGCTTTCAGCAGGTCAGATGTGCTAGTACCAAGTCTCTCAAGATGGCAAGAAACACTTCCACTGAAGATGAGCTCGTTTCTAAGAAAGGAAATGTCACATCAGTGATTTGGAAGTGATTCAGTTTTGCGCTTCACAATGGCAAGCAACAGCAAGCGTTAGTGTAACTACCAACGTGGTATGTAAAGTTTATAGGAGCTGCAGATACTACTACATAAATTTGTACCGCTGCTACTTTTAGCAGCGCTACAATTTATTTGAAAGTATCATTATTTGTTTTTTTTTATCATTTTAATAAAGAAACTATTTATGTGAATTATGTATTTATTTATTTATTTTAGTTTAGAGAAAAACAACAAAAATCGAGATCAAAATCGAGAATCGTCCATAAGTTTGAAAAAAAAAAAAAATCCAGATTTTATTTTTAGGCCATATCGCCCAGCCCTACTTTCTGTATTGTATTGTTTGTCAACTCATCATTTTAATTCAGAAACTGAGTGGAGTTGTAGACAGAAAGAGCGCCTCGGCCTTTATTAACTACATTACCTTTTAATACACCCACACACACACAAACACACATGTCCTTTCAGGAACACTTTGCAAAACTAAACTAATAACTTCAATTACAAACAGTTCTGATAAATAGAGTAGACTGTGTAACCCTCGAGGATAATGGTGGGATGTCTTGCATAACTTAAGCACACCATAAGCCCAGAAGTCGTGACAAGGGACTATCTGGCCGCAGCACTCGAATCAATAAGCCGTCTGCTGAGGCCCGCCTCATGAGAAGAATACAGACAGATTATGCAGTCGGCCGCTGATCACTTGGCCCACTAAAAGATCCTACTCAAGTCTTAGAGCAGCAGTCTCCTCTTAATACAGAAGACGTGCAGGGAATTGAATAAGGAATGACATAAGCTTTTCACGTTCAATTACTTCTAAGTGTTCTTTTCCTCTCCTGTGCAAGCATTGGCCTTTTGAGGGATTAAAACAAACTGGCAAACACAATGTAATATTCAATCTTTAATGTCATACAAATGCTTTAAGCCAGTATATAAATGAAAACAGTAAAATGCCAACACCAGTCTGTTAAGTAAGTTAAGTTGGAGTGTTATTGCTACAACTGATACCCATGACATTGTCTTGTCTTGTATCCCATCAGTAAATATCACTATTAATGTTAAATGACCTTTAATGTGTGTCTGACAAAAGCCGAAAACTTACCAAGACTCGGAAGAAGTACAGGTATTCTGCAGCACCTGAGTAATTCCCACACTCATACTGGAATTTGGCATATCTATACAGGGTGTCCAAGTACTCCTGGCGAAACTTTAAGACAAATATGACAGAAACAAAGAAAAAATAAGGACTTGAAAATCTTTGTCAGCTTAAGTCACATTGGACTTGAAAATATTTTTATTCAGTTCATACAGTAAATAGTGTTTGGTCTGTAATTTCACAGTGAATCATTCTAGTTTTGTCCCTTATGTATTGCTGTTTGGATCTAAGTTGTTTCCAGTTAGAGTAAAGCTATAGTGTTAAATATTCTATTGTTAATCCTAAATTACTACATCTAAAATATATGGACTACAATTAATATGTTTAAATTAATATAACAATTATGCTACTAATTATACTTTTTTCTTTATCACGGTATTTGGTAGTTTCCCTGTTGAAGAAAGACAAAATCAAAACAGAGGCAATTTTCTACATTTCCAATGGCTATTGTATAGAAAAAGTTAACCACAAACAGAATGTTGCAAAGATAAGCAACAAAATCACATTTATGTTAAGTTCACAGAATATTTGACTTTTTCTGTCAACAAATCTGCCAGGAAGTGGTCATGTGAATCAAATTAGACATGCATATATATATAGGGCTATCATTTCAGGCCTACATGTCTTTCTGTTTGTCTAGTATCTGAGGGCAGTGTGTACTGATGTCACTGACTGAGGCCATTCACTGAGATTCAGCGTGGCTGTTACAGCGCTCCGGACCGCCCAAGCCTTTTCCACAGCAGGCAGAGAGGCCTGGGCCTGGGCTGTGTGGAGGTGCACTGAGGACAGCATGCAGGTCAGCGGAATACCGGAGTGGGAGGTGACCGATGGAGAGGAGGGTAAGAAGCCAAACATCACGGCAAATATAGAACCTCCGGCATTCTTGCGGCTCTTTCCACGAGTCCCGAGCTACTCCGTTTATTCTTAACAAGTCACCACAGAATGTAAATGTCCACAGAATTTGTGCAAGCCATACAAACCCTGAAAATGAGTTAAGGGTTTTGGGAAGTAATTCTGTACTTCCCTGCTCTGCCTGCCCCTCCCACTTCACCTCTAAACAACCATGGGTTCACAGAAGAGTCATGGGAAACGCAGCGAAGAAGTGAGATGTCAGCAAAGCAAGCCAACTTACGTTATGTTTCTCTGCCAAATAGTCAAAAAGCATCCGTCCATCTCTGAAAAAAGAAAGACAGTTCCTGTAGTTAGAAGCCATTTATTTTGAGTCACTATTTGGCTGAGATCCTGGTTTTTGGAGGTTCAGGTGTATTTTTCCACTTCTGGTCTAGCTCAAGGACTGTACATAAATTAACCATTTCATTTTAAAACAGTGTGATGGGCTGTTTATTATGTTTAGTTTGGCTACTATGCTAGCCATGTTGAACCAAATGAATTTTAAATTCTCCGCATGGACTGGCTCTTCCAAACAGTTCTGTCCCAAATGCATTTTGCAACTTGACATGTTACCCGAGTTCTCGTATTTATACATGTGAACACCACTGTGAAACTATGTCTGTTGCTAGGTGTGTGCACATCATAAGGGAATGTATGTATGAGTTTGCGTGCGTGTGATGTGTATAAAGTGATTTTTATATTGTTTTGCCACTGCTTCAGGACAGGTTGTCTCCTGCCTGGAATCTAATGAAGGACAGTCTCCACCAGCTCCTGGGTGACTAGCCGTCGCGTTGAGAGGAATGTCTTGCCTGCTGTGCATGATAGAAACACCAATCCTGATGATTTATCATAGCCACACTGGCCATACTATTTCAGTATATAAATGACTTTTCTTATTTTAAAACAACACTCGTGCTACACTGTACATGTGCCCCTCTGTCTTGACAAAAACTGGGCAACAGTACAATATCCACACAATGCTTCTGTGATAATACAAAACCTCTCTCCTCCATTAAAACTTGTTATGGGCTGTAGATGTGAGTCAGCCGCTGAGATGTCCATTAAATGGCAACTGTTCATGAAAATGTCTGCACAGCATTACTGCCACCTTCAGCACTAAAAAAAAAAAAAGTCAAGGAGCCATAGACAAGCTGCTGGCTCAAAAAACCTATTACTGGTTTTCATTACTTTCGCAAGTCTCCCAAAAAAATTCAATCATAAATCTTACAAATAATCCAAATGGTGACTTTAATCCACGGCTGTGTCTAATAATGACATAGTGTTTATAAATTAGGTTATAATATGATTCATCATGACAGACAGGCTTGGTTTTTGGCTTCAGTAGTTGTCCAAATAAAGTTTTTCAAGGCATGCAGTGTTCAGTAAAATGACTGAGACCAATAAGCTACTCTGTAATAATTTGCATATCTGGGTGTACTGACCTCAGTAGACAAGGCTAAATGATTACAAATATCAAACATGTCTCATTTCCAGCACTGGCAGATCCTCTTTTCAAGATATTTTGCTAAAAAACAAGCAACTGCTTCAAGCATAATTTTAAAAGATAGGCCATAATGGTGAAATTGAACTGTTACTTGTCATTTGGCTTGAAGGGGAATTCTTCACTGACCCCAAATGTGTTTTCTATTGTTTTACAAATCCAATGGTATGAAGAAAAATTCTACAGTTTAACTAAAGACAGACATGGTTTATATCCAAAAGGAAGATTCCCGCTTACTCAAAACTTACAGCCATCTAACAACAACAAAGACAATCGCTAACTCGACACTACAATTATGAGACTTCAACTCTCACATAACAGTTCAGTTATAATCTCTACAAATTTGGGACTTAAATAAACAAATGTCTACAGCCCAACTAAAACATAAAATACTATAAACTGAAAAGGATGAAAATGAAAAAATACTTTTGATTAACTGCACATAGTCACGTCAAGAAACAAAGCAAAGGATAAAGAGTCAATATGACCAAATTATTTTAATCATGGCAGATGATGACACAACAGCATTAATAAAGTTAACCACAGTATCTTGTATCTGTCTAGTTATGCTTGCATGTTTGCCAACTTTGGTCAGTGAAAGTCCTAAAGACTCAATGCATTAAGCAGTTCTGTCATTTATTCAGTCCCAAAAATCCCCTTGCAATGCTGTCGTGCTGTCTACTGTTTCAAATAACAGGTTTTACTGATCCCAGGATCATAAGACTCCTAATAAATCTCGCAACCTAACCAGCTGTTTTAAGGCTTATCACTTCTTGCATAAAATCAGTTTCAAAAGTAAACAAGGTAAGAAACAAAGACACTACTCGTTTTTTCTACCTGGTGGACTGCATCTGCTTTGTTGTTTCTGGATCCTCAAATATTTTCACAATGGGTTCCGTCTCTGACTGGAGCTGCTTCAGCTGAGCCACAACCTCAGTCCTCTTCTCCCTCAGACCTGACACAAAGACAACAGTGCTATTAGAGAAACATTAAACACTTATAATGCTCCAAACACTTTAAAACAAATTATACAGCTGCATCGATCTAAAATGGACTGAGTGGTGTATCACAAGTGCCCTTTTTGACATTTATCAAGTAGTATCAATATCGTCCATGATGTTTCTGTGTGTTACTGTTAGGAAAAGAGGAGGGTGAAAATGTGAGATCTGTTGAGCAGTATAAATATCCTCCATGGCATGGCTTGGAAAAAGTGAGCAAGTTGTGTGTAACTACCAAACTTGGGATGTAACACAACACTTACTGAGGGGAATCTCTTTTTCAGAAAAAAGGCTTTTGTACACATCCATGGCAAAGTCCACCATGTTTGTCTCACTGAGGAGGTCCAGCTTTCCATGAAGCAGCTCCTGTTCATTGTAGATCTATCAAGCAGTGGTTATAATAGAAAACAGAGGTGAGGAGGATGTATTTGCACGCTATACACTGACCTGTGACCTGGTGACTCACAAAGTTATAAAGACTGCCACATTTTGTTTCCAACTAAATAGTTATTACAAGTCATAAAACACTGACTCGGTAATAGGTTTGATCCTTTGTTTTAATCATAACTTCTGGCAGAACAGCGTCTCAACCTCTCGGGATCATGTGAATTGTCTCAACCTTCCCATTCAGCTAAATTATATTTTTGTTATTATGAAGAACCTCATAAGCTGACAAGATAATTAGTTGGCCATTTTTCCGGAGTTACAGTTACAACGTTCAAGTAGTGCCAGAAACAATTTGGTGACGCCGCACTATTGCTGTAAGGGTCAACCAAAAACACGTACAAACAGCTGGAAAAGTAGCTTGCTAATAAGCTAGTTAGCCAAAGTAGCCTTTAAGCGAAATATGTGAGCGGCGAAAAGGACTTAATAGTTGTAATAACGCTTATAGATATCTTACAGACGCTTTTCCAACTGTTTATCATTGTTTCTCTACTGTTTCCTGACTATAAATTCTATCTAGGCGTTTAACCATTGCATTGAACAAATTGTCCAGAAGCTAAGCTAAAAGTAACTGTTGTTTTTAAGAATTCCGATAGTTTTAGAACCTTTAATGTCCGCAACGGGCGGTAACAATACTTGTCTATTCAATGGTCGTGTGTGAGGAAAACACCGCCCACCAACCTACGAGTCCGGGTCGCTGAAACAATCGCTCCTCCTTTAGTCATCTGAAACAGCGCGAGGCCAGTTAAACCAAAGTAAAGTCAAGTGACAATGAAAAACAGAACCTCCGGTCCTTTATTTTTAAATTAAAAAGCCTGATTAATCTCAAATGTTGATGTCGATATTGTTTAACATTCCCTTCACCCACTGAAATAGCATACTACCCTAAGCGTAATGTTACAGTTTCTTTTGCTCTGTAGAGACCGGCAAGTTCTTTTTAACAGTTGTTAATTTTTTGCTTTTATTTTTTTAAAGCAAAAAGGTTCCAGTTCCGGTTACGTTTTGACTAGCTTTACACAGCTGAAGTAAATATGACGACCACATGGCGATTAGAACTGTTCATATGCTATCTACGTGTCTTTAAAAGTAACCAAGAAAAATGTACCGAACGTGTTATGTGTTAATATAATCCATACCTCTTTGACAGACAGGAACTCCAGCAGAGGAAAGACAAGATGCCGGTCTAAAAAGTGGGCAATTTTGGTGGTGAGGTCGTAGTCCGCCATCTTTGCAGCAAAAGAAAGGAAGTGGATGCGGCTGTCGAGGGACAGGATCAACCAATCACAAACAGCCTCAGTATCCTCAATAAAACACAATGTAAAACGACCTGGGATGTTGACTTAACCTTAACATCAGGTGTATAAAAATGAATACTGGTCGAATTCTATACCATAGATGAATACAATAATGTATACAACTCAAAAGGATGATGGTGATATGTAACTTTGGTATGCAAGAAATTAAATTACATTGCTGTTGTGTAGCTTACTAACTGGAACACTTTTGGTTGTCTAAACAGTTACTAGAGCTGTCACATCACAACTTTAAAAAAAAAAATCACCCCTTATTTATTTATTTATGTATTTATTTATTTAATTGTTTGTTTATTCATTCATTTATTTTACACTTTAGAAGCTACTTAGGTTCATCTGATTTTAAAAGATTTGAATGTTGGAATGGATGGATGGAGTGTTATACTCCCACCCACTGCACAAAGATGACTGATTCTGTATTTAACAGTAAAGGGATTTCTATTAAGGAAAACTTCAATAAAAGCATTACCAACTACTGTTCAAATAAGATCACATGCTTTAAAAGCTTCATTTTCACAGGATAATAAATTGCATTTGGCAGTATTAAGTCCTGATTAGTGTCAGGTACAGAGCCAGCTATCAATAAGTTGCAGCAGAGATTTGATGTCCAGTGCTCAGTGATGCAAGCTCGATGATGTATGTTTTCAGTTTTTTTTGACAGTGATGTAAATCGTTTATGTTCAGCTGATTCAACTGATGTGAAGTGTTTGATGAATAAATTTTATGTGTTTTGCTTAAGAAGATACTTTTTAATAAAAAGTATCTTGCCATAAGGACTTTTTTTTTTTTTTTTNTTTTTTTTTTTTTTTTTAATAAAAAGTTTTTATTAAAACAAAAAATGTCCTTATGGCAATTAGCTTAAAACAATTCCTGGTTCCATATATGTTAGGGACTACTTTTTGCTGGTCTTTTGGCTTTATCTTTACCGAAATGGCCAGCAAAATCTTAAAATAAATTTGTGGTTCAGTAGTGTAAAGAGGATAACATTTGAGTGATCTTCTTGTCAAAATTCTAAAATACATTGAAACAATACATAGATGTGTTTCTTAGATGTGTTAATTAGAGGTTTAAATTAAGTCCAATTCTATTCATTTGATTCATTTGTAACTGCGGGTATAATGACTGTTAATATCTAGCTCCTGTTATGGAGAAAAAGACATGTTTTCACAAGTAGACTCAATTTTGAGTCTTATTTACAGTATGAACATTCCCATACACATTCCCATACATTCCCATACACGAACAAGCACATACTGTGCTTGTTTGTGTATGGGAATGTATATTCAGATTTTTTTTTGTTTTTTTTAACTTTACTGGTTTCTCAGAGGGATGTATGACTGTGTCTTGCAAATCCTTCAAAATTCCCATAATTTCCTTGTGGTGTTGATATAATGAAACATTTCATTTACAAAGGGGGATGCAAAAGAACTTTTTTGTTGAAATTGAAAACATCAAGGTTTCCTCCAAATACCACCAGTATTTCTTCTAAAAGCCTGTATGAACACTTTACAAGACTAGAACATATTCATGGTAAATATAGCCATGATTAACCCCTGCTCATCAGCCCGCTAAATTTACTGAAAACAGATAATTTCCAATCGTTTAACTTTCCACAAAGTTATAATGTGTTCACTGTGCATCTGAACCATCCTCTTTTTGTCCCCTTTCAGCAGCTGGCTCATGAAGGTGCCCGTGTGTCCACCATACTTGGCCGACATCAGCCAATATCAGCTACTAAATGGCCCATCTCTAATAGGTTTCATGAGTACCTTGTTTTCTTGACAACTACACAGCACTGTCTTACATCCTCCAACAATTCTCCCCTTGTTAACAAGGGGCTCNCCCCACCTCTCCTCTCCCTGCCATCTGACAGCAGGTAGAAATGAGTCATAAACAGACACCACTCACCATGGCCAGTTGCTGTTTTACTGGGTGCTTCTGACACAGTCAGCTCTGGCTCACTGTCAGCTCACTTTAAAATGAAAAAAAGAAGGAGAAAAACACAGCTTCTCCTCTGCTGAAGCCTTCTTTATAAGCCTTCTTTATATGTTGTGCTTTAAAACATTTCCAGAAAAGTTTTGTGCATTTTGCACATATTTATTTGTATGAAATCATTCCTATGTTTAATATAAAGAATTGCTCTCTGTTTGTTTAGATTTCAGCTTGTAAATTGGCTTCACATATGAGTTTGCTGATTTTTTAAAAGTATTTTTTGTGTATAACATTTTTTTCTTTATAGTGAACAAGTAAATCATAAATGTGTTGAATATTTTAAATGTATTTTTTCAGTCTTTCATTTGAATTGTTGGTTGGGTTATTTTAAATATGTGATATTTCTTATTTTACAAGTTTACTGCATGTCAGTGATATTTGATGTTTCAAACCTCTCACTTTTCCCCAGAAATAAAGTTTTATCTCATCTTACTGTATGGTATCTTACTTCTTGAGACAAATGTAACCATGCAATAAAAACGCTATATGTCCCCCAGCCTTGTTTTATTGAAACTGATGATAACTCCATAATTTTTCCTCAATATAACATAAAAATGCAGGATATTATCAGTTTTCAGTGTATTGGAGCTGTGTGCTTGAATTCTATGTGCAGACAATGAGACATACTGTCATGAAGGCCAAATTTGCATTGGTTTTTCCTGTTTCAACTAGCCAGGCTTCATTAAAAAAAAAAAAAAAAANAAAAAAAAAAAAAAAAAGGTGCTCGAGTGGTAGTGTTTTGGAAAATCACATGCAAGGGATTTTCTTTCAATTTATCAGATCTTGACTTAATTTTCTTGTTTGATGCCACATTAGTGTTATTTTGCTGATAACATACTGTGCTTGTATAAATATACTCCATTGGTTTACCCCAAAATAAAATCCACATTTTAGCTTCCCCTTTATGTAAGCTTTTTCTTTTTTCTTTTTTTTTCTTTCTTTTTTTTTTTTTTTCATTTTTGATATTTGAGCAAATCTGAATTGTCCTTTTCTGTTCAACACTACCCCTATAAATTAGTTTTTGGAACAGAGTCCAAAAAGAGAAAATGAATAAAAATATAATTTGCAGTGGCTAAATCTAACCAGATAATCCTAGCTGCTGAATGGCATGAGGGCCTGAACGATGCTCAACCATTCTTTTATAAAAGGACCTATGCCAGCTTGCTCATCCATCCCCTTAGAGGAAAGCAAAGCCAAACCCATGAACTGCAGAGAGTTGGAAAAGTGGGCATGGCGTGGATAAGGACAAACAACAGCGCAATTCCAGGGGATGGATCCTGGAATTTTCCTGCTGGACACATCATAATTATATTTTGTTTTTGAAGTCCATTAATCATGTGATAAATAGACAGCAGGGGGAAGCATCAGTTTAACCTGTGGACATTTAAGTTGAAAAGCTGGAGATTTAAGACTAGATAAGTAGGTATTGAAATGAGGGAGATGTGCTCTAGGGAGCTGATTAAGGCAAACCAAACTAAACTTTCCAACTATTTATGACCTCCGTTATGCAGAGGCCTTTGCAATTGTGCATAGTTATTCCAAACGTGAGTCTTAATCTTACTTCACTTAGATTGTTGTTTGTCAGATTCAACCTCTGTGGAGATACAGTTCATGGTGGTCTGGTCTTTGAGATAACTATGTCTTGGCAATGTCTTTGAGATAACTATGTCTTGGCAATTCTTCTCCTGCCAAGGTGCCTCTGGGTCAATCCATCCAAGAGGGTGAATGTAACTAATGATTTGTTCCCGGTAAGTCCTGTATTATTGAGTCAGGCTAGTGAATGAAAAGGTTTGGGCAGAAGGCTTATCAAAACTTTAAACAAAGCCTAGAAAAGTGGAGTAAATATAAACAGCCATCCACCATTTCTGTCTCTGTAAATCAAATTGGTGTGTGTTTTTGTAGGAAGAAGAACTTACAGGCAGTGATGGCTTTGACCACACATGCTATAAGTATCTGTATATCCCAGTTCAATACAGGGATGCTATCACAGACATGAACACGTTTCAGCATGTAAAAGAGTTATCCATCATTTTACATGTTTGTCTTGCAGAAAATACTTAATGGGATAAGCTTAAAAGGGGCTGATGGGCCAAATATTCCATGAAAAACCTCAGCTCTCCAGTTCTCTGAAAGCTTTCTTGGTCAGCAAATGAATCCAAGAGAGGGAGAGGAGATGACACTGCCATAGACACCCACCACCAGTCTCCTCCTAATATCTGTCAAAATATAAATAAATAAGATCTGAAGAGAGATACTTCAATGCTAGATGTTGCAAAGCCAAGCATCCCTGCTCTGAATCTGAATTCCAGTATCTCATATGAATTTCAATGATTCCTTTGTAGAGTTTTTAGATATGCATCACCTCTCTCCTGGTGTGTCAGGCTATAAATCAGCAGCCCACGCTCTTGATGCAGAGCCCAGTGCTGACTTCAGCACTGTCACACTTGGTGGCAGAGGGATGAAGGTTATCGACCAAACCTATGGGCCAGAAAACAATACAAACTTCCAGTGAGCACCCAATGGCACCCAACATGGCAGAACATCTGGTCAGCACATGTCCACTATGTAACCAAGGAGTGAGTTTGCACATACATCAGCAATATTATCAATGTCACACAGGGGACTCAATCAATAAATTATACATGCATGTACTGTATATATAAGTACATGCTTCCCTTGATGCGCACTTTCACTTTTCTGCTGCAATTTTCTTTGAAAACATGACATTAAAGGGAAGAGGTTATGCCATCTCCAGATTGGTGGTCATGAACATTCTCACCAGAAAAAAAACAAAAGGTGAAATCTGATAACCCCAGATTATGCTGCTCAGTAACAGGCTTCCACTGCATGGGGGATGGAATTTGAATATTCTTCCTCTGGATTCTAAATTTCAGTGGTAATTGCTATTGTGCTTATTTATGCTAAATAGAAGCCCTAAAGGAAAATGCTCTTGATATAATGGAAAGAAAGAAAGAAAAAAACAGTGCTGAATAACAGCAATGACTTCTATGAATGTCAAACCTCAATTTAGACCCCCGAGAGGCTGTAGAAATGCATTATAATTTAAATTGGAACAATCCAAACATGTTGGGACTGAATGAACTTCACCAGCTGCCATAGTTCTAACAAGGGAGGAAGGTGAAGTATTATTTGGATACAGTGAAGCAAAAATTTCAATATTTGGCTTAAAGGTGTCAAAATAGTTGCACTACTGCCAAATCCTCTCTTAGATATCAAACTCCCTCTACAATAAAACTGCATGAGGATTATGTAAGATCAGGCTCAGATATAAAATCTTGCAATTTGCCTTTTTCACAGGAATAAATTCCAGGCAGAGCACAGACTTGTGTGCATGTGGAAATCAATTTACTGCAGCGTCAAAAGCTTGTAAGGATGTGCTTTTCTAATTTTAAATTTCCATCACTTTTCATGATGAAACATCTATCTAATTGCCTTGATTGCAGATGTTGAAATGTGGCAGAACACCCACAGCCTGTGCTGAAGTCTTTTTGAGGTAATCTCATGCATGGCAATACTAAATCTTAGTTTGAATTGACTTTAATGAGAAGGGACGATTGGCTATTAAAACCAATCCAGCGACACATAATATACTACATGTGGTAATACTCCAATCCTCAATGAGCAATCACACCACTACACAAGGTGTCTGGGGAGCTATACATCCTAAGCTTCATACTGTGTGAGTAATGTCAATTACCAGCGTGGTGCTGCTCTGACATGGGTTGAATATTGTTCTTGGCACTGAAGCCCAAGAGAGAGAAGAGCAAGAGAGTGAGGAAGCCTAATTGTGATGTGCCATAATTTCCCGCTCAGGGCCTCTCACTCAGGATATGGGTGAGGTCAAAGGTGCAATGGAGGGAGTCCATCAGAGGCAAAGCGTGCTGAAGTCATCTGTACAGAGTTATTCGTGGTGAGGTGAAAGCAACTTGGTCAGACAGGGGACCTAATCAGATTTCAAAGTAAACACAGTGCCGCCGGCTCCAGAAGGCTGAGTCCAAACATTGTTGCTAATTGCATCTGTCTTCATTTTCCGCAACTCACTGTATAACACCAACAAAAAGAAATCTAGATGGAACAGGAACCATTTCAAAACCACAGTGAGCACCTCAACCTTACCTCAATTTTTAGTCCATAACTGTTCATTTTAGAGATTGCCAACTCTGATTGCTTCTGTCAGAAATCAAAATATAATTCCTGTGAAGTATTTCTACTGGAATATTTCTTTTTTCATACATGGAGACTGAAAAGGAAAATATATATATTCTTGTCCCGTGTGCCATATGTGGGGCTTCCAGAGCATGGAAACCTACGTAAGCACCAGTCAAGTAGTACAATTTGGGTTTTCAGATGGCTGCAATTGATTTCCCATATTGTGACATTTCTGTACAAGAGAGCTGCTCCAAGTTAAACAGACGCCTTATGTCAAGAAGCTTTTTTCACCACCACCACATCCAGCTGCATCTCAAAGTTATAGACAGCTTGTTCACAAAGGGCTTTTACCATCGTGTCATGAAATCCTGAGAGTCAGGCATGCTGTCTGGTGTTTAGTGCAGGTCACTACCAGAGCTATAGCTTCAGTGGCACCTTGGCAGGGAGGTGGAAGCCCTTTAGCCCAAAGGACAGTGTGTGACAGTTTTAATGTGGCCATTTTGGTATTTGGTGTGCCAGCAAAAACGCAACCACATGTCAACTGACTGCCATGTGCAGACTTGAAAATTACAAGTTCACAGACTGCCAAAGTTGAGTGTATTTACATGACACACACTAATATTATTTGGATTCCTGAAAGAGATGATGACATTTTATTGTTCTTTTGTGCACTTGCACTTGCCCAGTACTGATGATGCTTGGCTGTTTTACAATATCATGGTGTCCATCAGAAAAATATCCCTTTGTTGCCCTTTCACAATAGAACATTGAAAAAGTATGCATAACAGTAGGCTACATTGCAGTGAGCAACACTGGAGATGACATCAGATCTCTGAAATGTCTTTGTAAGCAAGTTTGTGCTGAGTCCACCTCAACAAGTGTGTAATGTGGTAAGAGAGAAGTACATAACATACACAAAGGGGAGATGAGATCCACAGAGGCTCCAGAGGGAAATCAGCGAAAGAAATAGGAGATATATGCTTGGAAAGCACATTTCATATTTTCAGAGGAAATTGATAGATTCTAGGCTCAGCTGACTGTCCTACCTAATACTTCAGAGGGGAATTATATAAAAATGTAAATAGGGCATGAGAACGACATCA
The DNA here is from genome assembly GCA_014773175.1 of Lucifuga dentata. NCBI lineage: Eukaryota > Metazoa > Chordata > Actinopteri > Ophidiiformes > Bythitidae > Lucifuga > Lucifuga dentata. Next base: position 99,298 of record VXCM01000102.1, on the reverse strand, counting down.
TCTTTCAGTGGAGCACTAGCTGACTACTAACAATCACGCTGTATATTGCTCAACAGAGCTCTCACTATGCAATGCTGTATACATGTGTTTTATTCTCATTCACATTAAATCTGTTTGCTTTGTGTCTAAACTACTACCAACATCTGCCATTTGTGGTTGGAAGTGGGAACAACTAATTTCAAATCAACCTGTATACATAAAAAATAGACAAGACCAGTAAGCTGTGATAGTACATAAGACAGCTCAAAAGACAAATAAATAAACAAACAAACATGATAACAGTTATGATTATGATCATAGGTAATCATCATCAGTGGTGGTCCTGGGTCCCTTGGTGCTCGAGGCAAGACTACATTTAGCATTTATTTGGATTCTCAAAGCCAATGCTTTACTTATTTTACTTTGAAAACTACAGGATGCAAATGACAAAATAAAGGCTATGGGGGGATTTAAACTGACAATCTCAGTATAAGATCCAATACAATCTCTACCAACTGAACTACAGCACAAGTTGGAAGTCAGTCAGTCAGAGTAAATCTACAGGACAAACAGATGGATATTGAAGCATGTGATCCATTCCAGGCATTCTTGATGGGATTCTTGATGGCAAAGTTTGTCTTGTTTTACATTGAAAACTGTAGGATACAAATCCATTTTTTTATTTCCATTTCCATTTTCTACAAATGGAAGCAGTGGTTGTTTTGGTACTTGGTGCCTTGAGAACAAGTGAATGTATTTAAATTGTTCTGTATGCATTTCTATGCCTGCCTTTTTCATGGTGGACCTGCATTTCATACAAAGCTGAAGTGACAACAGTAGCAGTGTGACATGCATTCTTTTAAGGAGCTATGTAGTGTTTGTGTGTGACTTACACAAACATGAGTAATGCATACACAACCCATGATGCACTGCACACACAGCAACTGCACACATAAATACACACACACCTTTGTGTGCTCTTAAAGGAGCACTTTGCATGTTTGAGTCTAATATATTCAATTTTCATACATGTAATATTACTGACAATCATTTCCCAAAGCATACTGATGGAATGGTGAATTTAAAACATTTTTTCCTACCTTCCAGACTGCCATTGGTTTCAATTCATTCTGGCAAGCTAATGAACTTGTTGATACTTGAAACGTTCTTAATCGTTCTTAAATGTTCTTAAACATTCTTAAGGTAATCCATCATCGCAAACAAGACTTGTATTCAGATTTTTTTCCTAAATTACATAATTGTACCGTTTAAGTGCAATAAAAAGCACAAAGTGAATGTATCCCTCCACCAGAGAATATAGTCCCAAAAAAGACCTGCATTTATTGAAAAATTTAAACGACTGTGACTTCACAAGGCTGCGTAACTATTAACAGGTGAAACATCGATTTTTAAGGTGGGTGTATCAGTTGAATATTTGATTTTGAAAGATTGAGATTTTGCAAAATATCAGGAAAGCTGAAATATGGTTTTATCCTTTGGGAAACAGTTGTCAGTAACGTAACATGTATGAAAATTGAATATATTAGGCCCAAACATGCTAAATGGTCGGTATGGTCCTTTAAACCAGAAACGAGTGTGTGTGTGTGTGTGTGTGTGTGTGTGTGTGTGTGTGTGTGTGTGTNGTGTGTGTGACTCAACGTGAGCAGGGCAGTGGGAGCACTTCGCCGCCCCTTGTCGCTTGCCGCTACTGATCGTCACACCAGCAACGTGTAGTGAGGCCACTCCCTCCGTTGGCAAGTCGATGACGTAGAACTCGGCGTATGTTGTCAATACGAAGAAAGATGGCGTCGGTGTCAGAAATGTACGATGTAGGTTGGGAAGGTAAGGCAAAAGATAACACAGACTGAGCTGAAATTGCATAAAATGTATACAATATGTATATTTCTGATACCTTTTCAGTCATTTTTTTGTATAAGAGCATTAGTGAGAGGTAGTCGATGTCCCGGCTTGACAATACAAGCTAACCGTTAGCTAACATGAAGAAGCTAGTTATCAAAGCTAGCTAACGTAAACCTCTTCACTCATAGATAAAATAGTTAAACAGCTGTCAGTGATCGCTTTGCTGATTCTGTCGAAGTGGCCTTTAGTGTCTACATAAAGCCTCGTTTGTCTGTGTGGTAAGAAAAGCAGCTAACCTAGCAGTATGTAGCATGCAAGCTAGACCATGTATTGATGCTACGGCTGACTAACTATTGCTCAATCTCGATAGTAGTGTAAACGTCCTCACTAGCACAAAGAAAGCTTTGCATTGATAGAAAATTAATATTACCGCAATATAGAAAGTTTTGTCATCTATCTGTAATAATTCGAACTTGAAATATTGAATTTAATATGTTCTTTTTCTGTAGAGGTGTCAGAATTACCATCCCTGTCCACAAAGATATGATCAGCTGTCGTGTGGAAATCAAAAAGGCTCGTAGTAGCTTGATATGTCTTGGTTTTCAGACGCTGAGTCCAAATTGTTTATTACACAGAAACGAGTAACAGACATGCAGAATTGTGTTGAAAGATATTTGAACCACACCGTATCATGTAACCTGCTGCTTATACTAATGCTGCTAATTGTGTTCGATTGAGGTTTTTCCTTATGGTTCCACAATATTGTCCACAGAGATGAGAGACAAGCTGCGTAAATGGAGAGAAGATAATTGCAGAAACAGTGAACAAATCGTGGATGTTGGCGAAGAGCTTATTGGTGAACACGGTTCTAAACTGGGAGACGACAGTAAGTTTGTCAAGAATTAATTTTAAATCATTACAGAGAAAGTTTCAGTAGTAATAAACCATTCGGTTTGCTAATTAAAAATTAGGACGTGCTGTTATTTTTGAGCTGTGCTATTAGAAACAAAGAGATCAAATGTCAGAATTCAGGTCAGAATTGTGGTTTATTTCTAACATTTCAATACATTAAAGTCAGATGCTAAAAGTATGGCAGCTCCTCATCTACTTAAAACTGTAAATTTGACAAAACTGTGAGTATGCTGGACTTTATGACAAGCATGTTATAGATAAACAAGGGCGACCCCACACCCACTTCTGGGATTTTGGTGCTAACTCCATGAATGATTTAGGCTTGGCAACTATCACATCACATTTTGGAAGAGATGAATATAGCTTTCAATTCTTTTTAGAATTTAATAGTGTTTGAAAGATGCTTGAACCATCAACTTTTCCTGTGTAAAAACAATGAGACTTGTGTTATCGACTATTGACTGATCTGTACTGCCCTTGAGATATGACTGGTCTAAGTGGATGAGGTTATATTAACTTTTTTCTCTGTATTTTGTGGTATATTTTTCCTCTTAGATACATTTTTGAGCGAGATCTGAGGTTTCCTATGATTTGGAAAACAATAGAATAGAAATAGTCTTAGTTGAGAAACAAAATCCAGACAAACAAATCTTATACATCAGCATATAATTTGTTGATTTTAAGGGAAAAGGTAAAATATGTAAGAATTTAACTTGGAAAAGAATAAATGTAAACATATTAACATTTTAATTGCTCAGTTTGGTGACAAACTGAGCAATTAAATGCAAATCCCTCCCCACAATTATCAGCGAAATAGATTATCAGTGAAAGTTAATTGAATGACAAAGATAATTCTACAGCCATATTTCACTAAATATATACCATGCAGTTTTAGCCACCATGTATTAAACATGTTGAAGGTTAAGGTTTTCTTTACAACTGTGCTGTCCTCCTAAACTACCCTATGAAGCTCCATTTCTCCTAGTCATTGTGATTCACACAGTTCTTTTAAGAGAAGGATAACATAACATGCCATGGTTTTATGGAAACCAGGTCTTAAATTGGCTGAGAAATGAGATGGCAATTATTAGAACAAGAGTTGGAATCATAAAAGACTTGAAAAACTTAAGGCATTTGTTTGTTTTGGCATGAATGAAGTTTTTTTGGGTGGAGATATTTTATTGTTTCTCTCCAGTTTCTTGGGATGTCAGTTTGGCGACATGTCTGGTTTGTTTGTCAAAGCAGACTTGTCTCACATGTTGTATTAATTTCATTAATTGTTCTCTGTAGCCAAGCTTATTAGTCAGAATGTAATAATGTTACAGCTGTCTGAATGAATAAACATTTAGTTTTTTTTTTATAGCCAGCCAACAAGTGAAACATGTTAATGTGAAGTGTGGTGCTTGTTAATGATGTGTGCAGCATAATTAGCTCCACATCTGCAAAATTGTAACAATGCTGAAATGTCAGTGTGTTCCTCATTCATTTCAGTTCCCATATTAAAGATGACAAGGAGCAGAGTTGTGTACTTTTAAGACCAGACTTGTTAGTCTCCTCTGAAAAAGGAATTGAAATATTCAGTGTTTTCCAAAAGTAATTTAATATAATGTAAACATACATTAATACTTTTCCCGCTGGTGAAAGACCTCAGGCTTTCCATTACCCTTATGTAAACATTTCACTTATGCATTAATGCCACTCACTGATCAAATTAATTTTATGTTGTGTTTTTCTTGAAACTGATATTTTTTAACTTTCATTTTTTGTGAAAACAGACACATTATGTTGTTAACCCAACCTCATTTAGCCATCCAAACTTGTTCTGGCATGTGAAATACAGTAAATGTTAACACTGTCACACCACCCAGAGCGATGGATGAGAAACTCTGCATACCATTTACAGAAATATTTATCGTGCTATGTTGGTTCCACAAGGCATCACCATGTTTTCTTTAACAGTGGTACCCTAATAAAGGTAACATATCAATTACAGTATAATCACTATTTTAACTCAGCAGTAATTTATTGTAAATTGTTCCTCTGCTGACGTCAGATATAAGCTTTCCATTTCTCTTCCAAACATGCTAGGAGAAACACTTCCAGTATTGAGGAAAATGAATTCATTCAGAAATAGAAAAGTGTTAAAATAAAGGTAACAGTTTATTTTTAAATCTACTCTACTGGCAGGTGTAACATTTAATTCATTATATTTAGAAAATAAATAATATAAATCTAAATTCTTATGCAAGGGCATTTCTCTGAAGTGTTCTTGCAATTATAAATTATTTGATTGGAGTGCTGCTCTAACTGGTTATTTATGTTTTTAGTAGGTAACATAGCTTAATATGTTACTTCTAGCAAAACAGTGCTTATTATTGTGAAATGAAATGGCAAAGTTTTTTGAATAGTGTGGCCAACTCCAACTCTTAAGCTGTTGATTCACATCATGGAAGCTTGGCTGTGGAAACATGATGTGCAGCTGTTGGGGACAGAGCTGAAGACAGAACATCAAGTGTATATTCCAGTAGAACTTTTTTTTCATGTTACATTAGACACTGGAGTGGAAAGGGCATTAACACATTCTCCCTTGTGTGTGTCTCCTCTGCCCAGTATGGATTATTTATGAGCAGGTGATGATCGCGGCGCTGGACTGCAGTCGGGATGACTTGGCTCTAGTAGGTTTTCACTGAGCTTCCTCACACGCCCAAGCACTTCAAAAGCCATCGCTCACTCTCACACAGTCTTTGCTACTTTGCGGCAACCCAGCCCCTCTCTGCCAAATGTAAAAATGTGAATTTTTTTTTTTTTAATATGACTAAATGGNACCCAGCCCCTCTCTGCCAAATGTAAAAATGTGAATTTTTTTTTTTTTAATATGACTAAATGGTATTAGTATGTTCTGTGTATCCTTTGGAAAAACAATTTGCTGAGAGTTGGAATTAGAGGGTGTAGCAAATGAGTGGAGAAGCATGCTTCAAGTGTTAGCTGAACTTGGCCATCATTTATGGAGTTCAACTGCCTTTTTTCCCTCAGGATTTATTTGCCATCTAAAGCTTAATGTGATGTTTCTGAGTTCAGATTTAAAAAAAGTCCTACTATTGAAATAGTCACATCTTCATGAAGTGAAAAAAGATGAGAGATCAGGATGACTGAGGTGGTTCATCTCCAGTTGGCATGGATGCGATGGCTTTCTTGGAAAAAAGAATAACTCATTGAGTACAGAGAAGGCAGAACTCAAATCATTAGAATTGGTTGTCTGTTGGTCATCCTTTTTGCCCTGCTGCCAGAAGGGGAAAAAAACAGAAGCACTAGACTTCAGTAGATGGACAGTGCAAAAGATACAAGTTGCAGTGCAAATTTTTCCATCTCATTCAGGATAACGCTGAAAGTGATGATAACCATTCCTCAAATCTCTCAGCACCGCTCCCTGTTTAAGATGAAGAAAAATCTTTGTATAGGAGCATGGGTGGTTGCCTTAAAGGGTAACATAGAAACTGCAGCCTTCTTCAGCCTGTTTTCTTTTCTTGTTTTTTTTTTCTTAATTTTTATTCCACAATAATAATTTTGTTTAATTGTAACATTGGCGAGATCTGAAATCCTCCACACAGGTGATTTGTTTTGGATAATCATGAGTATCTTTAGAGGCACGCATACGAGAAAAACTGTAACCTTTAGTTTAGTTACAGCCAACTGTAATTGCTCTTTTTTCTTTGCCCACATGCTTGCAGACCTGTCTACAGGAACTGAGGAAGCAGTTTCCAGATAGCCACAGAGTGAAGCGATTATCGGGCATGCGGCTAGAAGCTTTGGAAAGGTAAGCATCGGGACCAAAAAGCTGGAAAAGAAGAGGGGGCGGGCAGCACAGTGTTTTGGGAGGCTTGGGGGCGAGGAACTGTTAGTATATCCCAAGTGGTATGATGATCTGTGTGTGTGCGTGTGGGCGCGCATTCATGCATGTGAGCATGCACGCGGGATAGGATGTGTTTATCTTGGATCACCCAGCATTCCTTCGGAGAAGAGGGGAACTGAGAGAGGAAGGGTGCAGCGCTGGGTAGTGCTGTGGCCCTTTAGCCCGAATGAGGGATTCCCGGGAAGGAAGTGGTTGAATCTCACTGTTATTCTGGGGTCCCTCAGTCTTCTCTGGTTTCTAGCTGTCCGTTGATTCCTCACTTTCTCCATCTCTCTCTCTCTCCTCCCCGTCTCTATTCTCATGCTTTCCGTTTTCTGTTTTGGTCTCTCCTGTAAGTACATCTTGCAGCCCTGTAAATACTGTCGTCGCCACAATCTCCACTTCTTTCCCCCCCTCGCCCTCTGATCTGTTTTATTTTTGAATCTGCAATTTATAAAAAAAAAAATAAAGCTTGAGAGAGAAAGATAAACAGCTGGTATTTTAGTCGTTACTGAGCTGAAGTAAGGGCAATTCAATCTGTTTACTACCTTGTTCAAATTTCCTACTCCCAGATCGCCATTGCTGCTTTATCGGTTATGTCACAGTTTATGTGTTAATTGAGAGTGATTGCTTCGGCACTGTAAGATTAAATAAATGTCAAACTGGGATTCTAATTGGCAGCAGCAGGCAGAGCTACAGTATACTCGAATGACACAGCTGCAAACAGCATCAAGCTTCAAAAACCATTCCTCCAGACACGCACACTTACAAACACACACACGCTCACACACTCTGTCCCTAAATAAATAAAGCAAATCAAAGTGGCTCGTGAGTGGTTGCCTGGTGCCATTTGAAATCTCCCAAAGTGTGGCTGAGTAATAAAGTGAATGTGAGGGAAGCAGCAGCATTGGAAGTGGGGCTGCTCAGTGCTAATAGGAACCAGAGTTGCTTCTGTCTGTTGTCAGCTGTGGGCGGGACAGTTTCTGATCACTCAACCCTGCCTTTGGCTACTAAAACATCAGCATTTCACATCCCTAACAGAAAAAAAGTTTGAAAATCATCCTTCATTGCCTGATTTGACATGACAAGCAAAGTGTACATGCCTTCTATTTCCCAGATTTCTTTATTGTATGATTTGATATTTACAGCTCATAAATTTCCCCTTTAAACAGAATCATGTGGGCTCACTCTAAGAGTTTGTGGCACGCTGTGCTGGATATTGTTATCAGGTTCATATGTGTGTATGTTGTGGTATTATGTATAGGCCAAGAGAAAGGCAACCAAAGCAACAACTTAGCTGCAGATCTGGACAGATGTAAAAGCAGCAACTTGATTTTGTTTAAAGGTGAATCAAACTGGATACAATCAAATGAAAATAAAACCTTCATATAAGTGCTTTGTTTGTATTGATTTCATGAGTCATTGTGAAGTGATATAAGCCTCTCACAACGTTGGCTGTGTGACCAGCAACCTACATTTTAATGACTGTTTATTTCTTACTTTAGATCACTGCTGATTTTTGTACAGCCTCACTGTAATCATAGCAACCTGCCACGCTGTATACAGAAACTTGATTGCCTTGAACTCTGTTTGATTTCCCTACCACCTAATTTTATCCGACCGGTGACTGGGATTGGTTAAAAAACAAATCTGTTCTTTTCTTTTTCTCCCTCTGAAGGTATGATGAGGCCAACAAGCACTACGATGCCATTCTCCAGGATGACCCCACCAATACGGTAAGATTGAGAAATGGGGAAAGAAAGGGAAAAGTCCCTCTGTTTCGTGTTCTACTTTACCTAACTTTGTGGTCTCAGTCTTTAAATCATGGCTTTAAATCTGCTGAGGCACTTTGGTGTTAGCGGTGTGCATTCGCTAAGTTAAACTCCCCTTGGCCTCTCTGACCTCAACCGCAGTGCTGATCAGACTATCACCCACACAACAGAAACGTGTTTAGGGGTGGGGGTCAGACGGGTGAGGGGTGATTCATGGTCTTATTCATTGGTAGACAAGTTTGATGGCCCTAAAGCGTAAATAAAGGTCTGGCCTTTGAAGATGGTGATTTACTGGATATGTCAGACCCCCACTCCAAGTGGACGGGGCTGTGCTGCTGTCTCACCTTCTTGTCTGCTGCTTCAGGTCCAAAGCAGACTTAGTTGTAAGGTGGCAAACAAGACTATTCTAAATAGCTTGTACTTTCCTGAAGCTCTCTCACATTTTTGCTATCTTGTTTTCTCAATTTATAAGTCAACTGTGTGAAATGACTTGCAGAAGCGTGTCTAGCCGGTATTCTGCCATTCCCCCACCACCAACCCAAAACATAATGTACCTGCTGTTAATTGTTTCCATGAGGACATGTGGATATACAAGAAAATAAATCTTTTTAAAGGGTTTTCAAAAGAAACCATGACCTTATTTATTTTGGCTGTACACCCCCCTCCTCCCCCAGAGATGTTCAACAAGTTTGCTGTGCCGTGCTGACATATGGATTGCTTTAGATGTATTGAACATTTTCTCTTGGCTGGTAGTGAGCTCAGCACACAGCATGATATTTGTGCTTTGAATGCCATGCAAAGATTCCTCACACCGCTGACTATCTGTTTCAAACAAATAGAAGCCTTGCTGATAAAACTAATAAACGATATCTCACTCTGATGCACTCCACCCGCCTGCTCTCACTGCAGTTTAGTGGACTAGTGTCCTCATCTTTATCTTGCTCTGTGGATAGCAACAGCTGCTGCCTTCCACCATCTGTCTCTCTCCCACTTTCACCTTGTCAAGACTGTCTCTGTTTATGTTGTTGCTGTTGGACGTTAGCAGTGATTATTGGCAGTTCAGCCTTAAAAACAAAGGACAGGACTGTTTTAATGGGCAGTTCCTCGTGGCTTTTTTTTTTTTTTTTTTTTNTTTTTTTTTTTTTTTTTTTGTTTAATTTATACTGTGCAAGTGCTCAGGTCATAAGATATGCTTCTTTGTTAGTCACATTAAAATTGTGCAGGAATACTGAAAGCATTTGTGATCAACATAAAGGCTGAGAGAGTTGGAATACCATTAGCATTTGTTTATTTTTGGCAGGAGTACAATTTAATATTTTGGAAGAATCTATATTTATATTGATGTGGCCCAAACTACAAATTCGACCAAGAACAGCAGATTAAAAGCCAGCTCACACCACTGTAATTTGTCAGCCTCAAAGAGTCCATATCTTTGCCAATAAGAAAATACAGCAATGAGTTGTGAAAGCATTTGTGTAACAGTTTTACTAAAGTCAAGTATAGATACCTGCCACAGTAAGTGAAAAATGACAAATCATATCAACTTCTTGCTGTGATGTCATGTTCATATACAAAATGAGAGTTTGTGCAGCAACTTTGAGTTTAATTAAATGGCTTAATTTGCAACATTTCACTTCATGTCTTATCCACTGTTTTGACAATGGGATTTGAAATTTCAGTGAGTCCCAGGGCACCACCCCAACATGGCACAGATCTTGTTGAGCTTCCAGGGACATCCTCGGAAAGGGAACGGTTGGTTTCCTGGTCACAGAATGCTGGCTACTGCCACCCTTACAAGCAGAGGCTGCCAGTCAATTCGAGTGTCTGGAATGGAACAAAATAGACAAATAGGTCCTCTGTCCCTGGGATGTTAACCTTAAACCTTTTTCCCACAATGCTGGACGACATGGGTGTAGTGGTGAAGGGTGGACCAGTGAGATGTTGACATTGTTTAGGTCACCTGTCTTGGACTGAGGGCTATCTTCTCTCTGCATGTTCTCCAACATGTTTTTAAGAATTGGGCAGGGGATGGGCCTGAGAAATGGCGGAAAATTGGTGACCACAAGGAAGACTTGCGAGGCATCCCAGCATGCGGAGCAGAGATTGGAAACTGAGCTGTTGTAATTACAGGCTGTGGAATAGATGTGGTACCCATTAACCAAAATTGTTGAATCAACAAAAATTGCTCAAGGTTTTTTTTTGCCATGGTGGTGTCCAAAAAATGTTTCAAACTCTTAGCCCTTCCATTTCTTTCTATGTTCCAATACCTACAGCAATGATCTGGCGAAATTCTCGTCTGCGTGTGTAAATGCATTTTTCCCCCCTTATGTTTTTTCTGAGTACTTTGGATTTTGTGGTGCCCACAACATTTGCATACAAGGATATACCAATTTATTATTTATTTCACATTCAGCTGACTCAATGATTGAGTTAATGTTGAATTCCAATCTCCTCATTTCCCCCTAATTGTTTAATATAAAAAGATAGTATTTCCTAAATAAGCCACTGAGGTCACAGAGACTTCTACTGAGGTTGACCAGGAATCACATGCAATTACAAATTCAGTGTAAGACAAGATTGTATTTGCATGCATTAAATAATCTGAAATTTAATCTCATCATTATTGTCGATCTTCCATGGATATTATTTTTTTAGATTGGTTTACATCTTAGAAATATTGAGTAATATTGTGATGAGTTACAATTACCAACATGATTTAAATAACAACACAAACTGTCATTGTCCCCTATTAATGGCTCTTTCTTTCTCTTCCCTTCTTTCATCCCTTCAGCTTAACGTAACACGTACCATGCTAGGTGTGCCAGCGTTGTGATGGTTTGCATTATAAAGGAAGGTTGCGGTAGGTCGCAGCATAGAGCCAGGGTGATGTAAATAATCCAGTCCTCATTCTAAAGGTCTCCTCAGAGCGCTAATTAAAAAAGAATCACGACAACAGATGGATCAGACCCACTGCCAGGTTTTTCTGGATCATTAGTTAGAGAAAGGAGGAGAGAGGAACGGCTTGGAATTGCTTCTCGTTTAATAAAGTGCTGTGTGACTCTAGGCTACCAACTTCCATATGTTCCTTTGAGCCCCAAGTGGCTCTTTATCTGGGGGACAAAAAAAAAAAAAAAACTGAGAAAAGAGCTGGGTAGGTTGATGGCAGGAGCGCACAAGTGTAATTGTGTAAGTGTGCATTCAATATCACTGTAATGTTTGATCAGTTTTTTTTTTTAATTTCCCTTTTTCAATACTGGATGAAAAAAATATCCCACCTGCTTGTGATTTAGTTTGAAGTGAGTACAAATTCCAGAATCTCAAATCCACCAAATGTAAAATGGTGGAAAAAAAATTGTGTTTTATCACCAGAGGACAAAAGTAACTTGACCTTTCACTGCTCCTTGAATACTTGAATGCATAAAACTTATGATTAATTTTCTCTCAATTTACCTTTAGACAGCCCAGATCTTTAAAGTACACATTTCTACTGATGTATTTGTTAGAGCAAAGGTTCAGAGTGCGTCACATGGTTCTACCACCTGTATATCTTCTTCAGAGAAGACAAAATATTGCATCTCCTGTGATGATGAGTTGAGGGCGCAGTGCCTCCACAGGTTCCCATTCCAGCTATGATAGATAGGTGCATTTCTTGTGATGGCAGTGTCAGTGAAGGCCCAAATTTACAGCTGCCTAGACATGACTCATGCACCGCCCCCTTTGGTTTTGAGTGTAGGAGAGAGAGGAAGCCCCACTCAATCAAGTGCCAGTCCATAAATAAAGTGGGCTGTGGCAGGGCAGTACACTTCTAATGGAGCGGCAGCCTCCTCTTAAGGTTTTCACTTACTGCCGAGAGGAATAGAAGGAGAGGGGGAGGGGGCAACAGTAAAACGTTTGGAAAAGTCAGAGCAGCAAGAGTAATGCATTCTAATTCAGATTGATGAGAATCTAATCCACCTTAAGGTCAGTTCAACATCAAAACCAATCGGAAAGCAATTTTCAGCTGATGTAAGTTGGGGCTGGTGCAGCTGTAGATGCGTGCCGTGCAGGCAGGAAGGCAGGCGTTGGGGTTTGGGGTAGTGTGCTATTTTCCCCACTTGGTTGGGGGATGACTCACCTCTTTATCTCAGCCACTGAGCTCATCCCAACTCCCAAACATTGACTCATAATGTGCGTGTCCGTCTATGCACGTCCTGTTGGATATAGCCATTAGTCAGCGCTAATTGTGGTTAGCTTATAAATGAATTAACTCAGTGTTGCAGACATTATTGTGAAAAGTGACTGTGCACAATGAAAAGACCCTAATGTGAACAAGTTACACACACACACACACACACACACACACACACACACACACACATAAACACACCCCCTTAAGACAAACACTTGAAGAACTGAGTTGTTAATCCTCTGTTTGTACTCTGCTCAACAGGCAGCAAGGAAACGCAAGATCTCTATACTGAAGGCCCAGGGGAAGAGCGCTGAAGCTATCCGGGAGCTCAATGAGTATCTGGAACAGTGAGTATTTCTGCAAGGATGAGAGAGGGTCAGGAACCTCCTCCTGTGCACTTCCCTTACAGTTTCTGAAAATAAAACAGAGTTGAATTCTGTTGAGATGGTACAACTTGTGTCTTAAAGGACCATACTGGTAATGTTACATGTTTCACCCCAATAAATACAACCTGCATCCATGTTACATTACTACCAATTATTTTCTAAAACATACTACTGGAGCGGTAAATATTTGATTTGTTTTTTGTACCTTCCAGACTGCCATTGGTTTCAGTTTAACCCAGAACACTATTAAGATCAACTTGTAGAAAACATGCTTGACATAAGTAATTGAGCACAGCGAAAAACATGCTGAAGTTGAAGTTTACTTAATTTGACTGATCCAACACAGAGCTACACAGAAGCAAACTGTGGTCTCCGCCAAGGAATACAGTCCTTTTTACTGAGAAATTAAAATGATTATGCCTTCTACAATCATGCAACAGTGTTAGCAGGTGAAACATTGAAGTTTTTTGGTGGGTGTATCAACTGAATATTTGATTTGAGAGATTGGGGGCTTTGACAAAATAACACAAAAATTAAATACAGTTTTATGTTTTGGAAAATGGTTGGCAGTAACATAATGTTTATTCGGTTGTATTTATTGGTCTCAAACATGCAAAATCACCGGTATGGTCCTTTAACAACCACCAACCTTTTTGTTCATTATCATTAAAAGAGCTGATAAGAGTTAAAATATATGACACTGACATTTTACTTACATACTTATCTATTCCCTTTTTTGATTAATTTTATCTTATTTGAACAAGAATTTAATGTCATTTTGTTTTTACAGGTTTGTTGGGGACCAGGAAGCATGGCATGAGCTGTCAGAGCTCTACATCAACGAACACGAGTAATCAGATTTTACACATTTTGCATATTTTTATCAGTCATTAAGTGTGATACAAAAGGTTATGCCAGCATACAAACTTTATCAATATTTAATCTGGCATGAGAATGTGTAAATGATGATTAAATTTTTTTTTTTTTTTTGGTTTTTTTTGAGGGGGTGAACAGTTCCTTTGATGATGCATTGTGTATAATCTAAGAAGTGCCTTGCACGTCAGCAGTCTGTTGCCAGTGAGGCAGCATATGTTCAGGTTGTGTCTAGTGAAACAGGACTTCAGATGGGACTGATGGCTTGATCTCCAGAGGGCCGTTGGATGGCCACAATGGAAGGCGGCAAGATGCCTAACTCAGCCAGAGGTCTGAATTGAGCCCTGTCCATGTTTTTCACATAAGAGTAGTTTAATAGGATTTCAGCCTTAAGCCTCCTCTCCTGCATATGAGGTGAAAAAGACTCCCCGGCCTCCCACTGATATCTCAGTTGCCAAGGAGAATTGTCAGACAGACAAGAGCATTGTAAGAAACAGTAATTTTGTTTGTGTCACTTTTTATCCTTCCTTAATTGTATGGGGCTCAGAAGTCAGTGAAGCAGTGTCTGTAGTTGAACTGTGGTTTTGTATGTGTGTGTATGTGTGGGTGTGTGTGTGTGGGCATGCTGATTCTATGGTTGCTCCGGTACAAGGGCAATGGCAGCAGGAATGTGTAGCGTGGTGAGAAGGCTACTTATTGGATATTTCATGCTTTTGTCTGGGAGGCTTTATTGCTGTAGTAGCCAGAGGAAATCCAGGGGTGAGCGGATTATCTCCCAGCTTATCCCAACACTTCCAATATCGCACCATTCACTCCCACAGCCCCTTATCTGCAGGCGTGTCAATTTCGTTTCTTTGTTTTCTTTATTTTTGGTTACAAACTCCCTGTTTCCCCTCCTCCTCTTCCGGATAGCTTGGCATTATCACCACTCTTTTCCACAGGGATAGAGCAGGAATCAGGGAGAGAGAGCGCTTGCTGTGAAATTCCCAGGAGAAGGTGGTGGCACTTTTCTTCCCCCCAGCCAGAGAAAACAGAGGGGGAGGGGGGTAATGGAGAAGCGAGTAAGAGAAATAAACTCTTCTCCTTCACCGTGCAGCACAGCACCCTGGGAGCCAAAAATAAACAACTGTGTTTATGCACAACCATTGTTAGCATCACAGCAGGCATCAGTGTTAACACATTAAAGATTTAATTAATAGCCTCCAAGTTGACACTGGTAAAACAATCCATATGCCAGTGGTATTTAGACAAGAGATTTTTTTTGTTTTTTTTTTTAATCCTTGCAAGCATCGCATGGAGCTGCTGTCTAAATTTGCTGTTGGCTGCATTCTGAAACAGCTTATGAGGCTGTTCAACAAAATTGGACTGGTCGTCCAAGATTACAGGATAAATAGTAATAACTTTTTCATACATACTTTGCACAGTCTGAATCCATATTTGTCTTGCATTCAGTCAGAATGTGGTATTGAAAAAGGGGAAAGCCACAGTTGATGGTTTTATTGTACTCCAAGAGAAACAAATGTGATTCTAAGTCTCACACATGATGGTGGATACAACCTTGCTCAAGCGCTGTGGTATTGAGTGGGCTTAGGAAAGGACATGGAGAGCAGCTTGGTGATGGTGGGGTTAGATGGCTTAGAGGAAGGGTATAAGAGGTAAGGTCTGGCTCTGGTACAACATTCTGCTTGATGGCTGATGGAATGGGTTCTGATGCAGGCCATGGCCACAGCACAACACATCTGAAAGTCTTTATGGAAAGGAAGTGGTAATTGTAAGCAGCCCCCAACCTTCCGAGTGCTCTGATCTCCCTCCTTACTCCCCCCTCTCCCTGTTTATTTCTTTCTTTTTCTGTCTCCACCTTCCTTTCCTCCTATGCTGTTAATCTTTCAGCTAGTTAACCAGGTTGGACTGAAATAGATTGATAGATCTTTCATGTTGTGAAAGATGACATTTTGAACATTTGGTCCCTACGAAGAAAGTACTATACCAGAAACGCCCCCGGTCAATAGCTGTGAAATTACAGGAAATTCTCATCCTATCTGTTCCAGTGTAGAAGATTGTGGACACAAGAAGGGCTATTTTATTTCTTTTAACTGATAAGGTTAGTGCAGAAACATGTACAATTCGTGTAGTTTACAAAGTTTAACTAAAGTCTTGTCTATAAAGAATGGCCTTTCAACTTTCAGTGTGTTTGTTTGGATGTGTTGATGGATAACCCATGGCCCCTTTGTTTCTGTGTGTGCACACGCATGTGTATTGGTTAGTTTTTGTTAGGTGTAGAGATGTTTATGGCTGTGTGCAATGATATATCATAGCTTCTCTTGGCCTGGTCCTGTGAAGGGAAAACTGTGTATAGGCACACTGGAGTGGCAGCAGATTAGTGTGAGGTCAACAGCTCAGCAGTCTGCTGCTGAGGAGTGATCTCATCTGAGTATAGGCACACTGTGCCAGCTCTTACTGTAGTGCTGACCTCAGGAAGGTAGTTAACTACACATTAAAGGCTGAAGAAAAAACACACAGATGAGATCGATCCTCGCTGCCCGCCTTTAGTTCCTACTCAGTGTTCCCGAATGAGAGAAAATGACCATACTACATAGGCTTTTACCTTTGCCAACTGTCTGCACTGAGAAACTACTGTAAACCTGTAAATATGCTTAACTTTATGTGGTTTCTAATAAAGGCTGAAGGCCCATTGCACATAATCTGAAGCATGACCACCGAAGTTTTCTACCCAGCTTTATACCTGGAAATGCATTGGACATAGTACTTCACAGTTCACCAAGCAAAAACATGACACATCCGCAGCTGTATCAAACGGCTTACTGTTTCCCTTGTGATTTCCACAGCTATGGAAAAGCAGCGTTTTGTCTGGAGGAGCTGATGATGACCAATCCTCACAATCACTTGTACTGTGAGCAGTACGCAGAGGTGGGTACCCGACTGGATGTCCGTCATGAAGCCTGGGCGGCAAACTGTGGAATAAATGTTAGCTCTCTGTGAAAGGTGCCTCTCTCTGACATGGAGAGGCACCAACCCATACTTAACGTCATTGGGAATATGGGCTCATGAAAGGAGAAATGTTTACACAGGATTGTCATACACCAGGGTTGTCATGTATTGCTTATTCATATGTCATGCTGTCATTGATAGAGTTGCCCTTCAGCACCGCTTATTGGCCATATTTTTTGCCTCCTTACGCAGGTGAAGTACACTCAGGGGGGGCTGGAAAACCTGGAACTCTCTAGAAAGTATTTTGCCCAGGCGCTCAGGCTGAACAACAGAAACATGAGGGCATTGTTTGGTCTGTACATGGTGAGTACTGCCTTGCATGAAGACAAAGTGGGATAGAAAGGAGAGACAGAAAAAACAAAAACAGTAGAACCATTTTTTTTTTTTTTTTTTTNTTTTTTTTTTTTTTTTTTTTAAACTCTGTGGCTTGTCAAGGTTGAGGTTTGCCACTGAGTGTGTCAAGCAAAACTGTAGTGTGTGTGTGTGCGTGTGTATGTGCTTGCGTACGTGTTGGGGTGAGAGAAGAAGGGGCTCTCAGACAGGTCANGTGCGTGTGTATGTGCTTGCGTACGTGTTGGGGTGAGAGAAGAAGGGGCTCTCAGACAGGTCATGTCGCTGCTGACTCAGAGGGTGAACTCCAGCATTGGAAAGTCTGCCCCTCTGAGGCTCTTTATTTTAGTAATGATACCCCTTTGCCAGGACCTTTTTTATGTTTATGACTTAAATAAATAAAGTAGTCCTGGAGTGAAAGAGAGGAAGGTAGAAGAGGGCGAGCAGTACAATTGCTGCTGTCAGTGGCAAATTATCCAGCCAGGTGGCAGTTTGATTTTTGCCTTTGCCGAACAGCCCTTTCATCTATATATTTGTTTAAACAGGATGTTGTCTGCTAGCGCCAATGCATCATATGTAAGTGAGACCTGACATAAGAACACAAACGAAGTGCTGCTGGGAATAAAAGGTGGAGGGAAAGCGGGTCTAACACAGAGAGCCCCAGTGTTTTCCTCTGTGCTGCACTGGGATTCTTCAGATAGTCCAAACACCTCATAGCAGCAGAGGGTCCGTACCTTCTGAAACCACTTGGGATGCTTAGAGGTGTAGGCAGCAAGTACAGGAGGAGCAGTGCAGGATCAAACTGAGACATTCACTCCTGTGAACTCTCAAAGTCGTCTGGAGACAGAGCAGACCCTGTACGATTTCCTGACAAGTCCTCCACCGACACTCAGGTCTTTAATGGATACTTCAGGTGGGAGTTTATTCTTTATCAGTCACACTATGCCTCTGAGTGTGTTTTGTAGATGGTCAGCTAGTCTCGGTGGTCCAGAGCTTGACAGGTGCAAGAAGTTCAGTGAAGGGGCAGGGAGTTCTCAACATCTCCAGTAATTCTCACTATTCCTGACAGTTCGACAGAAGAGTTGGTAGCACTGACCACAGTTGGGTTGTGGGTTAGTTGCTCACGACACTTGCATGGGGATTCCCCTTCATAATGGTGCAAACTGTTATTCCAGGATAGCCTGTAAGGGTTGACATCACCTAAATTGAGGTTTTTCTCTGGTTTAAAAAAAAAAAAAAAAAATGCTTACTGAAATATTCAGCCGCCAAACCATTTTATAGAAAAAGCAGGCCCAGGTTGATTGGTGTGTAGTTAAAGTTTCAGCACTTTGGTAGGGACGGCTTTGAAGTGCAGGCAGGGTAAGCCCTCCGGGGTTTGCTGTGTGGAGATGATGGCAAGAACATGGGAAAGACATGGGATTTGTGGTTCAGAGGGGAGCCGTTGAGGCAAGCACAGAGTGTGATTCACACAGCACTCCTCTAACTGCGCACCGAGCTTTTCGAAGACATACGAGGTTCTTTCATCGAAAGGAGTCAATGGTGTTGGAGAAATTAGGACTGTTAAGTGACACTTTACATCGGAGCAGGAAAGGAAAGGGTTTCTACGTATGGAGCATTAAAACACGCTCACTTTTTCCTCCCCATAAACGATTTCTCCTGTGTCATCAGGCCAAGGTCTGTTTTTTCTCTTGATTCTGCCACAATGACTGGTGGAGTGGGAGATGGTAAGAGTGGTTGCACATTCATCTCAATTACGCTTTTATTGCTGTTTCACCAAGTTTTGATATGAGAACACCCCTTTCCCTGTTCTCTTTTTCGTTGCCTCATCCTCCCTTTTTTTTTTAAATTTTTCCTTTAGTCTGCAAGCCACATCGCTGCCAGCCCAAAAGTTAGTGCCAAGGNTTTTTTTAAATTTTTCCTTTAGTCTGCAAGCCACATCGCTGCCAGCCCAAAAGTTAGTGCCAAGGTGAAGAAAGACAACATGAAGTATGCTGCTTGGGCTGCCAATCAAATAAACAGAGCCTATAAGGTGAGTCACACATAGCTGGAGGATGTTATGAAGGCTTGATTTAGACTACCTACTTTTACTAATATGTCATCCTTGTCACCATCCTCATTACCTTAGTCCTATGTGTAAGTGTCTTTGTTCAAGGCAACATAGTTTCACTTTGTCCTCACGTCGCCCTTCTTCCCACCTTAAGCTAAAAATCTCTAGTTATCTTATGAGACAGTGCTTAGCGTTCACAGGTTTTTGAACTCATCATCCAGAATTCCCCCTAATTTGCATAGAATGCGAATACCATTCATCACAACATACTGCCTCCTGAACGCACAGCAGCGCTAAAGGATGCATCTAACTTGCAGTGTTGTAATAACAAACTCAGCATCTAAGACTGTCAACTTAAAAAAAAAACAGTCTTTCAGTGTGTCTAGGTACATTTGCTGTTAATGTGTTGACTTAAGCCCACAACGTCTGCTTTGACTTAGTCCTGCACCCTGGCTTCACAGATGAGCTTCTTGCTGGTCGACTTGCCAATTTTCCCACTACAGTCGTGTTAGTCCACAACAGAGGCGAGATGTCCAGATCAGTGGTTCTGAAAATGGGTCTCAGTAATATTTAGGGATTCTTGAGCTGAATATAAAGCATCCCCAGCATAAATTTATACCTTATCATAGATTTTAGTGTTAATTCTTTAGTTGCAGTGTTTTCTAACCAGTTCTAAATGTAATATCTCAGATGTATACACTCTGATCCTCGGATCCTTGAGCTAATGCATGTTCATTTGAGAATCATTTTGAAGTCCCCTAAAATATATTTTGTTTTGAAAGAAGCTGGGGGAAAAAAACAGCGAGGTAAAGGATGGAAGTGTGTGTACATGTGAGCTCATATATTATGTGTATCCACAAATGTATGCAAAGCAAAGGGGGAAAAAGTGAGAAACTGCACAGATAGTATCACTAAGATGGTTTATGCTGTTGCTATGTCAACATAATATAAAAGCATATTTAAAAGAAATTTGCCACATGGACCATATGTGTTGCTTATTTAAGCATTGACAGTTAAACATGTAATAAGCAGTTCCTTGCTGTGGGTCCTGTTGAGAGAGGGGTTCCCCACTGAGCCTCTAAAGACCTCGTCTCACCACACTCTTGTTGCCTTATGGACACATTTCACATGTTGAGCTCCCAGACAGGGCTGTGTAGAAAAGTGTCGATGGGAATAACTTCATGCTGAATGGCTGTTCCCCTTTACAACTTTTATAGAAGCATCATGGAAGAGTGCTTAGCTTCTGTTTGTTCTATTAAGTTTCTGAATTAAAGTAAAGATCGTGGTAACCAAAATAGTGCAACTTTTTATGTGCAGACTAATACTTCAGATGCAGAGGTGGTAGTTGTAGGAATAGTATTCAGACAGTTTGTTCTTAAAATAATTTTATTTTTAAATAATCTGTCACTACACAGAATGGTTATCAATTTTCTCAGAATATTGTAGAAATTATTTGGTCAACAAAAGTAGTCAATCAACTGTTTTCACGGATGTCAAGCCTGCATTAGTACCACTTTGATCAAGATGGTTGCTGACTGCACCTTGCTCTCTTTGTAAGTCTTTGATGCTGACAAGAGACGAAGAAGTGCTGTATATGTATAAGTGCCAGCTGCTTAATTATAAATCAGGGCTGCTGAAGTTGAGTGAAAGGTTAGCTAGCCAGCTAAACAGCTAGCTAACATGTTTATAAAAGACACCATATTACACTAAAAAGTTAACATTTCTTTTGGCCTGTTGTTTATTTACTAATATTTCAAACTGATTATCAGTTCATTATAGGCAATTGCTAGGCTACATGTATGTAAAAAGCTTGGGAACAGACTTGTTGTGACATCAAATGAATGTGAAATCCAGGGAGGAGAGGTGAGCAGTAGCATAGCATATGTATTGTCCTTGCTTAAATATTTTCTTAATGGCTGAGGACATGTGAGAGAGGTTTTACGCACAGACAGGAAACACATCTGTGTTTGGTGATGTTGGCTGTAATGCATCAAATAGATACTGTCTGTACCCAGCTATTACCTTACCTATGTCTTAAACAGTTATATTGCTTTGACTTTTTGTTCATAGATTGGATTGCAGCTACCATTTTACTTTGTTCACATTTTAAAAATAATTTTACGAATAGAAAATATCACTTATTTTTGATTTGACCTGTTATGCATTGTTGGCATGTTGTGGAATGTATTTGTATTTACCACAGCTTAAAGTAGGTCGACAAGTCTGGATTCACATGAAAATCTGTATCAGGGAAGCAAATGTTTGTACAGTATATGTACAGTATATTCTGTAATTTCATTTGAAGCAGCCAAGGGGAAATTTTGTCAGCTGGGCTGATGTGATGACAGACTGTAATAATTAAGCATAATTCAGGTAGTGGACAAGGCTTAATGACTATATAAGGTTTTTACCACCTGGTGATAATGAGACACCTCAGTCTGTCACACCTTTGTCATTCAGGGAACATGATGTGAGCTGTGTCCCACCTTTCTGCTTCTGCCCTGGTCTGCTGCCTCTTATATTTGTTTAAGTTGCTTGGTAATAGCAGGGCATGCACTGGGTTCTCAACTCAGCTGTGTGTATGTATGTGTGTGCACGCCTGGTACTACCCACATGTGTCTCATAGGTGTGTTTTTTTTTTTTTTTCNTTTTTTTTTTTTTTTTCATTTCTGTGCAAGACAAGCTAAATGACAAGGTGCAAGGTTGTGTCCTTTATTTTTTCCTACTTAAATGGCTTCTGAGATCTTTAGAAGGGAGCGGCGGTGGGGGCCTCAGTCAGACAGCTGCAGGCTGCTGTGGGCTGCTGTGGGCTGCTGTGGGCTTGTGCTGGTTGATTGATGGCCCCTTTAAAGCATTGCTCGTGTCAGTCATCCACGTTTATTAGGCCCTGGTACCTGGTGATTGTCATACCTCAGTGTGAGAAAAAGGTGGGCAGGTGAGTGCAAGTGGGAGCAGACACCAGTAAGAGGTCATGACTGACTGGGGGGGCCCATTTAAAAAAAAAAAAAAGAAAAAAAGAAAAAAGGTAATTACCTTGGTGGGATCATTTGACCTGTGAAAGACTTGTAGATGTGTTGGTAGAATGTGCAGGAGGCTTGAAACATGGCCTGCCCTCCTGCCCTAACTCTCTAACCAGATTCCCCAATTAGCTGCTCTGTCACGGACCACAGGCTGTGTCACAACTCTATCGTCAGATGCTCCAAATAGATGTGGAGCTGTCTGTTCAGATCCTGCTGCTGTAGAACAGGGCAGGAGCTAATGTGGAGGTCTCACCTCAGGCTCAGGAGATAATTGACTACCGGGCCCGTGGTAATGGTGCATTAGGCAGCAAGGCAATGAAATGCACTGATCATTATAACTACCCCTGCATACACACCCTAAATCTAGAAGTATGAGTCACACTTGGAAATTACATAGCCAATTGTGCACCTTAGCCAACTGCCCTCTCTCATTGGAGAGTTTGGCAAAAGGGGAAGGAAAATAGTTTTGCCATGGAAATACCGTATAGGCTAGTTTTAGGTTACAAGTAGCCCCTGTATGTGGAAGCCTGAGCAGGAGCAAACGTTTGGAATGAATAAATGCCTCATAGCATTAAAATCAGTGGTTTGCATTGCATTGCATAGTATTCAGTGTTGCCTGATTTGTTTTATTATTCTGCAAGCATGCAGAATGTAGATGTGTGTGGTTTTGGAAGAAAGCTGGGATGGTGTCAGTGTGGGCATGATAGTTGAATTTCTTCAACCAACTTGTGTGTACAGAGAAGTGAAATGAGTGTGTTTATGTGCATACACACATACACAACCATGCACACTCTCTCAGGGGGCTCATCTCTCACCTCAGAGGACATGCAGAATGTTCTGTCTTGTCCAGAGGCAGCATGGCCCTGCAACATTATCCCTGCCTGTGACTGAGTCCCATTAATGCTGTTTTTCTAATGATTTAATTGAAATGTGGCCCACAGTGCTGTTTCCTCCTCCTTGTCCTTTGCTGTTCAGTTGGTTTTTTTTTTTGGTTTTTTTTTGTAACTTCCTCCCTGAATTATGATGCTTGTCTTAATCTGCTGCTTTTACTTAAATAGGTCTGTCTCTTGAAAAACAATTAGAGTCTCAAACACAGGTGCTACCATCTTTCATGACTAGTTGGAAAATGGGTTATGCAGGTTCCTAGGTAGTGATATATGAAAATCAGGCATGAAAATCATTAATGAAAAACACAAAAGTTATGTATCTGGATTAGTTGTTTTTTGTTATGATTTGTCTCATATTAATGTAAATGATCTAGAGGCATTTCTGTTAAATTTAATCTTCCCTGTCTGTATAGACTGCATTTCAGAGATATTGAGCATTGATATAACAAAAAGCTTAATATTTTCATGATGTAATACAAAGCTTTGTGAACTGTGAACTTGTGTGCGTTGAATCTGCCAAAACATATAAATCTCATTAATTTGTGCTTTTTATTCCCCTCTATGGACAGTTCTGGAGGTTTTAGAGTTTTGATCATTTTCTTGTATCACTTCACTGTGGTGCATCATTGCAGATTACCTTCCAGTGATTTTTTTTTTTTCTTTTTTTTTCCCAGGAAAAAACATTTTAAAATAAAGCTTTCTAAGCTTTTTTTGTAGCTTTAATTTCCAGGAGTTGACTTCTGATGAATCGTCTAGCAATTTAAAGTTTTATTTATGAAAAAATTGTGTAACCACTCCTGTCTCATCTCAGATCTGTCAGGATCTGATGTTGAAATTCAGATGGAGCTTTGCAGAACGTGATAGTTAGCATCTTGTTCACATTAAGGGAGATGTCTTCAAAGTTTTCCTTGCTATTTGGAATTGACAAAACAGAATTAAAAATATTTTAAGTCAAACATAAAAACTGTCACATTTGGAGAAGAGCTTGATATTATGAGTAAAATTATAGGTCTTATAATGTCATAACTGCTCCAGTTTGGTAGTGCTTTTTATATTCTATACAATTACTATCTTTCAGTAAGATTTATGTCAGC
This sequence comes from Lucifuga dentata, assembly GCA_014773175.1. Classification (NCBI taxonomy): domain Eukaryota; kingdom Metazoa; phylum Chordata; class Actinopteri; order Ophidiiformes; family Bythitidae; genus Lucifuga; species Lucifuga dentata. The sequence goes on along the minus strand of VXCM01000102.1, from coordinate 75,072 downwards.
CTAAAGGATGGGTGAACAGGTTAATTGGTCTGTTACATCCTTGTGTAGGGAAGTTGTGTGTGTTTGTAAATCATATTTTATGGCATACCCTTTAAAACGTTGTCATCATGATGCAGAAATTAGTCGTGTGTTATGTACTCCTGCACCAGAGGCCATGGAAGTGAACTAATCATCGTGTGTTGGAGCATAAACACCCACACACACACGCACGCACACACGACTAAAATGGCACTTATGCAACAATCAAGGAAAAGCTGTTTGATTAGAAGTACGATTTTATACTTTGCATGACCTGTAGACTTATTCTGCTTAATGCTGCTGTTCATCTGATTATTCTTCTTGCTTTTCAGCTTTAGAATTGGGACTTTTTTTTTTTTTTNTCTTTTTTTTTTTTTTGCAGTTAGGTGAAGCGTGGTATGGGTGGATGAGGTTATCATGGCTTCTGATAGGTTGTATTTAAGTGTGTTTTGCTCTCCATTACTTAAGTTGGCAGAGAGACCCAATGAGCTGATGTTCATTTTTTCCCTCCCCTCCCCTTTCTCTTTCCCTCTTTCTCATTCCCACTCGGTGTCTCTCTGCCTTTCACCTTCCCTCTCTGACATGCAGCTGGCCGGTCGTGGGTCCAAGGAGAACAAATGCTCTGTGAAGGCTGTGGAGGAGATGTTGGAATCCATGCAGATCAGCATGTCCTAGGTGCCCCTGTCCATGCCTGCCCTCATGTTCACGCCTATACACATACACACACTTGGAGAAACATGGCAGCTGAAATAGCCTTGTATTGTAACAGAGCTGGATCTTAATCCCTTTTTTTTTATGTGTTTGGTTCTGTAATTGATTGAACCCGACATGGACAATTGCAGGCATTTGTTTCCCTCAAGTGCAAAGTTTTCCCAACACATCTGGAATCCGAGAACCTTCCACAGGTCCAAGTTAAATCTGAAAGTACTCAGCTAACTCAACTAAGTTATTGAAATGATTCCTACATCGTGTCCAACTGGCTATTATTTCCCTCAAAGTGGATTAACCATTTTTCTACACATCCCTTACAGGTCTACCATGACCATATATCACAATTTGTATCACAATTTACCACATCAAGGCTGTAAGCACTTGACCAGGCTGTAGATGCTATTTATAAAGACAATGTGGAGATTCTGCCTGTCTGCACTGACGTCCTCTTCTCTTTCCTAACTATCAGTAAATGAAACGTCTTTCTCTTAATAAACTTGATTTTTCTGTCAGATCTATCATAAAGTCTTAATAAAAAGTTGGACTGTTTGCGGAGTGGAAAGTACATTTTGTTGACTGTTCGTAGCAGAGTTTTCAGGTTGTTTATTAGATTTCTTAGTGTCATATTGTCAAGCTGTGACACTGAGCTTGACTCTGTCCCAGCAGGCAAAGTGGAACCTCTTAAAACTGCCGCAGGGAAGGACGAGCAACATTTGTCATTTTGAAGGCAGCAGAAACCAGAGCATAAAATCTCTTCTTTCCCAGTGATTCCAGTTGGGAAATCCCACCTTTCAATTATCTCGGACTGCAGCTAAACCAACTTCAGTACACTGAACACACCTCTGTCATTTTAGTTTAGCAAGCCTCAGAGAATGCTGCCAGTAATTAACATGCCACAAGTAAAAAAAAAAATTTGTGGGAATGTTTATGATGGCTGGGAAGAAAGACATCTTGGTGGTGTGAGAGGCAGCCCTGGTTTCCTCTACTGTTAATACGGTTCACTTGGTTCTGTAATTGCCGAATCGGTTTTGATCCAAATGAACATCTTAAGTTGTCGCTCAGCCGTGCAGGGTCAGCTGTTACTTCCATTTCTTTGTTTATTAAGTCACGGCAATTGTCTCATAATTTCACTGTTAGACTGATGGAAAACTTGAGCGTTGAGTTTATGGTCTTTTTTTGGACAGCGTTTTAATTGAGAGAGGTCACAAGCTCAAAAGCAGGAGTGTGGAAAGCCATTTTCTCAAGTTTTTAATGCTCCCTGGCTTCGGTCAGTGGATGAATCTGTCTGCATTTGATTTGCCTCACCAATCTGGCGGAACCAATGAAAGCCAGGGGACATTTGAGCGTTAACTGGACTTATTTTTATAGCAAAGGGCTGAGGAAATGAAGCGCTTTTGAAGAGTTACAGAGTGAAAGCTGTTGGATTTGAGTATGATTTGAGTCCTTTCAGATGTGGCTCCCGTGTAAATATGTCAGAAGTTACAAAGGTCATTTATAAACTTGTAAAAGGAGAATAAGGATTGTCAATCAGTTTGATGTGAGTGATCATTGTCTGGTAGTGCCAACCATACTGAGGCAATAGTGCCATCTGTAGTCTGAATGAAGAACTTTTGGAGGACAATAAGCACCTGAAGCAGGCTGTTAGTCACATCATACACTAAACATCATCTAAACAACCTGGATGTAATGTTATTTCTGATCTGTCTGCAGCTCTGATTTGCTGGACGTAATGGGAAGAAAAACATGGGCTACGCACCATTTAATCAGTCATGAATTTTGATGAATCTTTTCCTTGTGTTCAGCTGTGCTATCCAAACATATCCGTAGAGTCAAGAAAAATAGTGCGCTGGCTCAGACATTGAACATTGATGTCGTGGAGTCTGAACAAGCCTTTCTACCAAACTCTACAACACCTCCAGATACTGTCACCTCTTTGCTGAGTCCTTTGACGTCTCTTCCTGAATAGCAATGCCAGACCAGAAGACACAGGAAGGAGAGATGAAACCCTTCTAACACCACTAAACCACTGGCTCAGATTAACATATGTAGTAGATTCTCCACTGTTGTTGCCCGTAATCCTGGATTTGCAGTGAGATTAGCTCCTGGAGAGGGTTTGCTTGAGCCGGGATGCTCTACAGCGGCCAGATCAGCTGAACAGGATCAGCTCTGTGATGACAAGATTACACCCAGACTTAAACATGCCGAATCAGCCTCAAACCATCAAAACTACGGATGATGACCAAGATTTACAACTGCAGGTATGGATGGTGTGTTTACACTGAGCAACACGTGCAAATATTTCTCTAGTAATATATTGCTTTTTGTTTTTGTCTGTACTTTACAGCTTTAATCATGCAATATAACTTGTCACATTAACAGTATAAAAAGTACAGATGTATATTTTCATATCAGCTCTGCTTTTTTCATTGTAGATTTTTTTTCATACTATTTGAAAACCACAGAGACAAAAAGTAAGTACATTTACTCAAGTACTCAAGTATAACTTTGAGGTAGTATTGGCACTTGTATATATTTTGTGCAACCTTCATACCTTTACCCTGTGTTTCAGAGGGAAATATGTTGCCTTTTAATCCCCTACTTTTTATGATGGTTGTTAGTTATTTTGCAGATTGAGACTTTAAATTCAGCATTTTATAGGCTGGAAATTGTGCAGTACTCTGGAGAAGCATGTAATGCTTCTATCTCCAGTTTTGGGAGTATGACTTTTTATTCATTCTGTTTCTTCCCACATAACCTCTGAGAGGAAACCAGATTCAAATCCAGGCTCTTCTTGCTGTGAAATGACACTCCGTGCTATTCTCACCTTGAATGAAATATTGTGTTGTTAATGCATTATCATGAAGTACATATATGTTTACAAAACACTTTATTTAACTTTCCGGCAGGAGTTCAGCTCATGAAGATGATGAGTGAAAAGTGCTCAGGAAGAGGCATTGAGGTTGGGAATTGCAAAACACAGCAAGTTGACTGTAGTGCCTTTAAAGGACCATACTGGCCATTTTGCATGTTTGAGCCTAATAAATTAAATTTTCATACATGTAATGTTACTGACAATAATTTCCCGAACTATGCTACTGGAATGGTGAATTAAAAATTTTTTTCCTACCTTCCAGACCACCACTGGTTTCAGTTCATTCTTGTATGCTATTAAAATCAACTTGTTGATATTTGAAAAGTTCTTGGGATAGGTAATCCATCGTGAGCAAGATGTGTATTCAGGTTTTTTTTTTTTTTTTAAGAAATTACATAATTTTAGTGTTTAGGCGCAATAAAAAGCACAAAGTGAATGTATGTCTCCACCAAAGAATATAGTCCCAAAAGAAGACCTGTGCTTATCGAAAAAATTTAAACTGTGACTTCATAAGGCTACGTAATTATTAGCAGGTGAAACATCGATTTTTAAGGTGCGTGTATCTGATTTTGAAAGATTAAGAGATTTTGCAAAATATCAGGAAAGCTGCAATATGATTTTATCCTTTAGGAAATGGTTGTCAGTAATGTAACATGTATAAAAATTGAATATATTAGGCTCAAACATGCAAAATGNGGAAATGGTTGTCAGTAATGTAACATGTATAAAAATTGAATATATTAGGCTCAAACATGCAAAATGGCAGGTCTGGTCCTTTAAAGCACCACTGCCAGAGAGGAATGATGTACAGAATGACATGAGTCGATGCTCATGAGAGGCTGATGGGCTGCAAATCATATTTTATTTGAAGCAGAGGAGGGTGCTGGCTACAAGGTGAAGAGGTGGGACGCATACAGCAGGCTTTTGGGAGAACGAATGATGTAGAAGAAGTCAGGGATTCAGCAAAAGGAATGGATAGCTGCAAGACTGAGGGAGGAGCAAACTGTTCCATGATGCTCAGGACTCAAGCAGGGAAGTTTCCCAAGGTGAGGGAGTGAGTGGAAAAGGGAGAACGGTTCTCCAGCGAGTTCATCCATCTCTGTCTGTTTTGGGGGAGAGGCTGGGAGTGCTAAAGATGGATGAGGCATGCAGCGCTAAATCCTGCCCTGTCCAGTCACACAACCCGGCCTGGTGATGAAATAGTGTTTTGGCTACAAGCAGAGACGGCCTGACCCACTCCTTTTTTTTTTTTTTNTTTTTTTTTTTGTGAGCATGGAAATGGGGGGGAGCAAAGAGTTGGACCGACGAGGACGGATCACTCAAACAACACCTGACACGCAGAGGAGCGTGTCAGCAGATAACTGATTCACTGACCATCCAAAACAAAACTGAAACATATTCACAATAATCGACAACCTCAAGCACTTCCAAACTTCTGATCTCCCATGTTAGTTTTGTTTATTAACACACACCACAATAAATGTACATTCATTGATGTTAGTAGTGCATTGTACATATTTGGTTTGTCATCTTTAATTCATGGTTGCTTTGTTTTCATGGTTACAAAATGCTATAGTGCAAGTCAAAGCATGTACGCTAAATTACTTCACTCCTATTAGTGGACGAAGTACTTTATTCAAGTAAAGAAGAAATACCACAATCAAGAAATGGGATTAATCCTTTATTCAAAGTAAAAGTAACCTAATTTTAGCAGTTACATTTTCACAAGTATTAAAACAAGTATTCACAGTGTTCTGCAAAATAAATAATTTAAATAAATAAATAATAAAATAATTTCCAAAATTGGACTTAGTATGTTTTTACAAGTGACACGATGAGTTGAAGAAGAAAAGTAAGTAAATAAGTGAAGAAATAAGGGGGAAAAAAACAGTGGGATNGAAGGAGGGCTGAAGTTAAGAAATTAGGCAGGAGCAAAGGAGGCAATAAAGGATGGAAAGAAAGAATTAAAGATATAAATAGGAAAGAAGATAGACATGAAATAAAGACAGAAGAAAATAAAAGAAAGTAATGTTGGATGTCATGAATTTGAATCAAAATCTTCAAAGGAGATTTTGGAGCTACAGGCATCAGATAAATGTATTACTACAGTGAATTCTTAAAGGACCATAGCAGTGATTTTGCATGTTTGAGCCCAATAAACACTACCAGCACACATTGCATTACTGCCAACCATTTTACTAAATATAAAGCTGCAGTTTAGTTTTTGTGATATTTTACCAAATCTCCTAATCTTTGAAAAAAAACAAACAAATGTTCAGAGGAAATTCAAAGTTTTACCTGCTAACACACATTTGCATGTAGAAGTCACGGTCGTTTAAATTTCTCTGGTAAAACCTATTTACTCCTGTGATTATATTGCCTGGTGGAAATATATATTTTTTTTCAATGTTGGACCAAGTTAAATAAAGTGACTTTGACAAAAAATGTGATAGAAATCATGTTCACTGTGATAGATTACCTATCTCGAACACTTTCAAGTCTCTACAAGTTGATTTTTATAGCATACTGGAATGAACTGAAACCAATGGCTGTCTGGAAGGTAGGAAAAACAATGTGAAAATTTACTGGGTTTTTTTTGTTTTTGTTTTTTTTAAATGGTAGGCAGTAATGTAACGTGTATGCGGGTTATAGACATTGGGCTCAAACATGCAAAACCACAGGTATGGTCCTTTAAGGATAGTAATTTACTTGAGAATAGGAAATTTGATTTGCATAATAAATTTCAGCATTGCATTGGAAGCAGTAAGGTCATTGTACAAAGTAAATAGTTTTTTGGTCATTGCACAATGGCTCGCGCTGATTCTGTCTTATATTTCCTACACAAAGCAAACTTCAGTTTTTCCCTCCAAGGACGGTCATGCTGGGAAATAGGCAAGAGTACATCCCCGTGTGTGTGTGTGTGTGTGTCGGAGAGAGAGAGAGAGAATGTGTGGTTATGAAAGTGCGATTATGAATGTGCAGACGATGTGCAGACATGGCTTTGCGTCAGCTTGACATTGTGTGCTTGTATATGTGAATGTGTGTTTGTGTGGTAATTTCAGCAATATTCCCATGGAATTAAAAGGAATGGCTTCAGGCGGTGCTAGTACTCCTCAGCCTCTTGACCAGGAGGCTCCAGACGGCTGGAATCTTCTTCCAGAGGATATTCTGTGGCCTGTTTCTCAGCTCCAGGCTCTCTGGCAGAGTCGGGCTGTGCACATGTTGAGGCTGCATCCCGTCTGCAGACTCTGTCGCAGCGTAGGGCATGTGTCAAATCACAGAGGGCCGAGATGCCAGCTTCAATAGACAGTTGTTTTTTCCAGCCCAGGCTTCCCAGACCACAAATCCCCTCTCAGAGCGTCTTCTCAGCCAGAATGCCTGGGTTTACCCCACACAGGGCCCAGGGCCTAATTACAAAAGGAGGGAAAAACAGAATTGGCTACTGATTGAGCTTCCTGGGTGAATGTTAATGGCAACCACAGAGGGATATTTTATTCCCTGAAAGGGCTGCAACACACAGTGTGTGGATGCAGAAGTACAAAGGGTTAATGTGGTGCACAGACAAAGTTTTACATATATGAATACAAACACAATACACCATTTCGGAAACAAGCAAAATACTTTGTAAGCTAGTAGAAGTTTCTAGTATCAAGAAATCTATCAATGATGGAAATCTAAACTGACTTAAGACTTTTTTTGGAACTAGTATAAATATTATGGTACAACACACTATACGACCTTAAAACTAGTAAAGAATTTAATTCAAGGCTGTTTAGCTAATAAGCATCATATAAACTTCAGAAATTAAGGTTAAAGAGTGTGGAACTATTTGTCTTTTAATATTTAAAACAAGACAGTTTTTGCTCAATTTTCACAAGACATCATTTGATGTTTCTAGAGGAAATGGAAAGGCCTAAATTCCAATTAATCAATCAACCAATCAGGAACAGCTCAAGTGATTACCAATTGTGGAAAATTTTGCTTAATTCTAGTACAGCTATCTGCCTTATTCTATCTTTTTTAAGATGCAGGCATTAATTTATTTAAAAAAAATCCTGAGACAAGTTGGTTTGTATTGGAAATGGGTTGAAATAGTCTCACTGTAATGGTAGATTTCATCATCTGTTATGACAAAATAAGACTGTCAGGACTTCAGAATGACGTGTTAAGAATTTTAAAAATAGGTCTGATCTGATTCTTGAAAAAAGCAAAGTCACCTTGTTTTCTCATAAGATGTCCAAGGCCAGTTATCTTGAAACATGTCTAATATATCTAGTGCAGATAGGTTTGAAAAAATTATGATTAGGAGGATGGAGTCATATTGAAGGAAGATCTTGAGACATTCCTGAATTTTTTATTTATTTTTTTTTTTTTTNTTTTTTTTTTTTTTGCAGTGCAGGATAAAACATGCTCATGTAATCTATAGGTGCTCAGAAATGCCTCATTGTTGTCTAAACTGACATGACACCATCCGTGCACTGTAAACATTATTATCATCATGTGCTGGATTCAAAGGAGTTCCATGGCGTTGTGCCAAACCTCATTCTGACTGGGAATAATGGAACACATGACACATATTCCTCCACATTCCATCTGTCAGAATCTTGATTATCATGCTGCAGCTCAGTTTTGACTCAGAATTCAGAAATCCCTCCACCTGTGACAATATAATCCACTCGCTTTAATTCTTAGCCTTGACTGAAATGCAACATGCTTCAGTTTTTTAGTAATCTTCTTAAGCATCAATATTAATCACATCCATATGTGATTCATAAGATTTGTAGCCATGCATGGTTTAATTTATCAGTTGGATGCTTCTTCCATCCTCATGTTAGCCGCACGTTTCCTCCCCACTCTCTGTCACGCAGTCGGTCACTTTTAATTTCCCCAAACAGGATAACTGGCAAATGTGGAAGAGTTTAAAAACACAAAGACCTCCAATTAAAGCCCAACTCTCCTCAGCATTGTTTGATATGTGTAAATTATGGCATCAAACTTCCATCTGTAGCACATACTAACATGCAATGTGGTCTCCTGACTTGCTTTGACCGCGTTCGCGTTTCTTAAAGGGCACGTGACTCACTTGCTGTCTCCTTTTGCAGTGCAGCAAGGTTACCATATTACATCCTTTTTGACATATAGCCAGTCAGGAAGCATCATGCTTTTTCTGTGACATAATCTATAAAGTATATATCTGAAGTATCCATCCTCTGTTGTGGAGATTTTTTTTGTTTTGTAGAAGCCTTTTGTGATGGAAGGGAATGGTCTTAACCGTGTTATTGCCACACACTATTTTATGTGTGGTCATGCAGGCACATATGCACAAATAAATACTTGCATCACACACACATTCTGTCAGTGTAAACTTGGCAGGCGCGTGATGCTACCATCTGCTTGCGGCGAGAGGGATATGGCGGGTGGACGACCACAAACAGCCAAGGTAATAGTGATGGGTTCCGCTCAGTCTCTATCTCCCAGACAGCAGCAGACTCCTCATTCCACAGCGTTGGCCTTTGTACAGTGCGAGCCACGGCACAATGACAAACTGCTTCTCCAGTTAACTGGCAGCGAACGTCACATTACTGAGACGTTTACGTAGTTTTGTCTAGCCCAACGTCAAAACAGAATATTTTATTCATGCAGTTTTTACATGTGTAAAACTTGGAGCCAGTTTCCGCCAGTACTTCCAGGTAGAGATATTTTGGTCTTGGAGACACATAAAATTAAAGGATTGACAAATACAGCCAAAAACAAAATAAATGAAACATTTATAAGCTGAGTCCTCAAGAATTACTGCCAGAGTATTTAAAGACTACAAATCCACTACCTGTGGCAGTATTTTATTAGATATTTGGTTCATCTGGATCGCGGACAAAGCAAAAAGTCATGATTATATATTTCTCTATTTCTGGAACGCTACGACAGCCTAGTAATTATAGCAACACTAATGCTACTTATTAAATCTGGCTTTGAAGTTTCTTCAGTCTAATATAAAGTAGGTGTAAATTCTCTGAGATAAATCATTAGTTTTCCTATATTAAATAACAGTTAATAAACTGAATTGCTGTTGCCCCTGTGACCTTCACTTTGTATTAGTCTTGGCTAAACTGTGCAGGTTTTTCTTCAGTTGCTAGAGAGCCAAACCATGGAGTCTGATTTCACCACATATTCCTCTTCAAAGTGGAAAAACAGGAGAAATACATATTACTGTATGTGTAGGTGCTGCATGTAGGAATTCCACAGTTAGGCTTTGTTGCAGTTAACTGTAACACGTTGCAGGGCTGTGTGCATTCCAATCAATATTGGCAGTGATCCACTTTTTCCCGTTCTTAATTATTAATCAGTTATGCATCAAATGGATCTGAGAGAAGAAATAATTAAAATAATATAAGAAGAGGCATATCAAAACAAACATGACTCACATGGTTCTTCACAGTGAATGGATAATGACATTTACAAGAGATCAAGAGACAAGTGACATGAAAGCATCCAATTAATAAATTTAACTACAAGACCATATCCCTCCACCAAGGCCGAACAAGCCAAGACAAACTGTGTCTCTTTCTAATAATGTACTGACCTAAAGAAAAACAAAACAACTATAATAAACCTAATATTTTTCTGGAATTATCTCTGTAATAGTACATTAAAATCATTTGCATGCTTCTGAATCAGCATCATCTCAGCAACATATTCACGGTTGTTTCATGTTTCTGAAACTATTTGTCACTGTGTAGCAATTCCATGAATGTGCGCCCTGTCCAAGCAAAAAATTTTAGACCACCAGATCTGGATCCTTACATCTGGACCAAACTCCAGCTATCAATAGGCTATCATGGGATAACTTTGCCTCTTTCTTTCATAGAGATTGGTCTATTGGTTTTGAATAAATTGACACAAATATTGAAAAATGCCCTATTTTGCAATATTAAGATATAAATGTTCCTGGATTTGGATCTGTGACAAAATTGAATGGGTTCTTCCTTTTGTCACCCAATTCTTCCAAAACAACATTTTGAGTAATCCTGCGAACAAACAAACCAACACACACAGGTGAAAACACAACCTCCTTGATGGAGGTAATAAATATCTTCCAGTAACACTGTATTAAGTGGCACAGTCTTTAGTTAGAATTATTGGAATGACAACACTTTGAAAACAGGAGCTGTATATCATCAAATCCACCGCAGCTCACAGAAAGAGGAGAAAGGTTCTTCTTTAAGCTATCAAATTCTGCAATGTCCAATAAAGTTTACTGTCCCTATGGCGACTGAGACACTTTAGGCCAGTTCAATAATCTCAATTGCCACTGCCTGCTCACATTAGGCCCGCTGTATCACTTGGAAGATCTGGGTAAATAATACATATCACATGCCGAATGATGCTTACTCGTCAGAAGGCTAAAGTTACCTTCATGGTGTCTGTTTGCCAATAATTGCGCTGTTTATACCTCTGGAAAGCTTCTGCAAGATTTTTCTCCCAGAAAAAAATAATCGTTGATGCAAATTTGTTTTGTTGTACACGCTGATTCAATCCAAGATCAAGACTGGTCCGGTTTCCTTACAGCCCAAATTGGGCTATTTTTCCTTCGAGAGGGGGATTAAAAACCCAAAACTATTAAGTTCCTTCACTGGGATCATTACTGTTTTGCCCTTGTGCGTCAACACTCTTATGGTTCTTATTTTCTTTTGATACATTGTTGGAATGTTATCAAGCCCTTAAAGTCATAGAGTCTGCGAGTCTACCTGAATGTGAACGTATTTGAGATAGAAAATGCCTTTTGCCCTACTGAATTACAATTAGAACAGATGGTAGCATAAACTTGGATGGTGGTTGTATCTACATTAGGAAAACTGTTGTGTTGCCAGAGCATTTGTAGGAAAGAGGGGAAAGAGAAGAGTTTAGGTTAATTGGAGTAGGGGGAAATGAGTAAGAGCTGGTTTGACTTAAGCTTTGAAACCTCTCTGCTGTGCTCTATATGATGTAGCTCTGTGCAGATTTATGAGCCAGGCTCAGTCCTATAGACACAATCACAACATAGCCATTATTAACGCTGACAGATCAAGCATGAGTATTTTAGCCATGTTTTATCTTTTCTCTCCTTGATGACATATTCCATCTCATTGCTTATCCTCACTCTGCTACTATTAGCATCATCGCGCCATCAACAGTCTTGCAGCCAAATAAGAACTACAGGGGTTAATTTTACCAAGGCCTCTTCAAGACTTGGATCAAACATTCCTTGTCTGTTAACAGTAAAATAAGGAAAGCAAATGGTCCATCATCAGGAAGCAGAGAGGCAGTGATTTGTTCATGGCCGTCGGGTCCAGCCTGTATCAAATCATCCAGAACATATGTCCTGATCCAGCCTGCTGGCATCTCAGACTACCCTCCTCTCTCCTTGCTGGCCAACTCTAGAGTTTGGGAATCAGGGATGCTGTCACTCATCATCAGCCAGTCAAGTGGGAAGCCAGAGCTTTATATGGAGGCCAAACTGGAGAGAGTCAGAATGACAACAAATGAAGGCCTTCAAATCCCCAGCTGCTATTAGTAAGTTTTATAGAACACAGTAAAGAAATGGTAGTACCAGTATTGTCTGATTAATAGAGCTACTATTACTACTGCTACAACTGTGTTAATTAAATGTGCTAATGGGAAATGTGGACTTGTGAGTTAGGGGTTTGTGATTGGGAACCTAATTTTTACTGGGACTTTAAGGTGTGTGTGTGTGTGTGTGTGTGNCCAGATGAAAATGCCAATTATGCCAGAGGTGGGGCGAGTAAGTCTGTAATTGTCTGCTGTCTCGCCACACCAAGAAAACTGTGAAAGAAAAAATTATGTTTGCTTAGTTTACGTTAACTTTAATTAATATTATATGGTGTGCAGTGCAAAGGCCACCAGCTGGCCCACCGATGGCTGCGGCCATCAGTGGGAAAATGTCAGATGTCAGATGACCAATCCGACCCTGGTGGCCACTTAGTTGCCACTGTTGCCTCAAATGTTAGAGAAGCAAACTTGTGACCGAAGGGGTGGCAGTTCAGTTCCTGGACTGGCAGAAGACATCTGGATGAATGAGCAGCACCTTTCTCTTCAAAATTCCACTGCTGAGGTCCTGAACCCCCAACTGCTCCACTGCATTGGTGCGCTGAGCTGGGGTTTCCATTATTGTGATTGGGAGCCATGCAGTGACTCCCAACCTCACGGTAACACAACCTTCACTCAAATTCTGCCCTCTGCCGCTGCATTCAAAGTTCAACCACATTCAATTTTGACCTTTCTGCTGGTGAACTTTCAAAACACGCAACCAGTAAGACTGCCATATCAACAACACAGTGACGGGACTGGAAGAAATCTGTGTATGAAGACTGTTTTATTAATTTGTTCCTGCACAACATGTTGCCCACAGGTCAAATTTAGGTTATTGTTCTCTTTTCTCATATTAAATGATAGTAGCTGGATTTGCTATTGAACTTCTCAGTAACAGGATAGCATCTTATGCCTGTGCCTGAGAGATATAGAATTTAACTTTGCCTCTTGCGGAAAAAAAAAATGACATTCTCCTCCCTTTATTGCTTTTGTATTGTGAGTAACCACAGTGGGTGATCTATGCAGGGCAAAATTATTTTTGCTGACAAATTTCAGGTTTCCACAGCTAGACTGAGCTTGCGGAGAAGTTTATTTTTATTTTTATTTTTTTGCACCATACAATAGTTTTGAAATTGTCAAACAAAAAGCAGACTGAAGCAGGAAGCCTACAGTGTGGACTTCTTGGATTCTAGTATCTCCAGAGTCTGTTTATGTACTATTTAAATGCAGAAAGCACCAACATGTATTTTATATGTGCAGCAACCTTGAGATCTTTGTAGTTAATACTTTTAGGTATAGATACCAAATGAATAGCGTTTGTGTGTCAAAGTATTGATTACTGTGATACTGATCTGCCCATCCCTACTGAATAACCTTATCACTGGATACCACTGTAGTATTCAGAATTCAAACTGCAGAAGTTATCAAGCCGTATGTGCATATTATAGTCTATAGTTAACCTTTATGCATTATTTAAATACTATATATATATCTTCAGGCAAGAAACAATACTGAGACACTGACAGCACACTGGTTTCAGTTTGAGGGTCAAACATTGAACCATCCTTCTGTTCTCTATACCCACTCATCCTGTGCAGGAGTCACAGGGGACTGAAGCCTGGCCCCGAGTTAAAGAGTTCAGGATACACCCTGGATGGGCCACCCAAGTCTGTCACAGGGCTACTAGACTCACAAACTCATTTACATGCACATTCAGAGGGGAACATATCTATGTTCCCCAGTTCAATATTCTGTTAGCACTCAAATGTCAAACTCAAGGCCCACAGGCCACATCCGGCCCGCGGTACAATTATATGCGACCTGCAAGATAATATCTAATTTTTATAATATAAAAATTATACAGACATATATAATTTTTATATAGACTGGTGCACATTACGGATACTACAAATCCCAGAATGCACTGCAACAGCTGGTGCGTCAATCAACATCTGCAAGCTCCAGCTCCCCTCCCCTCCGTGCCCGTCCAGTCACTTTTTAATGAACTTTAAGCTAGCCTGCGGAAGAAATGGCCAAACTAAAGGTGGACTCTGAAAACAGGCTTTCAGCACAGGTGGAGTTAGAGAAGCTGTTTGCTGCCGTTAACTGATAACCCGTTTGCCTTATTTGCAGAGCTAATGTGGCCATAATTAAAGAATATACCATAAGAAGGCATGATCACATTTAAAATTCTCATTTTACTTGTTGGTGTTAATGAAAAACAAAGAGTGATTTTAGATTTCCCTCGAGAAAAAATACAGTTTTCTGGCTATTTTTGATTGCCTGTAATAAAACTATTTCATTGGAAATGAGTCAGTGAAACACTGCTGACAGAGAGGAAGACATTAAAAAAAATGATGTTGATGTGTTATTTATTTTGACTTTGATCTCTCATTTGTCTGTTTTTTTCCACACCTCTGGTTTGTTCTGAATTCTATAGATGTCTTGGGAGCAGCAGTTAAAGTGAAGTTCATATTAGNACCTCTGGTTTGTTCTGAATTCTATAGATGTCTTGGGAGCAGCAGTTAAAGTGAAGTTCATATTAGTTTATGAATAATTTGTCATAACCTCAGATGAAAATGAGCCCAATTTAAATCTGTTTTCAATAATGGTTGACCCTGTTTGGCCCTCGACTTGGACCCAGTTTTTAATTTTGGCTTCTCTGTGATTGAGTTTGACAGCCCTGTGTTAGCACATATTAAGTGTGTGTTAACAGAATAACCCTAGCCCTAATCCTAACCCATTATGTGCTCTATATTGTGCTATATAGAGCTAGGGAACATATGACCTTGGGAAGATAGGAATGACTGCAGGGGAGCGTATCTATGTTCTCAGGGTCCATAGAGCTGGGGAGAATAGCATCCTGGGAACATCGGACCCTGGGTACATAGGAATGACCCCATTCAGAGTGAGACTTCAAATTTAGGTGTGCAAGTAAACAGTCTGTAGGGTAAACAAGGAATGATTTCATAATTTTACTGTGAAATATTATTTATATTAAGCAAGGAATTCTACCGCTAAAACGACAAAAGCACTTGTCTGTTAAAAGTATAGCATAACAGCTTGTTCTTGTTATCTATGGAGAAATAAGAGAAAAGCATCATAATGCTAGGATGGATCTGTTATTCTTAAAAGTACATTTCTAAGCGATTTGCCTGCCCTGATTGTTCCAGGTCTCTAGTAACCAGAATCATTTGCTGTTGTAATATCTAACATGCTACCACATGTTTTGTTAAGTCATCTTGCCACTTGCTGATCTATGCTTCACTTCATCATAATATGCTGGGTAGTTTATTTGACTGCATCTGAAATCATTTAAAATCATTTGGGATCACCAAATAGTTAATCTAAGTGACCCCGAACACAAAGTACTGGAGATTTATTTTACCCTGGAACTCCATGCATCATTTAAAAAATGTAATGGCAGGCCAAACACACTTTTGGTCAGCACAAGCAGGTCTGAATTACGATCGAATCTTGACCACAATGAGAAATCAATTTGGTCGACATGTGAACTGTCTCCAATTAAATGGTCATCATGGTCCCCTAATCCATCTGATGGCTCAGTTTAAGGAGTATCAAAGTTCTGTCTCAGGATCCAAACCCAATATGATTTTATTTTTGACACATTCTGTACCAACTTTTTTATTTGCATGGCCAACACCAGTCCAACCTGAGGACGCTGTATTCTTATATTCTCAGAAAAACATTTCATATTTCCGAGAAAAGGAATACTCCTTTTCTCAGAAATATCAAGTCACCATTTTGACCATGAGAAAGCAGTGTTTTTTTTTCCACGTAGTTTAAACAACAACGTTTCTTCCTCTTCCTAGGATGGATGACCAAGCGCCAATTGACTGATTAAATCACAGTCCAGTATTAACCTCACACAGACGTTTCACCAGGCTTTCGCCATTGAGGCTTGGCAGTTGTGTCACCAGTGTACCAAACACAACACCGCGATCATGGTGGTCCGACGGCCTGTTGAAGGATTGTTCTTTTGCTAGTTAAATACTTAGACTGGATAAAGAGAGATGTGATAGTTTTGGCGAGAATGCATGTCCGGTTTTAATGAGAACCAAAGCTCAAACCTGAAGTTTGACATCTACAGATGCCTTCATCAGGCTTTTTAGGGACAGTACTACATCATTAGAAATTGTTGATCCAATACTGATTGTCTATTGGTTCCTGTTCTTAAACATTTTTAATAAAAGCTACAACATAAGAGACCCTGCAAACATCACCACTTCGCCCCCTGACGATTAGCCATGCCGCTTCTATAATATCAATATATTGCTCAATACATTTTAAAAGTGATTTATTCTTATTCTTGTTATATTCTATTACATTTGGCAACCATGGACTTCTTACCTTTAAATTAAAATGTCCAGACAGGTCTCCTTCCCTGCACGTCTCTCTGAATAATCACAGAGTAACTCAAACCATTGGATGATAAAACAGCTTTACATCTCTGTCATGCACATAATAAAATTGACAAAAAGGAGATGACTTTACAGTTGCATTGCCATTCATCTGGCATTCTGGCAGTAATGCAGCTCCACACTTGTTGCATCTCCTTTGCTTCTTCTGTGCTTCCCTGATGTTTTTGCAGCAGAAAACTAGATGCGTGGCAACAGGCAGTGACTTCAAATCTGATGCTGACACACTGGTTTATCAAAAACACCTTAGAAAATATGAAATGCTTTGTTAGCCTAGCTTGCTGTATGTTATTGCTAACAATGAGTATCAGAATCCCATCACAATCAACAGCACCATCTCCAGTCTGCATGGAGCTTGACAACATGAAATACCTCAGCAACTGACTGTGTGGTATGAGTGGGCATCCATGACGTTTCAGGAAGGAAAAGCAGTGTTTGAGTGACATCCATCTTTGCATTGCCTATTTTACCATCAGTTTTTGTGACAGATGACTGATTGAGTCATTTGTAAGTAATATCAAATGATGACAATTGACAGGTGATCAACTGGAGCATCCCTACTGAAACTGAATGAAAACAGGGTACTGCTATTCTGCTATTGGCTGGTCTTTGATGCCAGATGATGTCAGTAATATATTATGACATTTCTGGCAATGAATGATAGTACAGTTAACCAGACACTAACACAAAAATACTGATATGTTCAGGTGATGATGTTATGTTCAAGTAAAAGCAGAACAGAAAAACCTTTAGAATCACAAGCTGTTTTCCAGCCATATGCTACCAAAAGCAGAGGAGATCCAGTATGACCACTAGAGTGTATGTTACATCCTCAAAGCCTTTGAAATGAATTGATAGCTGTTGAATTATTGTAAGTGTTTTGACCTGCTCCACTAATGAGTAATCTGTTAGAAGGCGTTCGGGTCTCCATGTCAAATTTGACTTCGATAGAGTGCTTGGCTCAACTGAGAAGGGCTGTAAGTGAACTAAACAGAGCCATTAGAGTTGGGTGAATGACTGGTCTGGCCTGAGAGCCCCCCCCCCCCCCCCCCNCCCCCCCCCCCCTTGAGCAGCAGGGGTCCTGTGGTAGGAAGTCATGGTCTATAGAAGGCAGGCAAGGGGCTTGGGAAGCGTGAAGCACAATACACATGGCCTGCTGGCTGGACCAGAGTATGAAAGAGATAGGGTATCTGGGAAAATATGTGGATAGTTTTGATTCATCACATTTAGAGACAACAGATGACACTGAATATCACTATCTATCTTCCTCCAGCAGTCTCCTGTCCAGGATAACCAGCGAATTGCTTTTGTACATTACAAAAATGTTATTTCTTCCTCTATTTTTGTGTTTTATCTGTTTTTTCCTTGTAAATCTCATGGAGAAGTAAATAGTTTTAAGAGGGGAGTGACCTTTTCAAAATATACAGACAGGGAAATGTGAATGCAAGAAAATCTCGAGGTGAAAGTACAATAAAAATCACAATTGCTTTAATAGCAAAGAATATGAATGTCAACATTGTGAAGTCTCCCTTTAGTCCTTCAGTCTTCCCTCCCTTTGCGCTGTGGACAGACTGTACTTATTTTGGACAGACCCAGTGGTTATCACTTCAAACACATACTTATTCTTGCATCCAGGAGGTTTTTACCTGTGGTTGCTTGTACTTCCAACAGTCATGAAATCCTAAAAACCTAAGGGTAACATAAAAAAGCCAACTGCTAATGTGTTTACTTTCAACAGCTCAGATCCCTTTCATGTGATCTCTCTTTTTGGGAGCTTCTGGCACCTGTTGGGGGGTTTTCTAAGAGGCAGGGGTCAGCCAGACAGTCCTCGTCACCCCTGTGGCTCAGTTCAAGAGCCAGTCTGAACTGGACTGGAGAAAAGACCTTAAGTTGTGGTTCTGTATAATTTCTGCTGTGATGAAACAGTGATATCTTTGGAATAACAGTAGTGGTGAGCAGTGAAATGGTGCCATGTATAGAATCCTGATAGATTTGATCATTACATCAGTCCTCCGTTGATTGTTCCGCCCATGATGAAAGTCCAACCATTTGATCATGCACCCATACACACATAAACTACTTTACAACTCAAGAGTCCCTGAGTGGATAAGGCAACACTGAAGTGTATCCCCACCTTAGACAAATCAAATCAGCTGCATTAGTTCAGGAAGTAGTGCATAAGATGAAACACCCAGGGCCTTGGGGAGGTGATTGATTTCTCTTTGTTTCCTTTACCTCCTCCACCCCTGAATCTGTCCATTGATCCCAATGCTCTGCCCTGATACCGTCCCATGGGAGACCAGAAACATCTGAAGGTGATCAGGGAGGGTATATGCAAACCTCATCTTGTAGAGGCCCAGCTGTTGCAGCTACAATGAGACGATCATCGTATCTGTGGGGTCTTGGCAGGATGACTCACGTTGGGTTATATATTGGTCACAGCAGGGCTTCCGTTTTGGAAGTTCGTCGCACTCCTCAGAGGATCATCTTCCCAACCACCACAGGGCTAAATTCCACATGTGCGTGTTAACTCGTGTTACTTTTAGTCAAGGCAGGGGGTTCAAAGGAGAAGGATCAGCAGGTGTTACGTGTTACTTCAAATGAAGATGTTGAACCCTCATAACATGAGATGGATAAATGGTTTAGGAAAAAAGAATGGATTGATCAGGGTGGAAATTGAAAAATAAGCAAGTTTAAGTCAGCACGAATCACCTCTGAAGACTGCCTGCAGAGGCAGAAATGAAAATTTCATATAATACAGGTACGTTGCTTACTTTGGACTATAACAACCCTATATAACTACAACAACAAAGTAAGGCTGCCTTTACTCTTAGTAAGTGTAGTTTTGTTGTTCAAATTATCCACAACCTCACTGTTTTCCTGATGATCTAAGGGTATCATTACTTTGCATTTCAAACTGGTTTCGGAACATCAACTTTGAGCTGGCTTTTAGTCAACTGTAAACCACCATTAGTTCATTGTTAGTCTACATTAGTATAATTTCTGTCTTCCGAAGAGGAGACTCTTGGTAAATCAGATCAAATTAGATGATGCACCACTTACTGGATGTAATACAAAGATGCGCTTTGGTCTGCTGGCTGCACCATCAGATGAGGTTGCTGCTCATCAGATGAGTCACTGTCAATAACATCGATGAAATCTTCACTTTCATACTGGCATGAATCTGACTTGTAATGAAACATTTGCTTTCTCCATGCAAATAAATTATTTTTTTGCCCCTGCACCAAGGACAAAAAAACAGCCTGTAAAGTCGTAACAAAATCCATCTGACAAAACACATTATACACAGATTATAATAGCATAAAAAGTGTACAAATCAGTAAATAACCAGTACAGATATGTAGAACTGATGGGGTTGAGGGGAGTTGTCAGCTGAGATTTTGTGTTGTTTTATTGAAACAGATTGTTCTTGCATCTGTCCAAGCTGCACTGTGGCATACTGTGTCCTCTCTAAATGATGATCATTTACCAATCATTGATCTTTACTGGCTTTTTATACTGCCTGTATAACACTACAGCTACTCCAGTTTAATTCCCTGGCGTGTGTTGGAGACTGTAGTGAAACAATTCTATACGTTTTGTCATTCCTGTAACTTCGACTTTAGTGCTCTGCCTTCAACACTTTACGATTTATGGAGGGGCCATTCTAACATCTATGAGAGGTTTATGAACCCCAGTAAAATGTTATTTTGTTCAAATGGTCAGACCACAAACCATCCAATCGTGGCATTAACAGTCAGTATTGACCTGTTTTTCTGCTGCGGCCTGCTCTTATGGCATTCAGTCAAGACTGTGAAGACAGGCCTCCTGCCCAAACTTTTGCTTGAATGGAGAGAGCAAACTGAGCCAAACACTTCTACTTTACAATAGTCGAGAAAATTTGGATATCTTCTGTGGTCATTTATTGGTTCAGGTCCACCTGGATTCCTTTTTGGATCATCGCATCAAACTGTAGGTTACAGGGATTTTTCTCATGAACCAAAGATCGCACAAGGTCAAATAGTTTACGACGTTCCATGTGGTCTTTGCCATGTCTGTCTGTTTGTCTTTGATAATATCTTTCTTCAGTGTTTATTCTGAGATTGGGATGAAAATGGATATTGATAGGCATCTTGGCTATCCCATTGACTTTTATGACTTTAACAATGAACAGAATATTGAACTCCATAAAGTTCTCACAGTATTCTATTTCAATAAGTAATAACTTCTGCATTGACTTCCATTATTTAATTTGATTGCAATGTTGTATCAGATCGGATATAGAAAATGCTTATTTAACTTGTCAATTTGAAGTCCTTCATGAATATCAAAGTTATTGACTTTTGGACTTGCCCATCATTATTGTCTTACTGCTACACAATCAGATGCTTTGAAACCACACACATTGCTATCTCTGCGCAGTTCTATCCATTCTTTGACATTGAACGCAGACACGCAAGTACCGTGTCTCCATCACATCATTTTCAGTCACAAAGAAGAGCCTGTATTTTAAACAGAATTCAATGTGGTTATTTAGAACAACACACTCAGCAATATTCTTCTTTTTGGACTTTTGACAAGCAAGACATCTGTTATAGGTTCCTCTGTGTAAACAGGAACACAAATGGCACAAAATTGTATTTTTATCATTACTTTTCCTGGAGAAAATCTCTACGTCTACTTTTGTCAATTTCAAATGGCATCAAGACCATCATCATATGCACGACTTCACTGAGTGATAATTCCTGAAATTTGGCAAAAAAAAAAAAAAAAAAAAAAAAAAGTGCAGACCATCTTAAACTGGACAAGTGAGAAATAAAATGTCTCACCACAAAAGTATAACATGAAAGAGACATGACTCAAAACAGGCAGTGGTTTGACACAGAAATAGTGCAGTGGAAAGTAAGACTGTTGTGGTTGTAGTGGTACATACTCCGCTGACCCAGGTTCTGTTCTCAGCTTGTAACACAGGGTCGCTGAGTGTAAGTGGAGTTAATTTTTTTCCCAAGTTCATCTTTAACCACATCAAACCTTCACCAAATTGTGTCAGCCACTTAACTTTCACCAAATTATAATGTTGTATTTGTCTAAATCTCTCTTTCTAAATTACCTTTAACCAAAGTTGTTTGGCCTATTTGGTGTGATTCCAGCAAATCTTCTGTTTTGTGGTTCAGGGAAGATTTTTTAGCCTTGATCCTGTCGAATCAATCAATCTGTATGAGTAACACCCTCCAAATTTTAGCCAATTCAGAGATACCCATGTAGATCAATATGTGATCACAGGTGAACAGAAAAGTCTGAAAATGTGACAGGGAATTTATTGGATAAAATAAAAATTGGATGGTGGTATCCCAGTGTGACCAGGAAATTAGATTTATAATAGTCAAAAGGCTAAAAGCTTCTCTGCAAAACAAAAACTAGAAAAGGGCATCATTCTCTACTTCCCAGTGGACTGTGTGTGTGTGTGTGTGTGTGTGTGTGTGGCCCCTGACTTCTCCCGGAAGTCAGGGGCCACATGACTGCAAGAAAGATCTCTGCACCAGAGCTCACACGACCCTCACTGATGGCTCATCAGCGAAAACCATCCTGCATGGGATTTTTTAAGGTCTGAAATAACAACAAAGAATAATGTCGGCACCAGGCTGCAACCCATGCTAATGCTGACACACCTAGTAGTGTTCAACTGATGCTCCACACCCTATACCCAAATGCTGCAACTGTATAATGTTCATAAGTTATGGATTGGCTTATTGGGCTCTAATTGGAGGCCTGAACAGAAGACGTCCGTTCTCTGTCACCCAGACAGCAGCCATCACTGGGTGCACAACAAGATGTCAACTTATTAGCTGTCATACTTGTACCAGGATATTGGATTTCTCTAAAATAATGTTTTGGGTTTCCAAGCAGCTCCTCCTGCCCAGTGTTTAGTCCAGACTGTTCAGTTGGCCCCCAAACCCAAGTGGGTCATGTGAAAATATTGGATAGTGCTTCAAAACCAATGAGAATGTCTTAACAATACCCAGAGGCTAAGCTTGTGTTTCCTTAAATTGTATCCACAGTGATTCTCCGCATTCATCTGCAATTTGATCTCAAATGACAGTCGGAGAAGAATTTGTGTTTTCTAAGTGAAATAAACGATGTCAAAATGATGTGAAATTTAAAAATGACTTTCATAAGAAGTTCCATGGGAACAATATATCTGCCTACCACTATGTAAACTTACTGTGAGGCTCTTGTCCTGCTATCTTTGAGGATTGTTGATGAGGAGAATAAAGTGTCAAAAAGGCACTAAAGGCAAAAGCATAAAGGAAGAGGACTCTGAGTCTGCTTCAGGAAGCTCTGGGCATTCACGTCTCATCTTACAGCTCCTTAATACTGATTGGATTGAGGAAGGGCGGGGGACACTGTGTCTGGAGTGAACGTGTCTCTTCACCTGCCAGTCCGACTCCCCAGAAACTACACGGCTCACCCAAGGGTCACCCTTCAATAGATTACACTCGTTTCAACAGCTGAGAGCAGCAGGATTATTGGTTAATAATTGGTTAATAATAAACAACATCAAATTGCAAACAATCTTCACCGTTACATGTCATTTAATCAGATACTAAAAAAATCTCCGGTGCCAGATAGACAGGTGAAGAAATCTATAGGAAGAAGCAAGAAACTTTCACGTTCTTGATGTTAGAGACGATTCTGCTATTTTTACTAATATTGTCAACAAGCTTATTTCCATGACCTGCAAGGTCAGACGTCCTTACATTTCCCTTCCAGTTTTACTTTTAGTCAGTAATACAACCAGGCAAATGTACAATGGACAACAATGTGGCTGCAGCCATGCAAAGCATCCTATTCCCCGTAACTTTGAAAAACAAAACAAAATATCTTAAAAACTATTGCTATTGCCTAGTTGCTTTGGTTGGTGTAGTCAATGATAACCGTTGAAGTAATTTTACATATTTTGTGTTAATTTTCTATTGTAGTTTACTATAATTTTCTATAAAGCTGAAATCTGTCTCTGTATGTTGTCATTGTATAAAACAGTGATCAAGTCATAACTTTGCACCATTTGTGATCTGGCATTATGGTATTTATGTTTCATTAGTTCTCGTTTACTGTTGGCTAGAACGGGCCAGCCTCCCTCCCTCCCTCCCTCCTACAGAAACCTTGTTGAGTGGTTAGGTGAGGTGAAGATTAACTCCTCATTAAGTTGAGGTTTAGGGTGCAATTTTACCTTTGGTAAGTCAACCTTTTTTGGTGTATCCCAGTTTACGTTGAGTTAAATGTTAATTGACAGCCTAATTGCTCTTGTGCGACTGTCTCTAAGTCATTTTTATTACAACAGCTCAACATCCTCAAAGGTTACAGATACTACTTACAGTAATGACAGCTAACTGAAATTATGTTTGAACCCAGTTCAAACTACAACACAGCTGGCAGAGCATTCAGAGTTGCACTCAGTAAATCATCTCATCAACGTTAGCCAGTTCCAACTGGCTAATGCAACTTACTTTATCCTTCCGCACAATGCACACACCTGCACAAGTCCTGTGACTTCATTACAGGACTGCAGCTTCTGTTTGGTGAGCTGACACAGTGTTATTTGTTGCCACATGAGGTAAAGTGGCCATTTATCACAAAGTGAATAATGCAAACATTAGCCAAACACGATGTATGCACACAGATAGCTAATGGGTTTATTACAATATAAATCTAATATATCTGATCAGCTCAATGAAGCTATAATAATGATGAATAATGCTGCACTAAGGAGGCTGCAATCCCTTATCTTTTTTTGTTTCCACAATGCAATGTCATCATTAACCTTTGTCTTAAGTTTAGAAAATTTCTCTCTCCTTTTTGTCTTCTCCAGACAGATTGTTCTTTTTTATGCTATGAGCAGAAAATCCCAGTGAAAAGTTGAAAAGTTTGTCACATATGTGTTATTCTGTTGATGTCGCTGTGTGAAACTACAAAATTTGCAAAAGAATATGTAACTTGTTGGCTTTAGTCAGCCAGAAGGTTGTGAGCTGGTACTTAACAGCTAGTAACAGTGTCGAGTCAGCAAGTTTAGCAAGGCAAACACATCCATCTGAATGTGTAGCACTACTCAACCACACAGCTGACATAAAATTGTGATATTTCAACAAAATAAGTTATAGATTTCCACTTTACTGTTTGCTAATTCATGGTAAGAAAATGTTTTAGTCATGGTCATGGTTTGGCTCATCTGACAAAGCTCCAAAACTCAGGAGGGAGACCACACCCCCCACTCAGCAATGTTATAATGGGAATACCATGTTTTTAACTGTCTATGTGTGACAACAGTCAGCGTCAGCAGTCATAATAGAACAATAGTAAACCTCCCAAGTCATAATTCTACCTCAGAGGCAACAGAGGCTCTGGCAGGATTGCAGCCACTGCAGCTGAATAAAAATGGAACACCGTCAAGGTCACAGCGCCACAATCCACTCAAATGCATTGCTTTGGGAAGTGGGAGATGTTGAAACATTTGTTTTTCATATTGCCTTTGTGGGAAGGATTTGATGAGTGCTCTGTTGCATTAGCACAGCATGATGTGCTGCTGTAGGAATTGCATTCAATTTCATGTCTCCCTAATTACAGCCACTAAGCTCTCACTCTCTCAGCGTCAATTTACACGAATGTCTCTTGGGACCTACAATGCCATAGGAGCCATCAGCTATACCATACTCTATTCATACATAATTTTAGTGCTTTAGTACCCTCTTAAGTTCTATTAAAAAGGCCCTTCAACAACATCATTTAGAGAGTTTGCATCTGAGGATCAAGCAAACGCAGCATGTGTTTCATTTTTAAGCATCAACTTTTCCCACAAGAATTATAAACGAAAACCAAACATTGAACCCCCTCAAAAAAATAGCCATTTATGATTAAATATATTGACCTCAAATGGAGGTGGGAATGTTTAGGACTTCCCAAACTGGATAATGTCAAAATCTTTCAGCACTTTATTGCCAGGATATTTTATACTTGTCACGCTGTGCCCTCAGTGCACCTGGCTGTATAAATAAGACAGTGATTTGTGTAGGAACAGTTAATGATGTTTGGAGGTATGGAATGGTCATGAAAGCATTAGCTAAGTAAAAAGAATGAGCAGGACTTATCCAAAATACACACTCCTGTGCGGATGGCTCGGACATTGTCCAGATCTTGGTCACATAAAATCAGTGTGTTGTCCTCTGTCTCCTTTCTCCACCTCTCTCTCTCTCTCTCTCTCTCTCTCTCTCTCTCTCTCTCTCTCTGTGCTGTCTGAGCTTGGGAACAAATGAAAATGGACATGCAGTTAATAATATTAAAAGGAGTCAACATTGGCTGTCTCCTATGCCCTATACCTCTGTCCCTCTGTCCTATCCCCTTGTTAGAGAGAGAGAGAGAGAGAGAGAGAGAGAGAGAGAGAGAGAGCGTTTCAATGATAAAGTTGATCTTTTCCAAAATACACCATTGCTGCCACAATAAAGAAGCCGTATACAGCCGTCTATGTACCATCACTTCTCTATTCATTTCAAAAGGCACATTTGGAGGAGTTTGGTTTTAAAATGTTAACTTTGCTGCTGGCCATTTACTGTAACACGATTATTCAACATTTATCCTTTTTTTTTTTTTTTTTTTTTTTTTTTTNTTTTTTTGAGCAGAAAAAACCCCCTCTGCTGAACAGGAAGTGATGTATTTTATGTTTCCTGTTAGGTAAACTAGAAGGTAGTTTCATAGCTGGAAGGACTATACCAGCAATTTTTCCATGTTTTAGCCTATTTGCTAGAAATCATTGCCATTTCTTCTTAGTATTTTCTGTAAACCATGCTGTGAGTTTCAGATTTTTGAAACGTTAGAACTGATTTTTTTATTAGGCTCTTGAAAGTTGCTTTAGTTGTGTAATCCGTCACGTTGATCATCAAATTGGCATTAAATTTTGTCAACAGACATTTCAAATCGCTCTGCACTTGCATCTGCGTTACCACGCAATGATAACGGACGTTTGACAAAACCTCATGCAGACGTGGTCTTCACTTTGATGGACTGCACAACTGAAAATAGCTCAAGGACTCCGGTAATTGATTTTCATACCATTGAGAAATGAACAGAAACCACTGGGAGCCTGGAAAGTGGGAAAAACACAATCAAAACGATAATATACTATAACATGCATTTGAAAATGATAACAAGTAGTTTAATGTACCTATGTAGTTAAACAGTTACAATTTAGAGAAACACTGCTACTATCCTTCATGTCTCCTGAACTCATACTCCATAATGAGAAAATGCAAGGAAAAATATATCATAGTACTGGGAAGATAAATACTGGGAAGTATAGTGCAGAATTGCCAAATATTAGAAAAAAAACAAAATGTTAAGAAATGAATAAAATGTGATAAACTGAAAGCAGACAGCACAGGCACAAAGCATCAGTGGAAAATGTGATGTCATTTGGTATCATTTTCTGAATCTGTCTGGAATTTTTTTTTTTTTTTTTTTTTGAAGATGAAGCTAATGGAAACAAGTTCTCCTGCGGACTACCAAAGACTGATATTACTGCACTGTTTGAAATATAGCAAGATATGACTGCAATAAATCAACCTATCATCTTCATATAACGTTACACACTGCCTTTATCGAGTACATTTATGCTTGAGTGACTCATCATTTTCACAGAGATCATCCCTCGCACACTCCTCCCCTCATTGCCACCTTTCACCCCAGAAGAGGGTTTATATTCCAGTTCAGCGCAATACTCCAATGTCCCTCAAGCCACACAAATGCTTCTTATTTTCACTGCAACCTCTCTACATCTCTTTTCTGAGGCTTTTGCCAGAGCAGGACTTGGGAACTTGGGTTTAGGAAAGAAAAGGCCCGTTGGCTGCCAAAAATGATTGGTGGTTAAGAAACAATGGCACACCCTGTGCGAATCTCACTGCTCCTCAAACCCCAGACATCCTCCTAGCAGTAATCTTCTGTTCCTTTTATTTGTCAGATCATGGTTGCTTCCATCAATTGGCTGTGTCAGCTTTGGCCCAGGAACATGGAGACCTGACCAACATGGTTGTCTCTCTTGCCAAAAGGACAGAGAAGAAAGGAAGATGGAATGAGAGAAATGCTTTAATTGCTGCAAGAATCTAGACACTTTTGGAAAATTTGTTTGAAAAATGTGTGGGTAATAAGACAGAGGCGATGTTAAGTGACAGTG
The DNA here is from genome assembly GCA_014773175.1 of Lucifuga dentata. Classification (NCBI taxonomy): domain Eukaryota; kingdom Metazoa; phylum Chordata; class Actinopteri; order Ophidiiformes; family Bythitidae; genus Lucifuga; species Lucifuga dentata. Next base: position 47,228 of record VXCM01000102.1, on the reverse strand, counting down.
TGATCCAGGGAACTCACATTCGTTGTATGTGCAGTTGCGACTTGTGTGGCATACTCTCTTGGCTTGGCCTGGGTCATGTTGAGACAACAGTGGAGAATTGCGACCAATTATAAAAGTGTGGGTGCATGTATTTGTATCAGAGATGGGGTGGTGGTGGTTATGGAAATGCAGAGGGAAGCCATGGGTAATTGATGTTGACAGATGTGGAAGGAGTCAACTTGTCCAAGATGCAAAGGGAAACAATTGAGGGAAGGGTAGTGAGCAGAGCCAGTTCCCATAGACATGAAGCCAACACATCACAGCCTGCTAATGACAATACAAAGTATGAGGTTTTTTTTTTAATGTACTTTGCAAGTGAGATCATACTAGGAGTTGACATAGTTCACAGGAGTTGGTTTAATTCTGAAACATCTTTTGTCACAATACAGATTAATTTTCCATTTCAGAAAGTTTCTCTATAAGAACTCTTTGTACAGTAGCCTACACAGTGTGTATTTTGTATGGATGATGTGCAAAAGGAACTTCAGCTTTAGGATTGTGCTGAAAACTGTGAAAGTGATTATTGCCATTGTGGTTTTGTCTCAGTTTCAAATGTGTGCTGAAGCTTTATTCAGTGTTCGATTCTGACAAAAAAATATATACATATTTGAATAAAACACAAAATTGTGTCATCAAATGCCTCTCCTCATTCACTTTTGAGAAGTTCATTGCAAAGAGACATTTACGCTCTTTTCAGTGAGTTTATTGGAAGGGACGACTGGGGAGAGCAAGATTAATGGCTTCAACTTTATCTTGGCAAATCAAATTCCAATAAACCTCAAAGAAAAATTAAAACCGGGCCAATGTGAGCACTAAACTGTGACTTGATTGATGTAGGAGGGTAAAATGGTTCCAAAACCCTGCAGGTGATTCTTTTACAGTCCGATATCCATATTAAATTGGAGGTTTTATTAGTGGGTGACTGTTGACATGAGGCTGCTCTTTTCCTAAATGAAGTGCTGCTCACCTGGTTGTACCTGTCAGAGAGAAAGATTTACGATCTTCTAGACATATAATATATCAGTGTATAAATTCCAGGGCATTTCATTATAACGCTCTATTCTCCATTTAAACACTGCTAATTTGAAGAAAATTTGTTTCAACAAGCAGGACTGAGCGTCATATTCAGAATCCCTTGTGTTGTCAAAATGTAATGTATTCAACAGACATATTATCATGAATGGTTGCTAAGTGGTTAGCACTGTCAGCTCACAGCAAAAAAGTTCTGGGTTCAAATCCAGCTGTGTGGAAGTAGCATATTCTTCCTGTGTCTGCAGATCAGGTGAATTGGAAACTCCAAATTACTCATAGCTGTGAATGGAGTTTCAGTTTGTTTGTCCTGTAATAGAGTGGCAGCCTTTCCATATGGAAGATTATAAGGGACACGATTAAAAAAAAAAAAAAAAATACAGTGAAATATAATACACATTTACGAAATACAATACATGTTTTCATTTCATTTCCATACACACATTTACTGTGTCATAATTAAGTGAAAAACATAAGGTATAGTGCATTTTTTTTGAATGATTGAATTAATTGTTTTTCATTGTGACATGAATTTTTCATGCCACATTACAATCAAATCACAGTATGGTGAAAAGAAAAGATCAGGGGTTTTTCATTTCACTGTTGTCCAGCAGGGGGCAGCGTAGATGTGCCAACACTAAATACAAAGCCCACTCATTTCTTTTTCTGAAGGAGCTGCATTATTATGCCAGAATGAAAAAGAAAGCACAGTCCAATCACAGTGTGGGGGCGGAGCTTAAGGTATAGCTTCTTCTGAACGTGCATTAGCAAAGAAATGAGAGGGCTTTGCATTTAGTTTTGGCACATCTATGCCCCTCCCCACCCCCACCCTCCAATGGTTGTTGCTTTTGGGGACTTTTAGCTCAGTGTTTTGGTTCTATAGTTGTCTCTCAATGATTCTCACATCCCCTGATATAAACAAGCTCTAAAAAGTCAACCATATGCTACCTGTTCAGAAATGGCTAAGGAAGAGTTAGCAAGTGGCTGGTGAAGTAGCAGCTGAAGACCATGATATTTTTTCAGAAACTGCTGGAGACCAAAACTAATTTAAAAATATTGGACTTAAATTTGTCAGGTGGCCAAAAACATGGTTCCAACTGAATGCTCGTGTGCTTGCAGAAAAGAGGCTAACTTTAGCCATTAGCCAACCTGATGAGCCAGCTGTACATCAGGGCTGCATGTTAGCTTATTTTAGAGGTTTTCTGCCCCCTAATGGCCAAAATCACTAAATCTGTTTTGATTTATTCAAAGTTGCAGACATTTCCAAAGATCATCTTTTGCCTCAAAATTAAAGTAGTTAAGTGTTTTGATATGTATAACTCAAAGCAGCGATAGCAGGAACTAATAGTCTAATAGTTGTATTATGAGTCACTACGCAAAGAGAAATATTTTAGATTTTGTTTGATGATTCAAGCCTTTGTAGGTGAATAATTCATCTCAGTTCACTGTATACCAGTCCATGTATTTCAAAAAGTTAATCTGACACAGAAGAGTTATAACCATTTCATAAAAACATTCCTCTCTCTATCTCTTACTGTGACTTTCTCATTTCCCACTCTCCCTTTTTTCTGCTGTCCTCCTTGTTTTAACATTCTTTTATATCTACCATCTGCAGGCTGCACATTTGAAGGTTAATACAGTTAAATCCAGGCTCCCTCTCCTCAACTCCTTTCACTGCAGGATGCCCTGCTGGCTTGGGGTTCAGAATAAGGGCAACCTGGTAATGGTAGCAGAACTGAGGGGCGAGGCTGGGGGCAGGCCAGAGGGAGGCCTGATGGATGGAAACCATTATTGGTGTAGGGCTCCTCCAGGCCTGGGTCAAAAAGGGCCAACGGAGAACCAGACTAGATAAATATGGATGACCTGACAGGAAAACATGATTGTAACCTCTTTCACCCCACTGAGACCTTGGACCATTTCGTAAAGTGAGAGTCTTTATAGTTTAGTGTATTACAAGCCACTCAAAACATTGAAATACAGACAAAGACAAGTGCCTGAGCACATAAGCACACACAAATACAGAACACACACACACACACTGCTCCAGCTATCTTTGCTATAGTGTACCTCAGTATGTGTCAACATACATCACATAATATCATACGGACATGTCTAATATTTGCAGCAACACACCAACTTGTGGCCTTTATGAATACTTTAAGGTTTATAGCTTTAGCTGCATTTATGCTAAGACTCATTAACACCTGTTTAGAGACACAGGACGGGGCAAAGGGACGCATGGTGCTGGAGAAGAAGTGGATGCCAGTGTGGTGGTCTGTGGTTGCGTGCCAGTCAGGCCATCAGTGTAGGAGGAGGCCATCCCCGTGAGGGAAGATATCACCATAGCCTGGTTGGCTGACAGCTTCAGGGCCCTTATTGGAAAATCAATGTCCATTTGTGCGTCCAGCTCACCTGGCTGTCTGCCAGCTCGGCTGAAGTCACCTAATGAAGCCTGATCCCGTTACCTGATTCCTGATTCATGGAGTCAAAGTGACTTTGCAGCTGAAGTCATCCACCCATCAGGGACCTTGGGGGCGAGGTCAGTAGAACCATGTAGCTCGTTGTTGTTGTTGTTGTTTGTTGTTGCTGCTGTTGTTGATTAAATTCCTGTTCTTCTGGTCTTCTTGTTGCGTGATGGAATCCTGACATTCAGATTTGCTGATCTTAGTGATCATATGTAAAAATAGATGGTGTCCATTCATAAACCTATAACTTTGGGGGGAAACCTTTGGATAATGTTGTTGAGATTAAATGAATAGTTTTAAAGTTCATCACTATTTTAAACTCACTGCTCATGCTATACATAAGCAACATACACTTTCTGTATCCACCCTGTATTTCCAGTTAATTATTGCTAAATTAATCACTTCCTAATAATCTTTTTATGTTCTTCTATTTCCTTTTGTTTTATTGGTTAAGCAATCCTGTTCACTCATTGGCTGCCCAGATGTGGAGGAGGACCCTGTCCAATGAGTGAGCTGCAGAAGCCTGTTAATTAGGTAATACACAGTATATTTACCAAAAACATGTGACTGGCAGCACAGTCACCATTAAAACCTAAATTCTACTCCAACTGAGACAATAAATCAGTTATTTCAAGTGTAAATCAATGTTTGTACTCCAAGTAACAGACTGAGATTATGAGATTATAAATCATGTTACTCCTTGTAAATGATCCAGAGACTGATTAAGCTACAAGTCATGTATATTCAGCAATTAACAGAATCCTATTAACTCCATTAATTAATAGGACTTAGTCCAGATTTTTGCCTTTATCGCAGTACAGACAAAAGCTGGAGTTGCATTTTAAAAAACTGATTGCTCTTTTTCATTGTTAGAAAACTAAGGAAACCCCTCTGCTTAATAGCATACCGTAAATGACTCATACCAGGGTGGAATGCTCGAACCAAAAGGCTGACTGTATCTCAAATTATGCATTGTACAGTAGATTTTAACTGTGGTCATCTTTTCAAGCTTTGTGCATAAACCACTGAGGGTTTTATTCCAGTTACTCCAGTCACAGTTTACCATTTGATGGATAGAGGGACTAAGCTATGGTACTGTGTATTGTGATTCTTTTTTAGCCCGTGCGAGGACTGTGGTCTAATTGTGTCCGGGAAACCTTTCCCGTGTGTAAACGCTCGGCCACTCTGACTGATTATTATGTTAAATGTCAGACGGCTTTAAAGTGGCTGAGGCAGCTGAGCAGCAAAGCCACCCTTCTTCTGTGGATTACTGTTCTCTGTGAAGTCTCATCTGTCCACGGATGAATGGCGGACAGCAGCAGCAGCAGCAGGCTGTAATCCTTCGGCCACAACATCAATGCCTGATCCAAGGTGGAATGAAACATCCAACTGTAAAACCCCAATCAGAATTAAAATCCCAGTAACTCTAGTGGACTGGGGCAGCAAGCTGATCCGGCCGCTGGTGATTACCATGGTACATGACGCAGATATACAATCCCTCTCCATCCAGACACTGTGTTCTTCTCTGTAGCCTTAGAGAATAAAAGAGGGTTTTGATGACGAAATGTTTAGAAGAGTATTTCTGATGTACCTTCACTAAAGGGTGAGTCATACTTGNGGGGGGGGGGGGGTAGAGGAGGTAGGAGGAAGGTCTTGACTTAGAAGGCAGGGGTGAGGAGAAGAGAATGATGAGGAGGAAGTTGCTGGAGAAAGAGGAGAGAGAGAGAGAGAGAAGGCAGTGCCGGGGGCATTGCTCATGATAAGGTAAGCACTCTGCTCTTTAAAGCGCAGATGCTCTCAAAGTTGAGCTGGCATTCATTAGCAGAATGAAGCAGTTCAGCTGTACACCTTGTCTGTCCCCAGACTGACCCTCAATTCACACTGGACCCTGCTGCCTCCCGTTGAAGAGGAACCAGAGGAAAACAAGTGGAAAAGAGTGGTCCTGTACAGTAGAAATCTTCCGACATTCATAAGTTTCTCTCCAAATTCCGCTAGATATTGGGAATGCCCCCCCTTGGTGTTTCCACTGCCCTCCCTGACCCCCGCCCCCACCAACCTGATCCATCCCCGTGGCTCCAACTCTTCTATCCTCCTTCCTCTGTGCTGTGGAGCCTTGCGGAGAAGGCAGTGTGTAATGCAATTTGGTTGATTAAAAGAAAACATTAAAGCACTACCTTATTGAATTTGACGGCACGTACGGATCCGGATCTCACCGGCCACTCTGTTTTATTGGCCGGGATAAAGGGGATCACGTCATTCCCCATCACCCCCATCCTCCCCACCCACTCACCCGTCTGCCCCACCTTCCTCCAGCCCTTCCAGCCCTAGACAAACCTTGGCAGGAGGACGTCCTAGCAGGACATAAATTTGTTTAGACCTCCCCCCACACACACACACCCACCTCTCTTTTCTGACTCCCCATCATTTCTGCGTTCCTCTAACCTTGGCTGCCACGACAGGGAGAGAGGCACAGAATGACAGAGGGATGCAGAGAGTTACAAAGAGATGAAGAGAGAGAAAGAGAGACCCTTGGCATAGCTGAAGAGGAGTCATTTTGTTTCTCAATAAACAGGCTGGTAGGTCATTAATCTCATGAGCTGATAGGGTCAGAGGTAGTCACCTCCATCACTGTCTGTCCAAGATGACTCATTCGTTGTTCCAAACGGCTTCCAAATCTTCTACTCTATAATTTAGTCTCAGACATGCTTTTTGGGGGGCTGAGGGGAGAGGAATGCTGGGTGGAAAATGGGAGGGGAGGCTGCCTTCAGTGAATATCAAACACCTGCCAATCTCCTCAGCGGAGGCCAAGCACGTTCTCGGCTTGCCATACTCAGTCCATTTATTAGAGTTATGGTGATGGGCCTACCCCTCTCCCCTCCCCTCCTCTCCCCAGTCGTGTACAGGAGCAACAAAAGAACTTCTGAATGAAAGTCCTGTGTTTAGATGACATCATCTGAGGTTGCTTCAATTACGCTGCAAGAAATGAATAACAGCACAAGCCGGCTGACGTAATGTATCAGCAGTCTGTTTAGCCACTGAATTTAGACTTTTAATCCATATTGGCTTCAGTATTATTGACTCCAAGGACATGATTACATCATCTACAGTTTGTCTTTAGTAAGACACTGATATAAATAGAAAGTTTTAGTCAGGAGACATTTAAGGAGTGGTACAAATATAGCTGGTTGATCAAAAATTGATTTGTTCTGCCAATCAGAAAAACCTCGCTGTGGCTGTCGTGGTGAAAAAGCATTCAAATTTTTATTTAAAAAAGTATTTATTGTGAAGAATGGTCATTATTAGAGCGGCTTATGCATGCATTAACGTGTATCTGCTACACGGTCATGAAAATCCCCAAAATATCAGAGGAGTTTTTCATCTGAGTGGAATTTAGAATTAAGAAATGAAAATTCTGTAAATAAATAATGATCCCCAAAACTGAGGAAATAAAGTCTTTCACCCTAACATACAGAAACAAGATTTTTACCTGACACAATGAAAAATCTGGTATTAAGTATTTAGTACTAAGGATTTTTATGCTTTGCAGTCAGTTGAGGGATTTCAGTATATGATCCTTTTAAGATCTAACAAATTTACCAGCCTGTTTTCCTTTCCTCCTCTAAAACTCCATACACAAGATCACAAAATACGTTGTCCCATTAAACTTAAACAAGGCTGAGATGCATCATTTTCACCTATGAGTTTATCTTGTGTTGAATTTTAGGTTTTAATCTGCAACATAACAAGTAACTACAGCCATAAAGAAAAAATGTGCAATATTTTCCCTGAAATTGTAATGAGTCTGCAGTTCATCTTTTGTCCACCAGCCATCACCCCTAACTTCTTCCCTCCTTTGGACAGTCACCTGACCACCTCACCTGTTTGCAATTGCCGAATCACCAAGTGTCTATAAATGCTGCCCAGTTCCCTTTGCTCTTTGCCAGATTGTCTGGTAAGAATTTTTTTTTTTTTTTAAANAAATATATATATAATGTTCAAGCCATTTTCCTGCCTGTTAATCAGTTTTTGAATTCTGACCGCAGTCTGTTTTCCAATTTTTGTGATTACTTGTCTTAGTCTTTTGAATCTGTTTGCCTGTACCCAGCTAATGAATCCTGACTGTTCTCTGGTTTTGTGAGTATCTGTCCTTGCCTTTTTTGGATCTGTTTGCCAGTTTACCTGCCTGACTGTTGTAAATTCATCTTGACTGTCTTTTTTTTTTGTATTATATTTTTATTTATTTGCCACATTACTAATTAAAGACTGTTTATCCAGATTTACCTATGTTTTGCCTGCAATTGAGTCCAACCCTGAAAAAGTAATGTGGGGCAGAAGTACAAAGAAGCAAAAAATAGAAATATTCAAGTACATGTACCTCAAAAACTGTATATAAGTACAGTAAATGTACAGTACTTAGTTACATAGACACATGCTACATATAAAAACAGACTGGTACTGTTTTATCACCTTCATATGTATCTAACATGGAGTGTAGCAACTTTGCATGCTGAGGCATTTAGCCTGTGAAACTAAAAGAAGCCTCATATCCTCTTGTGAAAATCCACATGGTTTGCATCATTAAGGGGAGAAAGAGAGGATAAAGCATCAATTAGCACAAGAAGAAAGCTTTATCAAAGCAAAATCCCACCTTTACCAGTACAGAGACACCCGCACAAGGCTGTGTGACAGATTTATCAGGTACCTGGATGTCTTTAATAAATACATCCACATGCACGATTTTAATTCCTTGCTGTCTTTTCTTCTAAACTTCTGTTTCTGCATCATTGCAAAGTGGAAGATGAGGAGGATGAACAGAGGGAAGGGAAATATGAGAGGAAGGGAGAAGAGAGGGTACAGAGCAGAGGGATAAGAGTTCCAGAAAGAGGAGGAGGTGTTTGTGGAGGAGGAATAGAAGGAGAAAAGCAAATTTGAAGGTTAGGGATGATGAGAATGTACTGCCTCACATCGGTGCTCTGTGCCACTGGGAAACTTGAGATGTGAGCAGATACGATTGTATGCTAGAGTTTCCCGCAAAGAGCCCCCTTCACGGCAGACCATCGAGGGAGGGGGAGGGAGGTTAGCTGGGTGGAGGTATTATTGTGTTAAGACATCAGATCCAGGGCATCATCATCTGTGTCAGTTGCATAACACTTTCGGTGCCAAGGCTGAAAGGTAGAGGAAAACTGTGAAATTGAAAAATGAGAGATTTGAGAGGGAGGAAAGGGGTAGAAGACTTAGAATGGAATATACAAAAATGAGTGTCAGTCTGTGGGAAATTGTCAGAAAGTCAAGGGTGGAAGTTGTTTGGAAGCTAGCGAGCGTTTTACAGCCTCTCATCATCATCATCATCCCAGACTCCTGGTGCTTTGAGAAGGATGAATTATTCAGTTTCTGGCTGCATGGTCAGGCTCCTTTGGGAGCAACACTCGCTCTCCTCTAACGTTAGAGCACCACTTGACGGTAAATGCTCACTGGGACAAACAAGAGGTCCTTAAAAAAAAGACCTGCCCACTCAACTCTCACTACAAACCCCCCTTGCCCCTTTCCTCCTGACCTCAGCCAAGATCAATACACAGCTGGAGCCAGATGTTGCACAATACTACACTGGGGATGGAAGGGTTTCTTAGAGGAACCCTCCAGAGGAAGTTGTGTGTCTGCATTTATAAATGTACTCATGGGCGAGTAAATAGATTGCAGAGTGAGTACTTCGGCAGAGTAGAGTGGCTTGTTCAGACTGACAGAGCAATGAGTGCAATGCTTTCAAATCAGGCTGCAGGGTGCATTGCAAAGTTTAATGCTGCCATCTTCAGGCTGCCTCCTGTCATTAAGATACAACAATTTCTTATAAAAGAAATTGCTATTTAATTGCTGTTTCTCTGAGGAATCAGAAGCATGCAGAAATGAAATTAAGCATCATTCATAAAGACGAATATTCTCTGCTGTTGCTGCCCTCTGCCTTCCCTGATCATAATCTGCAATTCACACAATGAGGTTGATGGTTGGTAAATTTATTATGATGTTAGGACCATTAAGCAATTAGTTTTTCATCATTTGGCATTAGTGGAATGATTTCCACTAATACCTTCTTTTTCAGCCCTCCTTTACTTTGAATATAAGAAACTCTCAGAAAAACAGAACAAAAATACATCTTGTCTCATCTTTTCATTCTAAATTAATCCTAAAAAAAATTTTTTGTTTGTTAGTGTGATGAGATTATTTTAACCTGACCATTCAGCTTCCTTCAAAAGTTTTCTAAAATCTGGAGGAGAAATGAGTCTTCCTTGTTTTATGATGTTGACATTCATTTGTAGAACATTCCAGAAACAAGCAGTTAAAACTCAGCCTTCTGAGCTAGCGCTGGCTCATTTAAAGTTTCCTGTTTTTGCTTTTGATATATGAGCATTGTCCCTGACAAATAATGAAAATGATGTACTTATTTGAGTACTTATCCTCTTGAGCAGTTTTGCATCTCAGCCTTCCGCTTCCTTTCCTGTCTTGGTTTGATCTAGTTTGCCCCTTTTTATCTAAAGATAGTGGTGGGCACCTTTGGTGGAGCCAATTTGGCTACAGGGAACAGTAAAGTTTAATCTAATCTTTATCTTTGGGACTGCATACAACTGAACTGTGCCGAAAGGTAGTGTGTGTGTGAGAGTGCACGTGTGTAGTGTATATGTGTGCATGCATTTGAGTGTGTGTATAAGCAAATGTGCATGCGTCTGAGTGTGTAGACCCTGTCAGCAGCCTCCCTCTCCACATCCTGCTGGCTCTCTCCAGCAGCAAGTATCATCTCTCAGCAGCCCGATGCTCGTCGGTAACACAACACTGGAGGCAAATGAAATGCAGCACAGACAATCAGCTCTGCAGCGCCTGCGTTTGGCCTCAGCCTCAGACTCAACACTGCCACTGATTCTGTCCAGAGCCGATCCTCTATCTGCTGCTGGCCTTCTAGTCTAAACAGAGCTGATTGTCTTCAAGCTGAGGCTAAAGTGCACTGGAGGTGCTGGAAACCACAAACATACATACATTAACATGCACACAAGGAGACTGGAGTATTACTTAAAACCATTCCTCTGAGGCAGGAATAATCATGTTGATTGAACATCAGTGGGCGGAGCCAAAATTAAATGACAAACTTGAATGGCAAAGAAGTTTGGTTGACATAAATTAAATTATAATGGCCATGACATTTTTCATTCCATTATGACCATGGCATTCATGATTTTGGAAGGTCAGGACAATATATTAACTTTCTTACAAGGCAGCTATTGGCCAATGTGGTAACTTTGAACGTAAAGGTCAGCGTCTTGCCTTTTCTGTTGAGTTTCAGTCAAACATTACTAAAGCAGAAAAGTATTTTTGCCTCTGCTTAACAGAAACAATGAGGATATTACCTCCAAGAAATATCTCTAACTCCAATTTACCAATTTAAAACACACAGACACGCAGTGTTCTTCGTGTTACAGCATGATTGAGTCAGCTCTCTCAGAATACTTATCCTTGGTCATTCCTGTGTTTGGATGTTGCAGAAGGAGATAAAAGAAGCTGTTTCCCTGCTGTGGTGATGGCTTTCCAAAGGCTACATTCTAGTTCACTTATTTACTCCAGCAAACTAGAAAGCAATCATTATTTACAGTAATTAGAGGTAAATGCATAAGCATAATGGGGGAAACAAGCATACGCGAGAGGCCATGCATGATGAATAACTGCATTAGTAATTTGATATAAATTAAATCATTGGAGCCCAGCAAGACTATGATTTATAACAACGGACGCTAAATCACGAGGTGATCACGAGGTGAACCGGCTTTGTGATTTATCTGTTTAGGCAATACCTGTATATTGCTCATCATGCTAAACTGAGGAAGCGTTTGCCTCATTGAAAAGATGATAGTGATGTATACTCATCTTGCTAAAGCAGCCACTGTGTAACCGCATCACTGGCGAGGTTCTGGCCTTTGCCATTGCAAATAGCTCATATAAAATTCACTGCTGAGGATGATCAGATGCCTTGTATAGAACCCTGATCGAACTCTAAAGAGAGAGAGAGAGAGAGAGAGAGAGAGAGAGCCCGTATTGCCTCTGTGCAGTGGTTGAGTGGTTTTACTGTAAGACTGACCCAACCGATCACCTCATTTCCTCTCGACTACCATAGCAGTCAACGCGCTGATAGTTTAGCTGCCTGAGAAAGTGATTTTAAGTGCCAAGTACAACACAGGAAATGGCTCCACAGACATTCTTCCATCTGCATATGGCAGGCCTGATTGCCAATGTGGGATGAAGCAGCTAAGAGACATCAGGGAGGTCGGCCAGTGAGCAAGTGACAGAGCACTGCTGAGGACCGCTTCGGTGTCAGCGATGCAGAACATGGTTGACCAGAGACGTAAATCGATTTGACATGGAACAATATTTGTGGTCCCTTCTTGCAAGAATAGGGTTTTGTTTAGTTGTACTATGCAGCATAGTAAACTGCTGAACCATTGAGGATTCCAAAATAGTTTGCCACAAGAGGAAGGACAGCACAGTGCGGGTGGGGAGGGGGGTAGCTAATAATAAAGCGACTTTGAAAAGAAACACAAAACATACTTGGATTTTTCATGAGCTTTTGATTAATTTCATGTAAAAAATGAAACCGCAGCAATGGGCCAAGACGGGCTGAACAAGGATGTTTTTGTGGGCTAAATGTAAAACAGTCAGGCTAAGTGCATCCTGAGCAAGGAGCTTTGTAGACTATTAACAATACAACCAACAAGCTTTCCAAAAAATCCAATATGTACATTGACTAAAAATATCCTGTCTGAATAAAGCAGTGGAATGAACGAGCAAGAATGATGTCATGTCCCAGAGGAGTTTTGTTTCAGTCTCCGTCTCCAAAGCAATCAATCGGAGTGGAAACTTTTTTTGGCCTGAACATCCATAGATACATGGAGGGCATGCTCACCTTAGATAATAATATACATAATATCAAGACAATAGAAAGGCAGTTCTTTCTTCTTTCAGCTTAAAGGGCCATACCAGCAGTTTTGTATTTTTGAGCCCAATAAATACTACCTGCATAAGTGTTATGTTACTGCCAACCATTTTCATTTTAGTTTTTATGTTATTTTGCCAAATCCTCAATCTTTCAAAATCAAATATTCAACCCACCTGAGACTTCAATAATTTGCCTGCTAACAGCTACAGTTGATTATAGAAAGCACGGTTGTTTAAATTTCTCCATAAAAGCAGTTTTCTCCTGGGAATATATTCCCTGGAAGAGACATACATTTTCTTCCATGCAGCTCCGTGTTGGACAACTTAAATTAAGTATTTTGACAAACTGCGCTGTGATGGATTACTGCTTAAGCAGTGATTTCAAGCACTTTCAAGTCTCTACAAGTTTATTTTTAACAGTGTGCTGGAATGACCTCAAACAATGGTCTTGGCAGGTAGAAAAAATCATTCCAAAATGTACTCCAGTAGTACGTTTTATAAAACCTGGCAGTAATGCAGGTAGCATTTAATGGGCTCAAACATGCAAAACCACCAGTATGGTCCTTTAAAGCATGAATGCACATACAAATTAAAATAACCAGGTCTTTATTTAATATCCATAATGTTCTTTCTTGTGCTACATGCCTAAACTTGCATTCCCCCNCCCCCCCCCCCATGTTTTCTTGTTAGGGTAGAAAGGCCTATTTAGACCATCCTTGGTCCCTACATGTCTCCATGGAAACCTGGTGATTTTTTTTTCTTTTTGTTTTAGGTTACCAGCTCCTTAAAATAAATTGACTCCTATGCAACAGTCAGAGAAACTCTTATATGTATATACCCCCACTCACAGCATCAGCACTGATAAGCTGGAGGAGCATAATAATACCTTGGGGAAATTAGCTGACAGCAGCAGCTCAGCTGTTCCTCGGCCTTACCTGGAGGGATCAGCTTGCAAAGAAGCCAACCAAATATCAATAGGGTTGATTTAGCTGTGCAGTGCTCAAGGATAAAGAGCTTATGCATCAAACCTCGGGAAATACGCTTGAGTTTGGTGTGTAAAATGCTGTCGCTTCAAGCAAATCCCTGATTAAACCCCCCAAACATGTTTAGTTGGCTATAAGAGGGGAAGCCTGGCATTGGCACTGAGGCATGGTGCCAACCTCGGAGGAGGATTTAAAGAAGAAGGAAGAATAAAAAAGGAGGGAGAAAGAGAGCTGGGGGAACCTGAGTGCAGTACATTCCATGCTGCAGATGAGTCTGTTTGAAGTCTGCAACATTAGCGGCTTCCCTCAGGCATCTCTGATCCTCTGAGTCTTACAAAAGTGACATCCTCACAGATGATGCCACTGTTGAATATGCCTCTGGCGCTGCAGGGAAACTCATGGTGTAAGAGTAATGCGATTATCATGTTGCTGGAGTTTGAATTAATTACTCTATATTATCATGCATGGAATTTGGCACTGGTAATAATGCTGTTGGCTGCTCTTTAGGTGTTCAAGGAAACATTGGTGAGAGAAAGAGAAAGAGGCAGCTGTAAGAAATGAGTCCAGAACTTGGACTTGGGTGTTGTACCTGGTTTCAAAAGCCAACAACACCAGCAAAAGCTGCTAAATGAAATATGACTGAAACATCTGCAATAGTGGATGTGGATTTACAGCTTTTGCAAAGAGAGCAGGACAACATTGCCTCATTGGGGATCGTTAATTTTTATTACCTTTCCTGGAAATCTCTTCATTTTGCTTTTTATTAACATTTCAACTTAATGGCTGTTCTTCAGACATGCTCAAACACACACTTATCAGCTAAAAAAAAAAAAAAAAAAANAAAAAAAAAAAAAAAAAAAAGACAAATTTACATTACTTCAGTGCTGCAACAATCACACCTACCCTCAACAATATTTATGATTTAAAATGAAACCTGCCCAGTAATCAACCTACATCTCCTCCTTTACATCGATGAGCTTTCACAACCGAAAATGATCCAAACCTGTGCATCTCATTCAATTGACAATATGCCCCTTGACACTTTGAGAAGCAATGCCGCTGAATGGAAGCACAGCAATGCTTTGCCCCTGAGCTGTTTAGCAAAGAGTAATCAGCCTACACATCACATTAACAGAAGCTGACTCATGTTGTTTTCAATGTAAGTTTTGAAAAGGGTCATACTTGCCAGAAAAATGAAAGGATGAGGGAAGAAACCAAGGTAACAAAGTGAGTGCAAAAGAATCATCAACATTTGTGTTTGGGAATGTAAAGTTTGCTCTGTGTGTGCAAATATTAATGCAATTGTGTATTCATTTATGATTTATGAGTCTTACAAGGTAGTCTACACCAAAACATTAGCTTTTTCTTTATTCTTATCAGTAGGCTATCGTCAAAAAAAAAAAGAGAGAGGAGATTGCTTTTTGACTTAGACCAAGAGATGTTCGACAAAAAAATGTTAAAAATTATACTTGTCTGATACTTTTCTGACATTTGAGCAAGATCTGCACAGGAAAAATCCCTTTTCATAACCTCTTTGTGCACAATATATTCATGCCAATTTTTTTAATTTCAAATGACTATGATAACATCAAACATAACTGATATCCTGCTTTGAAAGGATACTTAGCTCTTTGAAGTAGTGATTTAAGGTTATGGAATTAGAGCAGGTCTTTCATGTGTGATCAGGAGTGTTTGAGATCATTCATAATAGAAAGAGAGGGAGAGAAAAGAAGAGAGACAACAGAGAATGATAGTGAGACTGGTGAAGAAAGACTCGTCAACCTTGAAGTATCACAGGCATTTAGTTGTGGGCATCCAGGACTTTTCCCACATGCTCATTATATAAGCATTGCACAGTGTAAATATACGGTATAGGTGGAAGAGAGCATGTCTACAGGAAGAGAGGTCGGCAACGAGGAGAACAGCAAGGAGGAAAGTCTCCTGTTGGAGAGAGGAAGTCTTGAAGATGTGATAGAGACGAGCTGAACAAAGGAAGCAAGAAAAGCAGAGCAGATCAACAGAGAGCACAGGAGGATGGAGGGTGTATGTCAGCGCTGTCAGATGCACTCAAACTGCTCACTACACTGAAACTAATGCAGAGATTTGGCTCAGATACATGGAGCTGGGCTTACTGGCTTACCTCAGCATTGCACCAGTGAGGGGCTGTCACTGGATGTTACATGTGGACCACTGAGCTGATTCTCCCACGTCAGACAGGACAGGGACAGCTTTATATCGCTGCACACTCCTACTCTGCTGCCCTATAGGGACACGTCTTCCTCCTTTCTGAAATGTGTCCCTGCACAAATTCACTGTTGGAAACATCCACATTAAATATGAATAGCCTTAATAATAAATGGAAGCTCTCAGAAATTGCATCTCAGTACAGAAAATGTAATCCAGTATTTGTGACACCAGGCTCTTATCATTCTCACTGAACACTTTTGTGTTTTACTGCCATTTTCAAGTCATTTGGGAACAATTTGATACCCCACACTGCACTTTTCTGGCTATTGCTCACTTTACATTGCAGTGCTTTTCTCGTCCATTCTCTTTCTCTTGTGGATATATGATCTAACATCTGATTCTTTAGCAACAATGTAAGACAAAAATGTTCTTGTACTTGGCTGTACAGACCTTGGATGTATACAGATCTAGGTTACATGTTAGACAATGTGATATACAATGGCTGCCAGATGTTGCTGAAAGGAATAAGGTCTGTCTGATCTGGAGAAAGGCATTTTAAGTCAAAGTTTCCTCGAGTTCTTCCTCCAGGGACAAATGCGAAGATGAGTGACTGGGACTGGATCTCGTCTTCAGGCTGATGGAGCCGTACAGTTTGGCCGAGCGCTTGGAATAAGCGATGACTCTTCTCCTGTACATCTCCCCCTTCCACATGGAGATCATCAGCAGCGTGGACAGAACCACGCCGCCCAGCGTGAGCAGGCACAGTCCCGCTATCACGCACCGGTCCAGGTGGGCTCCTACCCGGGCACTCTCCATCTCCAGCCTCTCCATCTCCCTCGCCGACACGCTGTCTCGGTCCACCGCCACATCCCGAGGCACCGCGTAGNCTCTCCATCTCCCTCGCCGACACGCTGTCTCGGTCCACCGCCACATCCCGAGGCACCGCGTAGGAGATGATCACCAAAGAGATCCCGGTCACCAGGAACGTCACTGCACTAATAAACCCGTAGTCTATAGAAGTACCAGAGCTGTCCAGGGAGAGATCATCCTCGGAAATAAGAGACAGCTCCGGTAAGGTCTCAGAGCAAGGTTCACCGTTGTGCACGGTTCTATGAATACTTTTGCAAGTAGTTTCCGGGCTGGCCAGTCTTAAGTTAACATTCTCATCTATGTAGGTGAAGGATGTCTCCAATTCCTCGTCACAGCAAACTCGGATTTTCTCCTCGACGTGGTGACCATGTTTCACCTCCGCGCTCCCCTTGCGCGGCGCCGTCCTTGGTGCTGAATGACACCGGCCATGGCAGCTCCGGACCGGGTTACAGTCGTCTTCCCCAGGGAGCGCCGCTCCTGTTGATGCGCCCGTCTTGCGGACGTGCAGCGCGCTGGAAACCCGGTCAAGGACGTCGGAAGGATCGGGTTGTCTGCCTCCCTCATCTGCTGGCAGCAGCTCTGGAGAAGCCATTCGCCTTTCACCACCCGCTGATTCAATCTCAGTCTTCCTCCCACGGCGTTTTCACTCCAAAGCATCCCTAATCAGAAAGCATGCACCAGCCCTGAGTTAAACGGTGCATTTTAATTACAATCTGTCGCTGCAAAACTGAAGTCCTAGATCTGTTTATGCGCAAAACTTAGGTATAATTTGGAAAGGTGCTCAAAATGCACAGAGTTCAATAGTGGCACTGCAAACAAGACTTTAAAGTTGATTATATCGTTTCAGAGAGATCCACAGAGCCCTGTGAAAGGCGCTTATACTGGCTATGATTAGCCAACTGTCTCAATATCCAATTAGGAAACAGTCCACGTAAACCTTGGTTAAGCAGCCCTCCAGTTCTGTGTTAAACTGTACAGTCATAGATGCATAACTCTAAAATGAAATTACTCATAAAATATAGATAATCAGGCAAAGTCTACTTCCGAGAATATGATTATTGAATAATACAAGGCAGTCAGGCTTAATGCAGAATACAAACAGTTATGCCAAATATCATATTACTGCTACTTGAAATTGATCAGGAAAGGTGGGATGCTTTTGAGCATGAGGGTGGACCGATCATGCACAATCGGGATTTAGTTTTTTTTCTAATAAAACCTAAGACTGAACAAATACAAAGAAGTCAACTCACCGCGCTACTTCAGCATCCCTTTCTTCTCGTTTTCCCTCCAGACGTCGTGGAGCAGGTGAGACCATATGACGGAGAGCACTAAAAATGTCTGTGATCGCTGAATATGCTTTGAATATGATCCTCCTCGATGCTGTGGGAGCTCTCCGTTAGTCCCTCCCACACACACGCAGCATCAGCAGCCGCGCTGAAAGGAGCGCCGCTATCCGTCCGATCAGCCACTTAACACCAGTCACATGAGGGGGAACCCTGGGACTTCACGTTCAGATTTCACTGAAGAGACACATTAGGGGAATTTGATGCTGCAGAAAATATAAAGCCCTATTGGAGACTAGTAGTGGCAAAGAATAAAACACCATGGACCAAGATAAGCTTTATTGAATAACAAGGTATAAAATAGCCATAAAGACATAAAACAATTCCCTATAGATGTTTTTAAGTGTTATTGTAGGAGCTCAAGTACCATAAAGGGTCCTAAGGTCATAAACTTAATATTAAATACCGCACACACACATTTCGAATTCTTACAGGAATTAAACTGTAATGCAATATTGTATTGATGTCAGGAGAGACAGATACTCCCATAATGCACATTTAAGCACACTAAAGTGGCTATATTTACCACCCCATTTATGCAATAAACTATTTCACTGATGCCATAGCAAATAAGAGACATACAGTATGGTGTGATAGTTATACAAACATATTATTTAGGCAACAGACATATCTAGACTTTATAGGAATATTTCAGGAATAATCTATAGATCAATCTGAATAAGTGACTCTTACTGGGGTATACCAATGACACTGTCATCATATCATTCCTGACAGCCATTGTTAACTGTATGTATCATGCACCATCTGCTCCTCTGTGCTTTCAGAAGATTACTGGTCACCATGTGAAAGCCATCCTTTAATCCATGTTTAATCTGGAGATCTAATAGGTCATCTGCCCTGTGACCTCCTCATGTAAATCTTTGCAAAAATCATTTAATTTATTCCATATTCAGAGTCTTGGGTGCATCTTGCAAGACAGCTGCTGTACAGATACACAGCAAATGAAATTGACAGTTTTGTTTTCCTGGAAAAAGACACTTTACAATCTAGAAGATTACTGGTTAATCCCACTTTAAAACTAAATATTCATTTGCAGACTGTTCCACTTTGTTTTGCACAAGCAGGCACCAGCTATAAATACAGTCACTAGTTTGCCTGGAGTCACAGTGGCAGTAAATGACGCTGGCTCATTTCCCAACAAGACTCCATTTAACAGATGAGTAAAGCGAGAGGGAGAAAGAGGAGGAGGAGCAGGTCAGATTAAGATTTATTTCCTCATTTTCTGCCAGAAATTAGTTTACCTACATTCCCGGATCATTGACTGATATATCATAATGGTGTGTTGTGTATTTGGTCACACTGTGGCCAACTTTAGTGCATCTCCTGCAAGAGAGGAAAGAGTGAGATAGTGACAGCTGAAATCTGACTGTCTGCTTGACTGAGGGTAACAACAGCCAACTATCAGATGCTATCTCTCTGCAACAGTGCACCACTTTTCCTGCTGGCAAGGACACTGGGCTTTAAAGAGGAGGGGAGGAGGGAGAGTCGGTGCTGCTAAAGACTATAAATTCTCATAGTATGTCTCCTGTGCCCACACACAGATTTATTATGAACCATGGATGCTGTTGCTTTAGCAGATAGATAGCAGATATCAGAAGACGGTGGAGGTGGAGATCCTGCAGCAAAGAGTGAGAGTGTGTGTGTGTGTATGCATGTATGTGTGGGAGTGTGAATTATGAAATAAATGAATTGGCAAGTGAATGAGTGAGATTGCACGTAAGCACCAATGGCTCCAGGAGCTGCTGGAGCTGGTCAGTGGCCAACGGTAGCAGACTGAATGTACTGAGCAGCTATAGTAGGTAGTTATTAATAAATAGAGATACATTAATGTGAAATTGGATGTCACTGGATAAAAGCCAAGAGCTCTGACCACCTTCTGTTGAAAAAGAAAGACTAGAGGGGAGCTTTTCGAAATTTTGTGTGTGTTTTTTTTTCATTTTTCGAAATGTGTGGAGCTCCACCAAAGTCAAAAAAGCCTAGACAAAATTTGTTTCATTCAAATAATATACTAACCTAAAGAGAAAGAAATTACTATAATAAACATTTTTTTTCTGGATGTATCTCTGTAACTATTAAAAATATACATTTCATTGATGCCGCCAAGCATATTTTTAGTCCACCAGATCTGGATCCTTATCTGATCCAGACAAAATTGTACCTATTTATAGTCTATTATGGGATAAGTATGCCTGATGTTTTTCATTGAGATTGGGGAATTACTTTTGAAGAAATTGTTAGAAATATATAAAAATGCCTATATTGCAATGTTATGAAATCATAACAAAACAAAAACCCTGGATCTGCTCCTGGAGCCAGATCAGCACCAGAATTTAATGGTGTCTTGTCTCAGCTGTGTCCCAGCTTAATCAATCAACAAACCAGGAGATTCAGGTGAAAAGAGAACCTCTATGGCAGAGATAATAGAGCAAAACAAACAAACAAAAAAAACAAAAAACAAACAAACAAAGGAAATAGGAAGCCCATTCAGTTCCTGCTATTATTTTTTCATGGATCCCCTTTTCACAATTAACTTGAAAGCTTTATCTCACTTGGAAAAAAAAATGGTCTAAGTGGTAGCAAAACCTTTAGTACAGGACATTACATCACCAGCAGCAGCCACAGAGCATTCTGGAGGTCTCAGACATGGTGTAGCACCGTGACAGCAGGGCAGTGTGGATTATTAATAAGCAGGTGGCACATATATGGTCCCCTGGGTTTCTTTTGGAAGACTTGACGTGCAAAACCTTCAGCTGCTCTTAAGAAAGGCAAAGACTTCCACAGAGGAGAGAGAAGACAGAGAAAGACAGCTTGAGAGGCTGACTGTGAATGAGGGTTTTTATTTCATTTATTTTTATTTATTTCTTTATTTATTTTTAGAATGGTCAGAAGATGTGGTGAATTATTCAGCACTTGGGCCTTCAGTTGTATTTACAGTGATCTCCCAAAGCGAAGCAGCATGGAGGGCCTCAGCTCAGACACTGTGCTGTAATGGAGGGATAATAATGGCTTTCCTGGTGTGTGTGTGTGTGTGTGTGTGTNGGGGGGGGGGGGGGAGGCAAAGATTTATTCTCCATGAAAAATAATACTTAACAATGAAAGCCTTTCAGTTAATAAGCGAGCTAATTTGGATTATTGATTAGCCTTGTTCTCTTTATTGTCTCCATATCATAATTAATGTGATGTTATCCCCTCGTGCCACAGCTGCTTTTGGATTGTAAATGCTTTCAGTACCTCTTGATGATAATTGTCTTCTCTCTCTCTCTTTTCTCCATCCGCAGCTCTGATTCTGATGTGCTCAATTATAATAATGGCTTGATTATAACACAGCAACCATTTTGTTTAATATTAGATCATATTTATTTCACTGCAATCTGCTCAGTTTAGCTCTGGTATCCTTATGTGAGCCCAATGGTAAGCAAAGCCAAAGCAGGTGTTTAGTATGGACAAGGCAAATGTTTCAGACAGGAAGAGATGACTTTTATTCATTAGGTAAATGAAAAAGTCTTGACATCAGGCCAAAGATGTCATTTATTTTTGGTGAAGTAGTGAGCCAAACTCTGAGTAGTCTGCTGGCACTGCTGCCATTGATAAAAAGTTTGCAAAGCTTCTTAAAGCTTCTTAAGGAATATTTACCTTGAAATTTCAATTAGGAACCACAGGGCTGCAGTGGATGAATAATGCATAATATTAACACAAAATAAAACTAAATCACAGCTGAGAATTTGTAAATGTCCCCCACGGTATGACATTCATTAATCTTTAGCCACCAACATGACAGGTCTTCACTCTATCCAGTAAAAATAGAAAGAGAATATTCCCGTAACAGCCTTAGATTGCTGGCTATCCATCACGGCTTATTCCATGTCCTCCAACCTGTGATTGCTGTGCAATAGAAACATTCCCCAGATGAAAAACAATCCCAAAGAAATCTTGAAGGAATGCATTTCATAAATATAAATTAATTTGGTGGCAAAGAATGGAGAGCTTTTTCCCACAACCTTGAAACATAATGTAAACGAATTCAACAGTACAAACGCAAACCAGACATATATTCCAACCTTTGCTTTTCAAAATGCATTAACATTTTGCAGGCAAAAGCATTTGGCTTTATTGCAGAGTGAGTGTGCATTAGGCAGCATATTAGCAAACTGTGTATTCATACATAACTATAGCTTTGCCTGTCCATGAGTACTGACACCTCTTAGAAATGAATAACTGATATATGCAGCTTTAACAATGTGGTGGCCCAATGAATTAATATTCTTACGGTCACTTTTTATGCTAAACAAGTCAGTAGCAGGTTTTAACCACGAGGTGGCAGTAAAGGCCCACTATCAGTGCTTTGGGAAAACAAGCAACATCAGAATCAGCATCAGGGAAGGAAAACATGCAAAATTGCCCATTAGCAGCAAAGTTTTTAATGCTTTATAATTTATACAAATAGATTAAGGTTGTATATCAGCTTGTGAATCAATAGTTTAAAGTTATGGTCATAACATCTATCTATCTATCTATCTATCTATCTATCTATCTATCTATCTATCTATCTATCTATCTATCTATGAATATGAATGAATATATGCATCAATAGTTCTGAAGAAGTTATGGTTATATATATATATATGGTGTCCCAAAAAAAAAAGTGTATACATACTCTGAACTATTATAAATACAATCTTTATTAAGATATATCTAGGTTTTATTATTCAAATTAAAGAAGACAAGTGTAGAATCTTCTGCTTAGTCTTGCTTCTGCCATTACTTCAAATTAGTTGCACCTGTAAAAAAGGAAAGTTTGGGTGAGTTATAATCATTCAAAGAGTGTATACATTTTTTGGGACACCCTGTTGTATATATATGGTGTCTAAATCTATTAACCAAGCCTATGCTAGCTTTAAGTATATTTATATACTTAGTATATATATATACTTAGTGTATATATATATAGTTAAAGCTAGCATAGGCTTGGTTAATAGATTTAGACACCAGACCTCTCTCTCTACCACACATGTGCACTGCCTTTAAAGTATCAGTAATTAATCAAACTATACATTTGTCACATTTAATAGATCAATAACCACTTAGAATGAGTTGCCAAACCCGCTCTCTCTGACACCTCCTGTGGATTTATTGCGCAAATCACTCCCTAAGCAATAACAAAATTTGCACCCCACCTGTGAATTGTGTGGTTTTATCACCTGACCCCCACCGTTCCACCCCCAAACCCCCTGGCTGAGAGGATGGATGATCTGTCATCTTCTCCCACCTGAATCATACAGCTCACTCAGACTCCCTATGATACGGTGTAATAGGCACAGAGAGGATCAATACAGAGGTCACACAATTTATGTGGACACTGATCTAAAATCTTTAAAAGGACCGCTGGGTTAACCAAAGAGAATTAACCTGTTGGAGTAAAACTATCAGAATGAGGATCACTTTAATGATGATCCACAATAGTGCAATCATTAAACCTTGTCTGTTCATTAACTACACAGTCTTCCAAATACAAATCAATCCTAAATATAGCCTAAAGACTGAGCTACTCCTCTTTCCAGGCAGTTTTCCAAATGCGAGCTGAATTCTTTCCTTGGAAGGTTGTATAGACAACACAACCAGCTACATTTCCTACTGTGCAGAGAATCAGAGCAATTTTCATCCTCAGTCTCCTTATTTACTGGAGGCCATACAACTTCCACAAGAATAACATTTGCACTAATCTGGACTTCTTCTTAAACTCTCACTCAGTCTGTTTGTAGTTTTGGCCATGGGGCCTAAACACCAGAGGAGGAGAAACAAGTAATTATATCACAAGTAATTACATCATCAGTGTGCACATCTCATGTTGTTGTTCCACAGTCATATTCTGCAGGTGGAGATGAGTGCAGACAGTTAAGTTTCTCCTTCTTTCTCCAGATGAGAAACAACTCCATACACACAGAGACAGACAGTCACACACACACACACACACACACACACACACACACACACACACACACACAGAGCTCCTCTAATGTTAGAAGTGCTTACCCCTAGGGATGAGAATTGTTCCAACACCACCCATGGTGTTATGGTCTCTGAGAACTCACTTCCTGTTTCTATACGGATGCACTGTCATTTAACTGAACAGTGTGAATGTTCATTTCCTTTTAAACTATGATGTGGTGAGAAAGAGAGAGAGAGAGAGAGAGAGAGAGAGAGAGAAAACAAAACAGNCTATGATGTGGTGAGAAAGAGAGAGAGAGAGAGAGAGAGAGAGAGAGAGAAAACAAAACAGGTAAATGGACAACAGCAGTAGAAAGAGACACCCTAGGGTGTTCTCTATACTGTCTAGCACCATCATAGATTACCTCGTTACCCAAATGTCATATTTCTCTGGTACATTTAACAGGTTCACACACAGGTCAGCCATGTCAAACAGAAATATACTGCACTGTACTACAGCACTATATTGCAAGCTCAAAATGGTAAATAACAGTGAAGAAAAATTAAAACAAAACAGCAGAAATCAGCTGCTGTCGTCACAATTCATCATCATCACAATCATCATCACAACACCAAGTCAAGCTGTGAGCGCAGTGACAACACAGAGGACAGAACAAGATTTTATCAATGATTTCACGTCTGTTGGAAATGAAACATCATCACCATGTTGCACTAAAAGAGATAATGCAATGACATTGTCCTTCTTTTTGATATTTCCCTTCTCTGCTTCCATCCTATAATAGTCTTATAACACTCATGCAGGGTAATTCTGCCTGCGGGTTTCAGTGGCGATTTTAGATGGATCTTATTGTGGTTTATGAGATTTTTATCTCATGTGATGTTCCTATAATATTCCTATAGTAACCTGTGTGATACAGTGGAATATCCTGTGTGGTATTATTAAATTATTCCTATATTTTCATCATTCATATGATACTAATTAGTTAGCTCTTATTTTATAGCCTTTTTTACCTTTTCTCTATCTATCTATCTATCTATCTATCTATCTATCTATCTATCTATCTATCTATCTATCTATCTATCATCTTGTCACTGTATGTATGTCAGACACACACCTGTACTCTGTACTCTCATTGTCACGCTTCATTAGTGTGTATGTAATGTTAAATCACTTTATCTTTCTTAATGGTGTTTTGTATTCCATCCTTTGATACTTTTTGTGGTATTTCTATATATGTCTATGATTAACCTCCATACAAAACACTGATTTTACATAAAAGTCCAATCTATTCCCGCAACAAAACCCCATTTCGTTAAGGCATCTTAGGGCACCATAATACCAAATAAATGTGAAGCAAATGGGTGTTCCTGACATAAGAAAACAAAAAGTTTGGGATCCTCACATCATTAGCAGTGTGAGGGTGTGAGGAGCACAGAGACTCTACAGGAAGCTCCCACTCATGACTGTGTGATCAGTGAGGCTGGGGCTGTGCGTGGAGCTGCACCTCCTCCTTTTCTTCTCTCTGCAAACTTCAAGGCTGGACATACATTCTAGTCCTTAAATCTACTTTTTTTTGTCATTTCACACAGGAAGTGTATTGGAGTTTAATTTGATGGATCTGCTGTATGGAAAATGAGAATTTTCCTGAAGAGAAATGGGATTGTTGTAATTTTTAATTTGGCTGAAATTAAGTTTTGGGAGGATTTATAGTCTTGCTCTCACTGTACTTTGGAAGCCTGGCTCCTGATCGATTTTTGCAATGATTTTTTGATTGTTAAAAAAAAAAAAAAAAAAAAATTGTATAATTTTAAAGCGCACAGACGCACAGCTTTTCCCTGTTATGGAAAACCTCACCATGAATAACATCACCGTGGAGAATGACACGTCGGTGCAAGCCAACCAAAGCCTGGGCGTTTGGGAAGACTTCACAGTCGAATACAAAGCAGTGAGCGTGTTTTTGGTGTGTCTCGTGTGTGGGGTGGGGATCGTGGGGAACGTGATGGTGATCCTGGTGGTTCTGACCACCAAACACATGCGAACTCCCACCAACTGTTACCTGGTGAGCCTGGCCGCAGCTGACCTGATGGTCCTGACGGCCGCCGGGCTGCCCAACATCACCGACACCCTGTACGGTCAGTGGGTGTACGGCTACGTGGGCTGCCTGGGCATCACTTACTTTCAGTACCTGGGGATAAACGCGTCCTCCTGCTCCATCACCGCCTTCACCGTGGAGCGCTACATCGCCATCTGCCACCCCATCAAAGCGCAATTCCTCTGCACATTTTCCAGGGCCAAAAAGATCATCCTGCTGGTGTGGACGCTCACATCCGTCTACTGCGTCATGTGGTTCTTTCTGTCAGACACCACCAAGTTACTTTACGACAACGTGGTGCTGCTCAGCTGCGCCTACAAAGTGTCCAGGAGTCACTACCTGCCCATTTACTTCACGGATTTCGCGGTGTTTTACGTTCTGCCCCTCATGCTGGCCACGGTTCTGTATGGGCTGATCGCCAGGATACTTTTCCTCAACCCGCTGCCCTCAGACCCGAAGGAGAACACCAAGAAGTGGAAGAAGGAGGCGAGTCAGGGAGGCAGGATCATCATCAGCAGCAGCTCCTCCAGCACCACGGCTGCCTCCCGCAGACAGGTGGGCTGCTGCTTCATTACTCTGTGTGTGTGTGTGTGTGTGTGTGTGTGTGCGCGCGCGTGGATGAGATGTAACAGGCTATCAGTATCATCAAATCAGGAACTTATCTGAGTGATGTCCTCAGTGATTGTGGAATGATCCAGAGTACTGGTTCTCAAACTGTGGTGGGGGTACCACAGGTGGCACTTGAAGGGACCTCCATATGCCAAATGAGAATTTAAAAAAAAGAAGAAAAGAAAAAACAGAAATGTAAAGGACCATACCGTGGTTTTGCATGTTTGAGCCCAATAACTACAACTCGCATACACATGACTTTACTGCCAACCATTTTTCAAAATGATTCAGAGTACTGGTTCTCAAACTGTGGCAGGGGTACCACTGGTGGCACTTGAAGGGACCTCCATATGCCAAATGAGAATTAAAAAAAAAAAAAATTAAAGGACCGTACTGTGCTTTTGCATGTTTGAGCCCAACAGCTCACATACACATTACTTTACTGCCAACCATTTTCCAAAATGTTCTGGAATGGTAAATTTTAGAATTGTTTCTCCTATCTTCCAGACTTCCATTGATTTCAGTTCATTCCTGTACACTATAAAAATAACCTTGTAGAGACTTGAAATGTGCTTCAGACAGGTCTTCCATAACACGTTTATAAAATTTTAACTACTATTACAGAGAAATTAAAGTGACCTTGTCTTCTATAATTGTGTGTAAGTGTTAACAGGTGAAACATTGAATTTTAAGGTAGGTATATCACCTGAACATTTGATTTTGAAAGATTAGGGATTTGGGAAAATTACACACACACACACACACTAAACAAAAGTTTTATGATTTGGAAAATGGTTGGCAGTAACATAACATGTATGTGGGCAGAATTTATTGGATTCATACATGCAAAATTGCTGGTATGGTCCTTTAAGAAAATCCTGTTACAGTAGCAAATTAGTTACAAATAAAAATGGTTTTTATTAACTTTTTAAGAAATCGTTTTACAGTTTATTATTCTTTATTACATTTTCTTTGGTTGAAAATAGCCCAACTCCTTCCATATCCAACTTTTCGAACAAAATACAACCTCTGCACAAAGCAAAACAACAAGCTACCAGCTCTAAGAAAATCTCCTGTGTGCATGTGTTCTGAAATTGTACTGAAACAGAATTTTATAGTGAGTATTAAAAATTACTGACATCCACATAGAATCATAGTACATAGTGTGCACACATGGATGATATTTTCAACAACAAAAACATCTAATTCGTTATTATAAGAGAATAATATAAAGTATTTCTTAATTAAACTTATTGAATTTGTGAACTATTTGCCACAAATAACAGAATTTTCTAAAATATTTCAATTGTTTTCATTCTCTGCAAAAACATCTAGACTCAAACTAGTTGACATGTTTCAGAGATGTTATTACCCTGCACAAGGCTGAGTTAAATGTTAGTAATAAAATGTTATAAGTTAAATAATTCATATACTTTTATGAATACTATTGTAGCAACAAAACTTCTTCAGACATTCATTACTTTCAATTCCCCCCAAAAAGCCATCTCTCACTCATTTCATGTGAAAAGTATTGAGTTGAAAAGTATTTGTCAGCTAAATGTGAAATCACTGAGTAAATTCACAAAGGCATCAACAAGCTTAAATATTTACAGGTTTACAACAAACCACACACCATTTTACAGCCAGTGGGGGGATTTATAACACAGCACAATATAGCACAATTTGTTCAAAATACTGATTCCACAAATATATTTTGCTGTCCGTCTTTATTTAGTCAGAAGACATGCTGCAGTATATAAAAATAAAAGTTTTCTGTTGTTATTTATCTAAATGTTTATGAAAATGTGAAAAGTTACATTTGACCCCAAGTTCTTCTACCTAGAGAAAGAAAATTTGCTGTTTTGTGTGACAAGATAATACACTGATATACTGTATATTTATAACTACCCAAAGCTGTGATTCTGTGAGGATTTGAGTGAATGTTTTTTCTTCAACAATTCACAATCAGAGTTTGACGTTCTTGTTTCTGTAAAGACTATTTATAACATCCTGCAGTGTTCATTTTCACTGCATATTGTACTGATGCATTTTTTAAATATAATTACCTGTTACAGCTGTGATGAAAATTAAATGTCACGCTGTGAAGGTACAAGAAAAGCAAACCTGAGAGGCTTTCAGATATCTGGGTGAGCTGGATCTTTGTTTATCAGATCAGTGGAAGAAACCTTCCCGTCCTGACAGGAAGTGTGGTACCCTGAGGGACTCCGTGCTCTATCAGACATTATAATCAGTTAAACCCAATGCAAAGTCACTTTTGGCTTTTTTTCCCCATTTGTTTGGAAAACAGGCGAGGAACACACATGGATTCTTCAGATTTGAGTTTCATCTTAACACAGCCACCAACCAAAGTGCATCAAATACACAGCAATAAGGGCTTCTGACCGGCTAAGCAATAAGCACTCATTGTGGACATGAGGTCTAATCCATACTATCCACCTTACTAAATTACCAAAAGGTCAACAAGTAATGAGGATCTAGGATTAGGCTTTTGCTCACTGCTGTCACTGGCAGCGCACCCATCCAATCCAATTAGACTCACCTCTGTGACGGGTGTGGTTTGGACCCAAGTGCAGCACACAGTACACAACACGGACAGTTTAAGTTCTTTTATTGAGTCCACTATCCAACACAGAAGCAGGCAGATCAACAGGCAGGACAAAGCGCTCACACAGAGACTGACAGACGAGGAACCCAGATGCAGGGACAGGTATCGGAGTCAGGGACAGAAGGCTGAGGTGATTACCAGGGGAACGACGAGCAGGTTAGTCCAAGACGGGCAGGTTCGGTAACAGAATGTCAGTCCACAGAAAAACGCTGGAATGTCTTGCATCAGGGATAGCAGAGAACAATCTGGCAAAGGGTGAGTGTGAGACTGGGGTTTAAATCCATGCTTAATTGGTAACAATTGGCGACAGCGTCCGAACCTGAAATGAATCAGGCTGATGAATGGAGGTGAGGAACAGAAGACCAGGCAGGCAGAAATGGCAGGTGAGTGGCTGACCAGACATGCAGAACTGTGACAACCTCACCGCACTGAGCTGACACAATATGAATATGGATAAGACTTAATTACATCACAGGTTTCTCATCACTATTATCACCTTGTAATTTTATTTGCAATTAACAGATCCAGGCTTTGTTAGGTAGAGCATATGAATTCTTTCAGTCTTCCTCATTGCAAATAACTCAACAGAATCTAAATAAATGTTTATTGAGTGGTTTTTCAGATCTGCATAATAGACGGTTTTAAAGTAGCATTAAACAGGAACAACTTTGTTGTTTATACTCAATTTTTTTTTTTTTTTTTTNATTTTTTTTTTTTTTTTTTATCCACACATCATGGACTGTTGGCGGTAAATCTACAAGCTACATAAATGTCTTACTTAAGGAAAACCTTTGACTGATCTGCACAAGCATTCATATATTACCTTTTTATTTTATTTTATTTTATTGTTGGCATTTGCTTTTGTTTATGCAATAGAGAGAAACAGAAAATGCGCAGAGAGAGAGAAAAGATCCCCAGATTCAAACCAGGGATCTGGCAGTTATATGATACTGAACTGTA
This sequence comes from Lucifuga dentata, assembly GCA_014773175.1. Taxonomy (NCBI): domain Eukaryota; kingdom Metazoa; phylum Chordata; class Actinopteri; order Ophidiiformes; family Bythitidae; genus Lucifuga; species Lucifuga dentata. Next base: position 17,084 of record VXCM01000102.1, on the reverse strand, counting down.
ACAAACAGCTTATGCAATAAATGCTTCATAGTCGACTTGACTCATCATTAATTTTCTTTCCTCCCAGTAGTATCCTTGGATTAAAAAGAAAAAAGAAAAAAGAAAAGGCCCAAGTTTATACCTTAGTTAAAAATGTGACCTGTATCCAGATATGTCACCCAGATAACTTTTCAAATTATCCAAAACTCTGCTGCAAAGACCATCACCTGCACCAAGTCCTCTGACAATATCACACCATTCTCATTCAGCTCCAGTGGCTTCCTGTTCACCAACAGATTCACTACAACATCCTACTGCTTACTTTCAAAGCCCTCCATAATCTGGCCCCTCCATACCTCTCAGACTTCTCCATCCCTACACCCCCTCCCGGTCTCTACGATCCTCCTCAGCTGCTCTGTTCCAGCCTTCAGGCTCAGCACCATCATGGCTGCCAGAGCTTTCAGTTACTCTGCACAGACTCTAGAACTCACTTCCACTCACATCCATCAGCTGGACTCCATCACAACTTCAAATCACAGATTAAAACACACCTGCTTAAATTGTCTTACTCATTACAATTATATTAATAATGCAGTTCTCTCCATACTGTATTTATCCATACTGCATTTTTTTAAAATCTAAATTCTGACTTGATGCTATTTTAATTACATGTTGTATTGTAAGTGTCTATACTTGAATCCTTTATTTTAATTCCTTTCATTGTATGGTGTCCTTGAGTGTTTTGAAAGGTGCCAACAAATAAAATTTATTATTATTATTATTATTATTATTATTATTATTATTATATAAGGAAAAAACATGTTAATGCAAAAGTGTAAATATGCACAGAATGCACTGTGTTCGCAATGAAGTCTAATCTGCTAAATCAAGTATGGATATGGTCTGGTTCACATTATAATTGGATCTGATTCACAACTAGCCAGGTGTAAATTCAATCTGTACCGCTGGGACACATCCATGAGATAAAATTCTGCGAGGTGAAAATTCATCCTGCCTTTTTCCATTTTTTTTTTTTTTTTTTNTTTTTTTTTTTTTTTTTTTCTGGTTCCACTTGCTCTTGTTAATAAAGTTATTTTGAATCAGGACTTGCTGTAAATGGTTACCTGCACCTGGAAGGCAGACAGCAGCCAGCCGATGCAAACAATTTACTAGTTATTTAAATTGAGTTTGTCCATGGAGCGAGGAGCAAACACAAGCTTTATTAGCATAACGACCCACAAACTGAGATCCAGTCATAATGCAGACAGAACCCAGGTAACAAGAACACATTTCAATGCAAGATGTAAAAAGGACCAAAGTGTCATAGATTAACCAGTTTGACCATGTGAGCCATTTACTGTCATATTACAGCTATTCTGGTTAACTCATTAAATATAGCAATCTAGTATTAAGTCCTGTTTTACTGCAAAGTTCAGCATCTTAGTGTAAATGTGTGTTGACAGTCCCATCTTATAAAACATTCTGTTCATCCAAATGAGCTGCCAGTGTTGGACTGCTGGAGATGCCTTTATATGCAAGGACAGCCATACCACGATACATCATTTAGTGAGAACAAACAAATGATTCTCCTTCCTGCTCCCATTCATCTTGTCAACAGCTGGTCTAACTCTTTAATGCATTTTTCATAACGGCACAGCAGGGGGGAAAATGGCCAAAGGGTCACAAAATTCCTCTTTATTTTATGCTGCATCATCAGTTGTAAACCTTAAAGGACCATACCGTTGATTTTGCATGTTTAAATTTAATAAATGCTACCTGCATACTTGGTACATTATTTCCAACCATTTTCCAAAACATAAAACTGTATTTTAGTTTTTGTTTATTTTGCCAAATCTGCGAAACTTTGAAAATAAAATGTTCGTCCACCTTAAAATTCAATGTGTCACCTGCTACTGCGCATGTTCGAATGTAGAAGGTACTGTTGTTTTAATTTCTTTGTAAAAGCCATTTTCTCCTTGGACTATATTCCCTGGTGGATACATACATTTTCTTTCATGCAGTTCCATGTGGGATCGGTTAGACTAAGTAAGTTAGACAAAAATAAGAACAATGTTTGGTTCGTTGTGATGGATTATTTATCTCAAGCACGTTTCAAGTCTCAACAAGTTGATTTTAAGAGCGTACTGGAATGAACTGAAACCAATGGAAGTCTGGAATTTAGGAAAACAAATGTACCGCTCCAGTATATGTTTTGGACATTTTGGACAATGGTTGGCAGTAATATAATGTGTGTGCAGGTTGCATTTTTTGGGCTCAAACATGCAAAATCACCAATATACTCCTTTAAGGACAGAATCATAAGCCACTTTATGAGCACAAAATTTCCTTAACTGTTTGCAAAAATACCAGTAGATATTTACTGTGCTTTAATGTGTTCTAGCATTTTTTTTTTTTAACACATTATTGAATNACCAGTAGATATTTACTGTGCTTTAATGTGTTCTAGCATTTTTTTTTTTTAACACATTATTGAATTTTGTTAGGTGACAAAGATGCTGGCGGTGGTGGTGATCCTCTTTGCTTTGCTTTGGATGCCCTACCGGACCTTAGTGGTTGTCAACTCCTTCCTGAAGGAGCCGTACCTGGACACCTGGTTGTTGCTGTTCTGCCGTCTCTGCGTCTACTTAAACAGCGCCATCAACCCCGTGATCTACAACGCCATGTCGCAGAAGTTCCGTGCTGCTTTCAAGAAGCTGTGTCGCTGCGGCCCTCAGCGTATGGAGAAACCTGCTTCTTACAGCGTAGCCCTCACCTACAGTGTTATCAAGGACATGTCCAATGGAGAGAGCCCTGATCATTTCACCACAGTGATAGACGAGCTAACCACACCAACAGATCAGTTCCTACCTACTGGAATCCCCACCACCAAAAATATGTTGTTCGAGGAGACCCCACTGTCAGAGAACGATGTCAAAGCCTGACTGAAATGATCTCTACACCTAAAGAGGATAACCGACAGCTGCAGAATGGATTCAGTCACCCATGGAGACACTTCCACTTCCACAGACGCTTCCATTTATATCTCAATTGTTTTCTTTTGGAATGTTTTTATGTTTGAGAAGACCCATTTCTCAGCAACCAAACATGGCAAAAAATAGTGGGATGTGATGAGATGAGCTGCCATGAAATCTATTCAGTACAGAGCAAATGAAAGGAGTTCCTGTGCAAAACATAGCTTATCTGTAGAGCAGCGATTTTCAGATCTAGATAAAACAACCCAGTTTGTGTCTAATTAATCAGGAAGATAGGAAATCTTTATTTAATCAGTGCAGAATGACATATACTGCTTGTGCTTTAATGCGGTAAGACCTCTGCATGGACTTTTCAGGGAACTAATGGGCAAAAACAGTTTATATCCTCAAGATTATCATATTTATGCATACTTGGCTTGGCTAAAGTAAACTCACTACACTTTCAGGAGTGTCAGCGGAGTGTAAACTCCATAAACTCTGCTGTCCCAGGAGCTCCTTCCTCCACAACCTCCCACATTTTTAAAGGAGGGAAGTTGATTTTCCAAAGGGAATTTGATTTGGAAAATCAAATTCAGCTTACTGATCATGGGGAGCAGTCTTGAGCATGAGAAAAAAAAAAAAAAAAANAAAAAAAAAAAAAAAAAATGGTATAAAGGCTTTTATGGCCTCAATGTCCAAAGTCAGGGAATTTGACCCTGATAACATCAAAAGGGACATCATTCCCCATTGGTGCTGAAGCCTACAAATCTGAAAACTAAAGCCACTCCTAGAAGGTTGAGGGTTAAATTCACTAAAAAGTCCTCAGACTGGCTTTACTTTTCGGACCTGTAGGCTTCAGCATGAACACTTGTTTGTTGGAGTCGCCCTTTAACATCAAGCAGAAGCAGATTGATGGGATTTAAACCGAGGCTGCCTTTTAATAAGAAGTACCTTATAAAGAGTTCACAAATTGCCACTAATGATTTTATTAATGGAATAAATAAATAAGTTATTAATACTTTATAGATTATTAATTAGCCTTTAATCAGAGCAATGATAGGGCTGCCAGATTGTGAAATATCACGCAGGGTTGTTGGGATTCTCCACAGGGCTTATAATGCATTAATGCACTCATAGATGTTGGTAGGTCATTAATGTAGATTATCAATTTCTTTATCATGTCTGGGGTGACAATAAGTCATCAAGTCACCAGTTCTCAATGTTATAGACCAGCCAAAGGGATTTTTCACAACCAAGCAATGCAAAAGTTGTAATTATCATTGGTTTGTTCCTGAGTTGAAAAGAATCAGTAATTAATGCATATATATATATATATATATATGAGAGAGAGAGAGAGAGAGAGAGAGAGAGAGTGTATTTTTTCTTAGGAAAGTGGTACAAGACCAAGACCTTCAATATATCAGAGACATCAGTGTGAAATATTAATAATGGATGACGTCGTGTCATCTCAGAGTTACTCAGATGTCACAGGTGAGTTGTAGGAAAATGCTTTCCTTGCCATTCATGTACTTTCCCATCTGCAGCCATCAAATCAATATATATCAAAAATGCACAATACCATCACATAAGCACAGATTTTGGAGTTTCATCTGTCTGAATGCATTTTTTTTAAAGGTCCAGTTAAAGAAAGGGATGAATATTATAGAAATGACGTGCCAGGATTCCACTCAATCTTGCTGTGGCATTGATAAACAAACATAAGAATTTACCAGAAATGTCTTGTGTTCTGCAGAAGCATTTGTGAAAGTCACATTAAAGCCGTACGTCAGTTTGGTCACTGTGAAGATGAATCACTATGGATTCTCTGAGGAGGAAGCGAAGGTCTGTGGCCAGTATGTAATAAGAAGTAAGAAATGTTTAATCCTGATCTGCAGTTGGAGCAGCTCAGATGACTGCAATGGTAGTGTCAAAGCAGTAATTTACTCAAACTGGCTGAGAATGCAGACTGCAGTGCTTTCTGGAATTTATTTCCTCAGCAAAAACCCATAGAGCAATGATGGAATGTATAAATGTGACAAAGTGCCACATTTCAGAGAGCTGGTGCCATCTGTACTGTATATAATAGCTCATCCTGTTATTAAAATGATCCAAAGAAGAGTTTATTGCTATTTCTTTCAGCTGTATGTATAAAATAGAGCAATCAGCGATAATGAAAACTGTCTGAACTTGACAGTTTCTAAAGAAAAGGGCCTGTTTTACGTTGAACACAAGTCCTTTTTTTGTCTATACTGTAAAATTGCTTGAGCTTGATTGTTCAGTGCAATGTTCAACAAATTCAATATTGTGTCTTTCAAATATGTGTGCCAGTTGGTGCAGTTTTAAAATAACAGGTTGTGTTGATCCATTGTTCCAACCCATGTGTTTTTCTGTCATTTTAAACCAGTCAGCACAAGCTAATAAGCTCCTCAGTGGAAGACAGAAGAAAATGGAAAAGGTCTGGAAGTCTGTAGTTTGTACAATATCTGTGCACGTTTATTAATTTGTCCCATTGTTCTCAGTTCAAATGTATTTCATTTTGGGAAAATGTCCAAAAAAAAAAAAAAANACAAAAAAAAAAAAAAAGTGAGTGTTTTGCTGATGCTTTCTGTTCCTCATGGTACGCAGTTTGCAGCATGAACAAAAGTCTTGTGATGTGAACACAAATACAAAAATGTTTTATCTGATATACTTTCAGCGATGCTTTGTGCACATGGCGCACATTTTTTCCCTCAAAATAGCTTTTGTCTGCTCCCAATAGCGTTCTTGCTGTTTGATGGATCGTTTCGTATTTTGTATTGTTGATTGTCTGTAATAAAATGAAGCAATTATTGCAGCAGCTTCTGTATTATTACCACACATCGTACGTTTCTTGTATGATCTGTTTCCAACTCTCTCTCTCTCTGCACTCATCAATAACAGTAAATAAGAAACTGACACCACCATGAATCACGCGCTGATATCTGCTGTATGACATATGACCACACAGAGGACATCAATCAGAGAGGTCGACTGCTCAGCCTCAACAAGTCTTCAAGTCATTCAGCCTGAGATGACACAAATTCATCTCACTGGAGTTATACGAGCCCAAATGAAAAGAAGACACACACTGATAGTTCATGTTGAAATACTGGAGGAAATGTCACTCTCAATATCTAACTCATCAAGCAATGTGCAACCCTTAATTTGGTCAAGTGGTAATGGTAGCATATATTACCCATAAAAACGTTAGAAAGTTGCAATGAGCTCACTGTGCTTGGGAACATACATGCACTAATTGGCTGCTGCTATAACATTGCATTAATTATGTGCACAGTAGTGATAGATTTTAATGCCTCACACAAGACTTGAGGGCAGGGTGTTTTTTGTTTTTTTTATGCCAAATATACTCACATTAGTTCATTCCATACCTATATTAACAGGAAAGTGGTATTTCTTACCCACATCATAGTGCATTTATGCAAATGACTTGACCAGACAGACAAGAGCAATCAAGAGCACAAATGCATATACAATCACATATGCACGTGTCAATTTGATGATAGTGTCATTTATAAACTGAGTTGAATTAAAATTCGATGCTTTGTTAAATTAAACAGCCATATCTTCTCACTGCACATGCACACAATCTGTTGTTTCAAATGAAATGGAAATGAGTCTGCAAGACATCAATGAGGTCGTTTTACTGCAGCAAAAACATTAGGCAAAAGTCATCACACATGGAGACAAAAACAGTGACAGAAAGGACCACATAATTTGTGTTTATATTGCATATATATATGTATTGTACTCCAAATAATTCACATTACATATAATATATACAGTAGCAAGAAAAAGTCTGGACTTAGCTGGATTTCATCAAATATAGCCTTCCTAAGCTAATATAAACTAAAAAACAAACAAACAAACAAAAGTATTTCTTATTGCCAATGTTGAAGACACCATTTAAACATTCACAGTCTATGTTTAAAAAGGAAGATTAAACCTGTGGTTTAATCTTACCACGGTTAAGACTTCTCTGAAAGCTGTTTGGAGGCAGATGAGATTGAGAATGGATTTGTGGGTCATAGAGGTGACCGGCTCTATAATAAAGATGAAGTCTGGGTGCTGCCAGACTCTCTCTTCTCTGTTTGTGTGAACCATGGCTCAATTAAAACAAATTTCATAGAACCTTAGAAAAAGCATTCTCCATCGATTGGATGGCAGAATTGATGTACCTAAACGGGATGTTGGTACACCCATATCTTTATCCCCTGAAGTGGCATACCTAAGGCTTACCTAAGGTGTTCCTGAAGTGGCACCTTAGGTAAGAAAATCACGCATCAGACCAAAATTGTTGATGGTGACACAAACACTCGAGTGCACACAGTATGGTTGAACCTATAACCCACATGGCCACGCAGCCAAGCATGGATGAGGTTAGCTTGCGATGGAGATTGATGAGGGAGTGATTCGTGCCTCTGGGAAATTTGCCAAAGTACAAATGGGGAAAAGTCAGGATGACCACAGACTCCATCTTCATGAAGGATAAATCCATCTCACCGCTGATGGACTCAGCGACAGTGTCTTCAGTTTGCTCCGTCATGCCATACCGTTCACAATGTTTCCCAAATTCAGTAAACTGGTGCAGACTGTATTCAATGACCTGCACTTGTGCGGCTGGATGTGTGCCCTTTAAAGGCAAAGCTCTACTTGACATGATTGCTTATCGTGGACAGACCAGACTACCAAAATGGAGAGAGAGACTCCGTCTCGCATATCTCACATATGAAGGAAAAGCATTCAAAACAACCAAACCTACTGTAAAAGCCTCTGTAGAAAGGCTGTGATTGACATTCCCAGGGTTCTGAGTCACAAGTCTGTCCAGCTCATGCTGTTCATCAAAATTACCGGCCGAATGTCCAGTGACAGCGCACCAATCACAGTCTTAGATAAAGAGATGGGGCACCGGCAGAGTGCATGACAGCCTTCAGCTTCAGATTGTCAAACTTATAGGATATTTTTGAGGGTTACCTACTCAATGGTGCCCTTCACTGCTTTGAAAAGCCAAGAGATGACATGCTGTAATAGTGTTGCATATGAAATATCTGTCAAAGCCAGCTTGACAAGGGGTGCACAGTGCAGCTGTGTTCCTCTTGACGTTCGGCTCCTGTAAAATAGCAGATTGCCCTAACTCTGACTCGCAGTTATGCGACTGGATGTGTGTCCTTTAAAGTCAAAGCCCTACTATAACGAAATAAGCAACTCCTGCCAGTAGGCTGATATTGTGCCTGCAAAATACACCATGGTTGCGGCAGGGAGTGCAGCACTGATTGGTGAAGAGTTCAAGACCCACATGGTGAAAATGAAACACTGAGCAGGCGTGAAGAGGAGGAGTTGATGAAACTTCAGAATAAAGCCTCAGCAGTGGGAAGCTGCATCAATGAAATGGCTCAAAGTCGATGAACCATATTTTCCTCTGCCTTCCAGCCTTAGTTTAATTTTGACAGTGAATAACAAGTGGAAAATGAGTCTTCGCTCAACACAGCAGAATAGTCATTTTCAGAAAACTAATAGATTTGCATAAGTGCAGAATACTACTTTGAGAATGAACAAACATGAACATTTTCCTGTCATGTCGGACTCCAGCCACTCACTTAGATAGTAAATCATATTTCTTATGTACATTTCATTCCTGTGTTTGTCAATATATTCAGCCTCGGTCTGTATAATTTCTCTCTGTGCACATAACTGACAAACTGTGGCTTTTGTAATAAAAGGTGTAGTTGTTATAAGACTTTTCTCTAAAGGTTATAAAAAGTCAGTTCATGATGTATGTACACATACAGAGAGCTGACAGGGTGGATATCTACATTTCTCTCAACTTCAGGACTTTGGCTATTTAATGTTTGGTACTTAAGGGATTTAATGAGACAGTTCAGGCTTATTAAAATGGAAATCTTGCTTTGACAGAGTTACTACAATACACTAACTCAAACCTTCAAGCTTTCCAACAGACAGCCAGCTTACCTCATCTACAAATATCACTTCTGCAAAAAACATGTCTGCTTGACTACACCAAGTGCTGGATCATAACATAATCATTACTTTGGAATGAGGTATTGAGCTGCTGTATGCAGGTGGAAAAACAAAGGAAACGGCTGTGATTGATCAGGTAACCCCCATAACCCCATCCTCCCATCTCTCCCTTAAGGCGTGCTTTGTATTTTTATTGTACTGTTTGCAAGTGTGATATGGTTCAGTGGTAAATGGATACCTTTCATGCTTAATATTCTCCTGATTAGCCACAGTCTCACCTCAGTGAGTCAACATATACGTGAAGTGCATCAGTCTTAGAACAGAATCAGATGTCTAGTTTATGTTAGCCATACTACTGAACGAAGTAGGCAGAGCATCCATATAGGAACACAAATTTTATTAATTTACTACGATATGGTAATGTGCACCAAGATTGCTGTAGTGATTTATGTTAATTCATAACATTAGTGTGACATTATTAGAGTTCTGGTAAACGTTGCATGGAGGAGATCAGAATAGGTGGATATGCATGGAAAGTGCTTGACTTGAACTTTAGCATTGGTGCATCAGAACTCCTTCGTGATGTTATCCTCACCTTAGCTAAACGGTTTGATTTAGCTAAACCTAAAAATACATTTGAAGTAAAAAGTGTCTTTACTGTGCACGAAGATAATGAAGATGATCTATAAACATCTATATGCAAATGTCCTAAAGACGAGTTGTCTGATGTAGAGAAAGTTTTCTGAAAGCCATTATTCTGTTTGCTGAAGGAGAGGGAAAAAACATTTCTGTTTAAAACAGAGTAGAGCAATAAAAGAAATTAATGTGCAAGATAAAAACAAGAAGACCAGTCTCCTCATTACTGTGAGTTCTTTGCACAGAAACAATTTATTTCCTTAAGAATTTCTTGATATTTAAAAGACACATTAATCTTTTGTGATCACCTAAATGCAGCTTCTGCAAAACAACCTCATTGAGAAACTCAGACCTGTAGACCCTGATGGTGGATAGATACAACCACCAAGTGAAGCATACGAAATCCTCCTGCCTGATGGAGAAAAAAATAAGACCACACAGGCAAACGTTTCCATCACCTCAACGAATCAAATGAGCAGAAAGAGAAAAGCGTGGCATGAAAGAAGCCATGTAATCACAGCTTGTTTCTCATATGCCCCATGAAACCTCCAAAGGCAGCACAGCCTAAATGAACCATGGCAGTGGTTGATGAGAGCAGCTTCAGGTGGGAGGAAGGAGGCTGAAAACGATTTTTGGCTAGTATTTATGAGATAGGCATTGGAGACATGGATATTGTATGAACTGTCATTTATGCAAAATTGCTCTACATTATGTGATGGACAAATTGCATTTCATGTTTCACAAACTGTGTGAACATTATGTTTCTCCTTCATAAAGCAGCCTCTGTGACATCATCACAAGCTGATTTAAGGTTAATCAGCAATTATGGCTATGATCATCTTTAACTAAAACTACTTTGGTTAAGGTTAAATTTCAGCATGATTTGAGTTTTTGCTTTTTTTTAAAATTTCCGCTGCTTTAATAGTTACATTTTTAAAATTCAAATGCCATGAAGGAAGAGGGTTGTAAATCATCACCTCTTCCAAAGTTTGTGGTTCATTAAATCTCTTTTAGTTCCAAAGGTAATAGAAAAAAGTTGTGGAAACTTATGAGTGAACTCCATCACCAGCACCAATCAGACTTTAAGTGCCGTAGCATCAGAACACTAATATAAAACTTAAAACCTTTCAGTTTTCCAGTAACCTGTCTTAATAATGTCTGCTTTCAGAAATAGTGCAATTCATGTGAAATTCAGGCATTTCTCTCCTCTAAATGTAGAGAAATGCATGAATTCACGATCATTCACTATTTACCATCTCACATTGTCTTTGGTTAATTTAGGACCCATTTTAAACATTCACAAGCCAAAGCCAGGAAAGAAACAAACCAAGGCCGTACGGTTCTGCCAGCTATTATTGATAAAATGAAAAGAATTATTTTTCATACAATTTTTAATAGTTGGTTTAATGGTTTTGTTTTCTTTGATGGGTATACTTGTGACATTTAAAAAATAGTTTGTAAAATTAGAGAAAATCATGAATCTCTCATAACATTTCCAGGAAACAAATGCAGGAAATGAAAAGAAAATTTTCACCACATGTGCAGCTTTAGTAGCATTTAGCGTGTTTAGCTCATTGTTATAGTTTTCACATGTTCCTTTGCATCAGCCCTGATTCCAGAAGTAGAAAGCAGCTGTTTCCATTACAAATACTGTGACTGCAGCTTGAAGATCAATGTATTCTTCTTAGGAGTTGATGCCAAAACAAAGCTTAAAAGCTTTTTGCAACTGCGTAAAGTGATAAATGTCAAGACTGTGTGCCAGTCAAGGTTAAATGACCAAATTATATTTTCCATGTCTGTTCCGAGGGTTTGTGTGTCTTTGCACCAACTACATGAGTGCTAGAAAAGCAAATGTTCTGTTTGAGGGGAGGTTTTGCAAGAACATCTCCTTACCTTCACCTTTACTTGTCTTTCAGAGTATAAAGACAGCCAAATGTGTTTAAATCATCCAGACTGTGATGAAAATCTGTGCAGAATTGGAAGTATAAGACAAATTTGTGATTTGTGATTCCCCATTTATGGTCCTTGGCCTTCTCATTGAGTGGTCACACACACCATTTTCTAACTTTCTTCAGCGTCATACAGCAAACTTTAACTTTATAAATCCCCAGCGGGAAAACGTCAGAGTTCAAGGAAAATACTCGAACATTAAAGGTGGAATCCACCAATTTTGCAGACAAAATTAAGTTTTTTGGTCTTGGGCAGCTGTACTTCGCAACTGAAAACAACTGTATAAAGGCTTTTGTTACTTTAAAGCAAGATTTAAGTGTAACTGACTGTCATACGGGTCGTAAGGGTTATCTTAATTACAGGAAGTAACCCTTGTGATGCCATAACGGTTACCTTCCTTCCTTTGAACGTCTCCTTCTAATTTCACAAAAGACTTGTTGTTTTCAGATGTTAAATATTGCTCCACATTGCAAATATGTGTAAAATTGTCAGCAAAGAAAGAATATCCCCAGTCTGATATTCATAATAATGCAGATCATGCAGAGTTTCCTGTTAGACTATTTAACATTAATTTATTTGTCTCAAACAAGTTGCTTTAGGGAAAGGAGGGTCTGTATGTTTCCTCAGCTGCTGCTCTGGATTTTTTTTTTTTTTTTTTTTCCTAACATGTGAAAAGTGTCATATGGATGAGCATTGAGCTTTGGGTCATTTAGCTCCTATCTGCTAGCATGCCCTTGGCTTATATACAGTTCAAACACCACAGACCTCAGGAACATAATGATTCATGGGTTTGCTTGACGTTGTTGTTGGAAGTATGCATTAACCTTCCGTGTTGACAGAATTGCCGTTTAGATTGAACATTTCCCTGAGGAATTAAAAAAAAAAAAAGACAACAGGAAATTGCAGTAGAATGAAAAGAGATTTTCATATAAGGAATCAAAATCAACAACATTCAAAACTCACTTACTTCATGGTGAGATAGGCGGCTTTGCATAGGCTTAATTATTAATGAAATAGGTGCATAAATAGAAAAGCATAAAAGAGTCAATAAAATTATCAGGTAATTTTCTGCCTAAATCAAATATTTGAAGAGAAATGAATATCTGACGTTTGCTTCCAAACCAAAAGTAGATAAGGAGAAAAAAAAACAAAACAAAAAAAACAAAAAAAAAACAGCTTCCCGATGAGGAGTTGTGTAAATTTCTTGTGTATTTATCACAGATGATGGGAGCAGAGTCAGTTGTGTGTCTAGCTCACATTCCCGTCATATTGCTGATGGGGTGAGCAGCTCACAGTCTTCCTGACCTTGTCCTTGCCTTTCGCCTCTGACAGATGATGGAAATGTTGCTGAACAACAGCTGTCTCTTCCTGCCAGAACATCATGTTTCCCTTTGCTCATTTTAGGGATTTTAAATGAACCATTCACTGAACTTTTTTTTTAAATTATCCTTGAAACCGTATTGGGAAAGACAGTAATTTGGAATTTGGCCTAATAATGTTTGATGGATAGCTTAGCTGAGTGAATAGAAACAATCCTGAGGACGTCCGGAGCAGTCTCATTTCATCATGAACGTTTTAATTATTCCAGGAGATTCATTGATCTCTTTATGGAACATTTGAATGATCAATGACCCAGAGTCTTTTCAAAGGAGATCCAGAAAAATATCCAAGATGAATCAAATCTCACTTTCCCATTCTCTCTTTCTCTCTCTCTCTCTCTCTCTCTCTCTCTCTCTCTCTCTCTGTCTGAAAAGCTCTTAAAGGACCATACCACTGATTTTGCCAAATCTCCTAAGCTTTCAAAATAAAACGTTCAGGTGATATACCCACCTTAAAAATGTTTTATCTGCTAACACAGACACTATGTCCAAATATAGAAGGCATGGCCATTTTACATATCTCAGTAAAAGCCGTCTTCTCCAGGGATTATATTTTATATTCTCTGTCAGAGACATTTTCTTCTATACAGCTCTGTGTTGGATTTTATTAAGTAACTTAAAAATAATAAGAACAACATTTTGATTGATTACCTAGTTTAGTTTTTTTTTTTTTTTTTTTTNCAAAAAAAAAAAAAACCCAAAATGTCAGAAATGAAAAAAGTAAAATAAAATGTGAAGGAGAGCTGCAAAACAAAACCTCAAGGGGCCTGAACAGGGCAGCTCTCCATAAGGTGCATGAAAATAATTAAATTATAAGACAACTAAAAGTGGAAAATGAGAAAAACTAAAAATAAAAGAATTTAAAATGGTAAGCCATGGGGTAACATGATTTTACAGCCTTCTTGAATGAAAATGAGACAATTCAAAGGACATTCCATAGAATAGATCCTCTGTATAAGGAACCAAACTGTAACTGTGTTGTTCTGCAAACATGAGGCTTGAGTTTACATAGAGTGCGAGTGGGATAATTATGAAATTGATAATTAAAGGAATAGAGTTTGTGAAAGAATGGAGGAAGGATTCTCTTTAATGACCCATAGACAAGTAAACAGAACTTCAGAACCTTAAGCAAAGTTGATTTTATTATCATACTGGAATGAACTGAAAATATCTATAACTACTTATGAAATAACTACTGTATATACTGTAACTATTTCCAAAATCATGTCTCATTTGGTTTAGACATATTTACTGTAACAAATTAGCCTCTGAAAAAATTGTAATTTCATATAATTTATTTGCATTTCTCTTGATGTGTAACAGCCTTAAGAGCTGTTAGCTGATTATAGCCCTGGTAACCTATTTATTGGGAAATACTGTGAACAAACACATTGAAATATTTAGTTATAATAAATGATTTCGCTCTGATAGTCCACCATCAAAATAATTCATTGTAACCTAAAACTACAATCAGTAGTTGTTGGGTGGTTCACTACAGAACAAATAAAGGTACTGATTCCAGAGCGCTGGCCATTTTAAGAGCTTGCTTCACACATTACTTCTGAGCCAATGGAAAAAGACAGGAGCAGGTGAGCAGTGAAAAGCCTCTTTTATTTAGTTTGCTAATAACAACTGGATGAATATGACCTTGGTCAGGCCTTTACACAGTCCCTCTGTTAGATTCAAGGCCATGTCTGTACATTGCATTCAGTAAAGCCCATTTGTGCTTGCTGGCATAAGATCGAAAAAAAAAATAACCAGGGACTTAGAGAAACAGCTTCATTTGTCACGTACTGACTCGCTCCTGGGTAGCATCACAACAGAGACTGAAGGGAGGTCATCTGACAAATTTATAACAGAACACTAGAAAAGAAAATGGACTTTTCATTTCCATAATGAGTTTCACATTTACAATTCAGCACGTTGGGGTCGCTTTGTAGCTCCACCTGGGAGAAACCACGGCTGTAGCCTTGCAGAAAAATTTTATTCCAACACGTAATTAAATGCCTGGTTTCAGGGAAATATTTCACAGAATATCATCACATACTCTATGTCTTATCATATCATTTATCATTTTAAACTACAACTTTTTTCAGGAAAAACTAAATACTGTACTTTAAAGGACCATAAGGGTGATTTTGCATGTTATGGTCCTTTAAGTACCCTTAAAGTGCCTGATTTTGGCTGCAGACATTGATAATGGGGCATAGTGTTTGGGAACTGTGCTTTTTGAAGGCAGATACTGATGCAAGGCTGACGGGCAGCATTTTAAAATTAAGTTATTGTTAAAAAAAGAAAGGAATATTCATCATCTGAAAATGGAAACATTTTAATATCATTTACAGTATATTGATCTGAAAAATCGCAATTTGATATTCTCCCCAATTGTTCTAGAAATCCAATTCAGCAAACCATTTAATTAGAAATTCTCAGGGCATAATAGTTTATTTTTTGCCTCCTATAACATCATTGGTCATTCGACTCCATTATCAGCTGTCTGGAGAATCTGATTTTCCAACCCAACAATTAAAGGTCCAATTTTCTTTTCATTATTTCATACATATATTATCTGTGTGCAGAGACTGTGAGTAATGCAACCTTTTAGCTCTGTCTAGCTGAACCCCTTCTGCTGCAGATAGCTGCTATTAGGAGTTAAAATTTCCGTGTGTTAGCTCTATAAAAACTCTGTCATGCCTTCATGACACTAATGCTAAAACTGATCTGTAAAAATGACTTTTTCCACATGAAAATGAGACATGTCCACTCAGGAATGTCCTCTGGCCTGCAGCTTCGTCATCAGCACACTTTATCAAAAAGAGCAATCAAAAAGGTCTGGACACGTTCAGTTCATCTTATCTTTACACTAAAAAACTGATGTTGACCCCTTTTAGATGTTACATATAAAAATTTAGCCTTATTTAATTGATTTCANAAAAAACTGATGTTGACCCCTTTTAGATGTTACATATAAAAATTTAGCCTTATTTAATTGATTTCAACATTCTGCTCAATATTTTTGATTAGTTGGAATTATATCTCCCACTGCTTCAAACATTCTAATTTTATTTAATTAAAAGCAACTAGAAAAATATGTCAGAGGTCTTTTATCATCTCTATTAATTTCAGTTAACTATATAATCCACATGCACTGAGCCATGCTGCCTTTGCTGACATCAAACCTCAAAATTTAACTTTTCATTCATCTGCTGTAGTCATTCTTATGCCGTACATGTATGTTTGACCCAATGAAATAATCTAGAATAGTTGATAAGCTGTGTTACACTAAAAACTTGGTCCTCGCTTATGAATTACAAATCATATTGAGAGAGTGGCAATTTATCTGAGTTCCTCTAATGTAGCATCATCTTACCCAGCAGTGCTGGATAAGATGATGATTTGCTCATGTTCCCACCAGTCCAATTCAGCTGGACAAACCATCTAGCCTGTTTTAATGTAGCAAAAAACTAATTTAGGGGGTAGATTAGTTTCCAAGCAACAGTCCAATTTATGACTTCTGACGATAAATCAAATACAGCTCTAATAATTCATTGTCGTGCCTAAACTAAGACTCAGTACCTTATTAATTGTAAAAGTAAGGCGTCAGATAATTTGCCTTACTTGAGGTTTTCCATCCATCATTCACTTTGTCCCCAAAGAGAAACAGGAAGTGAAACAAAGACAACTTAACAATTTAGAAGCAAGTTAAATTTATGTCTAAAAAAAAACTTTAGACTTTGGCTTTAGTTAATGGGAGTCTTAAAAAAAAGAAACCAGAAGGCAAGGTCTGGAAGTCTGGATGTAGGTGAAGGGTGCTGTCACAGAGAATGGACTCTGCTTTATTTAATAAGCGTGTTGTTGTATACATCAGACAGTTTTGTTGAGTACCGCTGATTTCGCTGAGACCTTGACCACCGTAGTTAGTAAATTTTTCTCTTTGAGTGAGAGGGAAGCCTAGCAACAGATAAAAGGAAAGAAAATATTTTAAAAAACCTATAAAACAATGCTAGCACTGGCTGAAATGGAACTTCAGCTTCCTCACACAAAAAGAAGCCTCTGACGTTTCTTACATGTCATGTTGTCAAATCATTTACTTCCGGTTGCGCTGTAAGATGGCTGCACTGTCGAGAGCTCCGAGTCAACTCAGCAAACTTTT